>OZ014439.1:8149056-8466708 GCA_963966035.1 Acleris laterana
TGGCATCGTTACAGCGATTTATTTACTAGGGTAAGCCATAACGAAGTTCAGATGTACCTTCTAATTTTGTCATTCTATATCCCATTCGAGTATACTAAATTATATAATTATGCATGAATTTAAAACAAGTGTTTGATTATGCTGCCAATTAGAAAAAATGCGTAAAGTAAAATCCCGCCATTGCAGGTATGTGGACGAATTATTATACTGGTCGGGGCGGCGCATGCGTCTGGAGCAGTTCCTGCGCGGGGACCTGACGGGCGAGCGGCTGCCCACGACCTGGGTCAACTCGCACCAGCTGGTGTACCAGAGCGACGACGGCGGCCTGCTGGCGCTGGACACCTTCAACAACAGCCTCACGGTGCTAGTCACCAATCACACACTCGTGAGTGCGCTTGTCTTATTGCACACCGAACTCTTCTGGAGGCATTTAACAATACTGCTAGAATGTAAATAAAAGGGCGGTTAGAGTTAAAAGCATAATACTCGTATGTATTTAATACATTTACAAAGAAAGTCAAGGCCGCTGTATAACAGTTTAGCAACTGCCCTTCCCGGCCAAGGTTTATCTTATCTTATAGATGGGCCCTTTCCGATACACTTTTATTTATTTATTTATTTATTTATTAATAAGTACATCCACATCACGTATATTAATCACTTACGCGCTATTATTGATACAGTAATATCTTCTAATATACAAGACAATTACAGAGTACATAACTTAATTTTGAGTTAACATAAAACATCGCATTAATTAACCATCCAAGAACCTAACCTAACCTAGCCAAACAATAAATTATCTTAAATATTAAATATTAAACTATTAAATAATATATTATAAAAACAAAAAACAGACACTACACTTCGACACTTTAGGATTTTTTGTGCAATTACCTTCTTACACACAGCTGTTCGAATATGCAGGTTTCCTCACGATTTTTTCCTTCATCGTAAGAGCATCGGATAGTGTACTTACGTCAGAAAAACTCATTGATACTCGTACATGGTGACCGCTAGGGTTTGAACTCGGTACCTTACGATCACGAGTTGGCCCTCTTAAGTACTCTCCGCTAGTTACTTTTCTCCAAAAATGCGAGAAAACATAAAATTATAATTAAAACTTCGCCGCCATTATCATCGACATCATTCACAAGGCCATTTTATATTCGAAATGCAAACATAGGTAGAACATGGTATAATAAAATACCATTAATTAAATCGTAAAATTAAGTACTTACCTATAAGTTATAAAAGTAATTTGATGAAATGTGAGTTTAAATTACAGCAATTTATTGTATTTGAACGCTGAAACTATTTGATATACTATATTTAAATACGCTATATAAACGCCGTTCGTAAAGGTTTCAATTTTAAATTATAGATTTTAAAAAGTAAAATAAACATGGAAGATGCATGGGAGAACTTTGATTGTACGAGATTGTTCGAACTTAGTTACGTATGTATTTGTTGTATTGTATCCAAACATGGTATAAAAGGTAAAAACGCGGGATATAATGAACTTCTCGTGATCGGTGCTGTTTTTTTTAATTTTGCGATGGCCTAGAACGAAAACCTCGCGGGTTATTTTACAACAGGATATCATTTCCGAGCATGATGTAGAAAATGTAACTTATGTAGTTATGTAACCTTACTACTAGTACTGTGGAAACTGTTATGTGTTTTTGTTATTGATGGATATCCACTTAGTAATCCTGTTTCAATTTAAATTTCATACTAACGCACCTTTAATAGAACAGGCGTTATCAGGTGAATGCGAATTACCTGTTACACAACCCCATTTGCGTAGATGCCACGCCGCCATATTGTTATTATGAACACGGCCGCCTGAAAGCCTCTGCTTAAGCCGCTCTATATAGCCGAGTGACCGCAACTTGCCACTTTACTACCCGGGAATGCTTTACCACTCCCGCACGAAAACTCTCAACGACGTAAATAAATAACCCATTTTAAATCTGCTAACACATATGCGATTCGAAGCCGACACCTGACCGTATAATAAGTAATTATAATAGACTATTTGACTAAAGTTAGAAAACTTTTTTAAATTATCCTTTTTTACAAAACAAGCAATTTTATTATCAATAAAAATCAATGTTAAACTTTTATTTTCAAAACCGTGCTATAAACTGCTGTTTCTATAATGGCATGATATAAGTGTGACGTCACACGCAAGTAAACAATAAACAAGCATTTGAAGAGATAATATACCCTTATGATCTGTGGTTACTTGCGTGTGACGTCAAAAGCTAGTAACCACAGCTGCAAAATAATCACATAGTGTTTCTGCCACAGATAACATTGCAAAAAATATTACATTTTTTTTCGTGTAATTTCCAAAAAAATATCCCCTAATCAGTTTATAAAGTGAAATATGTTGTTTTACGCTATTATCTGACAGGTTGACCACAATTTGTAGTATATTTTCAATGTTGTTAAATAGCCTATTAATACGATCAAAGTTATTTTTTTTAGATAATCTCAAAAGACCATCGAGTTATCGCTTCGATCGAACGGCAGACTTTGAGTCAACTTTAATAAAAACTCCCCGTTTCAAACTGAATGTTTCTCTGAAGTATTTTAACCTTCTTTTACAGAGGCAGCTGAATGTGCGCGGGTATCAGTGCTCACCGAACTTGCGTTTCGTGCTCTTCCAACACAATATCAAGGAGGTACGGCGGCGGCTCGTAAACTTTTAATTGGTTTTTTGTAAAATAAACAAGACGCTCGTTACAAACTTCAGTGCCTCGATCGCTATAACAATGTCTTTTTTATCAGGTTTATCGACGGACGTTTACTGCTCACTACACCATTTATGACGTCACCAATGAGTAAGTCATATTTTTTTCATCACACTTGCTCGTAAATAGTGTCCTAACATGCTAGAAAAATCGACCGTAAATCCAAAATAATACCCGCGGGCCTTTTTTTACCATTACGCTTCTAACGTGCGTAATAGATTTTTTTTTAAATATTATACGTGGACTCAAACTATCACAATACGTCAGGACCCCAATTCTTGTGCCATTCGATATGAAGTTTCATTCGAGATGTGATGTCAGTTGAATACTATTTCCTAAAAATCTCGCATAATAAACTATTGATCTCATATGTCACTAGAATCGGACTCCGAACACGTTTGACATTATCTGTGGTAAGTCACAGACAATGATGTTGTCTGCCGCTAATAAGTTAAAAATATGATCTTTTGTCTGATTTTATTTCATTTCCTCGCAATTGTGATGAAAAACATTGTATGTTACACGGGTGGTAAAGGAAATACAAAGCTCGAGTCATTAAAGCCCTCAGCCTTCGGCTTCGGGCTTCTAACAGACTCTCGTTTGTAATTCTTTCTTTACCACCCTTAATACACAATGTACTATTTTACTATTCCCCGTTGAGTATTTGACGTGTTACGCGCATTATTGTTATTACAGACCCGCCCGTGGAGTTTACGGTTACATTGCAATACAGTAAATTCAATTTCGCTTACCCAAATTGATTTTCACTCACAACTCCATTTGATACGTTTATCGAAAAAACTGTTTTCCGTCTTCGTATGAGTTACGTTTTATTTGTATCGGTACCATTTTAGTTTTGTAAAGAAAATTTCATTTTTCAAATATTTTGCCCCGTACGTCCGGACAGGGCACGATTCTGTTTCCCGTCGAGGAATTTTAAAATATCTGCGCGATCTGAATTCGTTCCCTTTATACATTTTTCTCGCAGGTACGCGTGGAATTTTAATGGCAGCTGCGGCGAATCTTCACACGCGTGTGTTTAATTTTTAATTTCTCGCTTACACACCAGGCCAGGGTTATGGTGTTAACAGCCGGATAAATCGGAGGAGTTATATTCAACCTACGACGTTTTATTGACAAGATGTTAGTGAACCCGTTTTACTTTGTTTTTCTGGTTAAATAGAATAATGACGAAGTAATTAGTCTGAACAGTAGTAGACAAACTAGCTACTATCTTTTTTTTAAAGATTTTATTTCTTATTCGCATTGTGTTATTCCGCTTTCAGTGGAATTATTTTAACGAGACTTTTTAAACTGATTTGCAAGTTCACCGTGTTATTTTCTTTTTGGCAAACCATGTCAACTTTGTGAATTTCCTCCTTTCTTTTCTTCGGGTGATGAAATCGATTTGACGATGGATACGTGAATAAGATTCTCAATTTATTCGAAAATTTGCGAGTAGAATTTTAATGTAGTTTGGTTCGAGACGCCCGGGTTCGGAATGGAGTTGTGAGGCAATACGTTGTTAGTGGCCGGCGGAAACTTACAGCGCTTCTGGGGATTTATAACATGAAAATACGATTTACGTGTAGCTGAAATTAAACAGATTGGAGGTTTTAACCGGAAATTGAATTTAATAAAGCGCAATGCGCAATATGAAAAAGATAAGTAATTAATAGTTTAATCTGGGGTATCACACCACCATTTTGAAATTAAAAATTATGGTGACGGGGCTGTTTATTAACGTGTATCATGCGTGTATCAACTACTCTTCAGCAATATTGGCTCTTCTTCACTAAATAAAACAAAGCCTATTGTTTCTTAAACAGTACACTAAAAACAGTACATCTGTTTTACAATCGCTCAAAGATAAACTGTGAGAGATCTCTTGAAGGGAAAAGTTCACCAACCTTTTGTGTTTCTGTCGGGTGTGCCAATGTTCATATAATAAATTTAACTCCGAATGTATTGTTACTCATAGTCATCGCAACTCATATATACTCATCAAGTGTTTTTTTTCTGAAACGGTTTTGGTTAGGTTAGGTTAGTGTTATTGTATAAAAACCCTGAAATAAAAACCGTTTCGGAAAAAACGCTTTATGAGTTGAGACCAATTTTATATGTGCCAAGGGGTCCAACCGTTTCTGTATTTTTCCTATTTGTTCTCCTCCTGTTTGGACAATGAAGTAAAAAAAAATTACATTACCAAAATAGTTTCATTCATACAAAATGTTTTGGAGCTGAGGATCACCAGTGGTGTTTTTGAACAGCCACCACATGCCACTCTTTGGCGACGGCCAGAGGAGTTGGGACTGGCAGCACGCCGCGTGGCTGGGAACCGAGGGTGCCTTACTGCTGGCGGCCGACAACGAGGTGCTGGCGCGGCCCGGCCCGCCGGCCAAGATCGCGCCGCTGCTGCGGCTCACCACGGACGCCAGCCCCGGCCGGGTCTACAATGGGGTCTCCGATTGGCTCTATCAAGGTATCACTATAATTTATGAAAGACACCACTGCAGGATATCGCCCCCCCGAAGATCTCTATGTACAATGACAGCTCCCGGGCTGCCCGCATCCAGCGGATTCCTGCGACCGTCAGCATTTCAAGTGCTGTTGAATAATTAAGCTTTGATTATTTGTGTTAATACGCAATCTTTGGAAGAATGCTTTGTACATACCTACCTAAGACTAACATGGTTTCGGGCTTATGTTTCCTAACGATCGTAAGGTAAGTAAGCTTATGCAAAGTACGAGAGCATCATAGGTGAAACTAAAATAGTACATTACTTAACAAGGGCTGTAAAAGAAAGAAAGCCCGAAATCGCAGGTATTTGTGACCCGAGCCGTAGGCGAGGGTTGTAAATATGCGATAGAGGGCTTTCTTTTTTACTGCCCGTGATGAGTACACAATTTTACGTCTTCACCTGGCCACAATGCGAGTTTTACCGTGCGCGCAGCGTGCGATAAAACTCACATTATGGCCAGGTGTTACGTAAAAAATATTACCTGCCACAAAAACTTATTATAGAGCTCTTGTAAGGTTACATAGGCATTACATTAATTTAAATCCTTTAAAATTCCAGAGGAGGTGACGAAAGCCCCGTCCTCGGCGTGGGGCGCCGCCGATGGCTCGCTGGTGCTGTACGTGCAGTACGACGACAGCGCAGTGTCACAGCTGCGCTTCCCCAGCATCGCGCAGGGCATCGGTGGCGCCGGCGCCGCGCGCTCCGGCTTCCTGCAGCCGGCGTTCAACAGCTCCTCGCCCTCTCCCTTCCCCGATCTCGTCACTATCAGATATCCCACGGTACGTTGTGTTTGAAACCTCAAGGCTTGTTGAGGTTGTAGAATTGTGATCACTAATCTTACAGGTCAACAAGTTGCTAAATCTTTGGTTGATGAAATGGAAGTAGGCTCATGAGTTAATATCCAGATAGGTTTCTCCGTACGACAACACTACACATTATCGTTTTGTATCTCAACTTGTCCGGAAAAAAATACTTAAATACCTACATCGGGTGACGGCACCAATGTTGGACACTTTTAGCTGAAGGCACCAATAATGTACACTTAACTCTTAATTCAATGATCATAAGGTTATGCATTGATTGTCTCAAAATAAATGAATTACCCTTATCTTCTGTAACATAAGACTCAAGTGTCCATCATTGGCTCTTGTTCATTATTGGTTCCATTAACCAAAATAAAAGATGTAGTTTCGTATCCCTATAGGCTCCTAAGGTGAATCGGCCCTATTATGAGGAATTTAAGCAAAATTTTATGTAAAGATATGACCACTGTCTAAATACGCCATTGTTGTTTTTCTTTCAGCCTGGCAGTTCAATACCAAAAGTACAATTATCAATAGTAGCAGTTCAAAATTCGACGTCACCGCCGAGATGGGAGATCAATCCACCAAACACGTTAGATGGAATGTATGTATCTGTCTTATAAATTATAGTCATTTTCTGTTCCAGCTAACATGACTCGAGATCCTACTGACCACTATTCTTTACAGGGAATATTATCTCATATCAGCCCAGTGGGTGGGCCAAGACAACTCTCACGTAGGAGTAGTATGGATAAACAGAGCGCAGAACTTAACCGTTTATAGCAGCTGCTACGCACCCAACTGGACTTGTACAGAGGTATTACTGATTCGTACAAATAATATACCTAATGATATAAATATATAAAATATAAAAAGCCCATTTATTCCAAATTTATACCAAAAGTAATAAATTAAAGATATTAATAAAAAAAAATACATTCCTTATAAAACTAATTTGGATTGGACCCCTCTCGTAAACGAGGAGGCCTTTACCTCCTCCAGCTCTTGCCATCCTTCTCTGTTTTTTGCCACGTTGGGCGTCGGCGTCTATTTTATGGAGTACGTAATGATAGTTATCCTTAACTCAAAACTTAAAGTTTAGGCTGATACATTTAAATTTAGTGAAGTAACATTGCAGTGGGACAACGAGTCTATTTTAAGCTCGTAAGTCCCGGTGTGCCATACGTAACATAATGTTTAATGTTTAATGTTTATTTGGGCACAAACGGTACAAGTAAAGAAAAAATATAACAGAAAAACTTACATTACACATTGTCCAGTGAAGTTTTTAAATCAATGCATTTTAGTATGAATTATTGTTAATAAAATAAATAGGTAATTTAGAGCAAACTCCTACTCACAAAAATATACTTGTTGTCCTTGATAATCATCATATCCATTTGTTTAGACCCATTCAGAAAAGGCGACTGACGAGCCGTGGCTGGAAGTGCACCAGCAGCCCGTGTACTCAGAAGACGGCAGTGCGTTCCTTCTCCTTGCCGCCGTGCAGGAGGGGGGAGGGCAGTACTACACGCACATCAAGCACGTGGACGTGGTGCGGCAGAGGCTGGCCGTGCTGTCCCACGGGAAGGTCGAGGTCACCGAGATCCTGGCCTGGGACGAGATCAACCACTTAGTTTATTATTTAGGTAAACATGATCCTTCTAATGTGACTGTTTACTTATAGCTACCTGGACATTCTCTGGTTTATATTTTAAAATATTATCGTCACATTTTGATGTTTTAATTAGATTAACGTACACGTATAACTCACTGGATTAATCGATAAACTTGAGCTGCATGCTGAACAATAACTGAAACTCTAAGTGGGTGAAAAGGATAAATTATAATAATTTAACTCGAATGTTTTTTGCTAGGTTCAGGCAAAGAAAAGTCGTTCATACCTAGACTGCAACTTGATATGCTGATGGAAAAAAATCAAATTAAGTATAATTATTGAGTGAAGTTACGAGTTTACTGCGTGAATAATTACCCTAATTTATTAACCCAATTGACATAACTGTGCTAAAACGCTTGTCCCCTTCATCAGCTTCCAAGAGGAACTCACGCATGTTGGAAGTTTTACGGTATAGGATTCCTCCGTAGCGAGTGTGCCGAGTGAGCTTTTTTAAAGTACTTGTCCACTTTTTAATTCGGTTATTTGCATCGTACAGGTAGCGCAGAAAGACCTGGCCAAAGGCACGTATATGTGGTCCAGGATCCTAGTTACAATGGAGGTAGTAACTCGGTGAGAGCGCGCGCCGAGCGCGAGGAGCCCCGCTGCCTGACTTGCGAACTGTCTGTGTGGCCGGTGCGGCTACACTACGCAAACTGCTCCTACTGGTCGGCCACCTTCTCTCCGCCCAAGCCCAGTGTCGGGATCTCGCACTACGTTCTCGAGTGCCGCGGGCCAGGACCCCCACTAGCTGGTCTACACGACGCACAAACTCATAAACTAGAGAGAATATTGTATGACACGCGGCCTTATAAGTAAGTAACATGTTATTTCGCCCCTCTTCAAGCAAGCAAATATTAAATAATAGCGACCCGCCCTCGATTCACTTCGGTTAATGTGACTTTTCTGTAACACCGTTACATAATCCAGAATTTATTATACATAAATAACCTTAAATTCCTCTTGAACCACTCTTCTATTCGCACGTTTAATCAAACAAAGAATCAACTCAAAACAAAATTCAGTTTTAGATAAAACTCTACTTTCAAAGGTTAGGGTTAAAATTCGAATGTACCTATTTCTATTTAGAGATATTTCTTTGTTTGATTAAAGGTGCGTATTGATGAAAACCGCATTAAAATTCGTTGCGTAGCTTTCAACATCTAAGCGTACATACAGAGGGTAGACGACGCCGGGAAGTGACTTTGTTTTATACTGTGTATGTAAAGAGATGTGTGTTTTATTTCACAGATCTGTACGGTTACGAGAGTTAGCTCTGCCGACTCGTCGGTCGTTCGACGTGCAGCTCGGCAGCGGGTCCAAAGCCCGAGTGCAACTGCTGCTGCCTCCCTCGTGGCGTGAGGAACTCCGTGACGCTGCCTTCCCGGTACTAGTGCAAGTGTACGTATTCCCGCCTTAATATATGCATTCTGCTGCAATGTCAAAATAAACTCGACCTCGACCCGAGCCTGTTCAAAATCGTCTACAACTCAGATTTCAAAATTTTTTTTGGTGCTAGGTTTATTAAATAGATTGATATTTGTAATCATTAAGTTCATTGAATACAAAACGAACACAATCCAAAATGAGTCAGTGTTGCATTTTAAAATTAAACGCTGTTGGAATACGATTTTTAATGGAAGAGCAAATTATTTTGGAATGTGTCCGTTTTATTGATGATTATACTTCGAAGTGCGTTCCGAATCTCGAGCGCAGTGGTGAACTTCCTTTGTGCTTGTGTTTCAGGAACGGCAGGCCGGGCAGCCAGCAGGTGACGGAGGAGTTCATGGTGGACTGGGGCACGTACATGTCGTCGCGCAACGACGTCGTGTACGTGAAGCTGGACGTGGCGGGCGCGCGGGGGCTGCCGCGCGCGCTGCTGCGCGGGCGCCTCGGCGGCGTCGAGGTCGCCGACCAGTTAGCTGTTATTAGGTACGTTTTAGATAATACTTAAGTACAGTGCAAGAATACTTAATAATTATTATAGAACTGTTATCACCATGGCAACGCTCTTTATAAAATTGTTTATTAGACCGATTTTTCAGATTTTTTAATTCGGTGTAGGTATCATGAAACACTACGTCGGTACGTTTTCCTTTCCAAGAAAATATTTCTTAGAATGAAACAAATTTAAAAAACAAAAAACAGAAACGTACAGAGCTTCTTTCTTTATAATAATTACAACATAATGTTGAAAAATCGTGGAAATCGGGCTTAATTTACGGGTGAGAAACGCGATTTTAGCGTTGTTTCATACATAATCCTCTCGAGTTAGTAAACGTCAGATTCATACGAAAACTGTCATTTCAACTCGAATTAGTATCTTAACCTAGTGTAAATGTGGTGCAAGTGGCCCTTAAGGGCCGAGCTCACCAACCAATTTAACAGACGGTTGAGTCTTAATCAGCTGTTAGTCAATACATTTGACAACCGTTAAACCGCTAACCGTCCGTTTAATTGTTGGTTAACACTGCACTAAGAACGTTATTTTAAACGTGCGATATTAAAGTGAAATAAAATTATAATCATTTATTAATATCTTGATTTTAGATATTTATTAGAGACGTTCAAGTTTCTTGACGTGACGCGCGTGGCGGTCTGGGGCTGGGGCTACGGCGGCTACGTCACGTCCATGCTGCTAGGCTCCCAGCAGGACACGCTGAAATGCGGGATCGCCGTATCGCCGATTACCGACTGGCTCTACTATAGTAAGTATCGCTATTTCGCTAAAATCGTTATTTCATTGTAGCAAAATGTCCATTTACGGATTTTCCCTCCAATAAAAGATTTCACAGTGTTGTTTTTCCCCTGACCCCATAGCATCAAAAAATCTCCTATTTCTGGGTGGTCCAAACATAACTTAACCTAATCTAAACCTACCTAGCTATTTCGACCTAAATACAAGAAGGAAAATCAGCAATAGTTGAAAATCTTGATCGGTAAATATGCCACTGAAAAAAACTAGATCGCAAAAACACGAATAGAAAATGCACGTTTAAGAAAATAATCTAACAAGTCCGGCATTTAGGTCCGACTGCATAAAAATAACTGCTATTACGAGAACTGTATAATTTTTGGGTTCGATGTTCCATAGAATCTAGGTACGAAATTATTCCTAGACAAATCTCGCAAAATTGATCCTGACGGCGATCCTCTCAATGCCGGATACGGACCTATAGTTGTAATATTAAAAGTCTCTTACAGCAAATTGAGCTTTCGTTTACCAGAATCAAACTTTTGTTCCCACAGATGCAGCATTCACGGAGCGCATCTTGGGCTCGCCGTCCGTAAACTTCAAAGGCTACGTCGAGGCGGATGCATCGCAGCGCGTGCACCACGTGCCGCCGCATGCGCTCTACCTGCTGCACGGCATGGCCGACATGAGCGCGCCCTACCCGCACGCGCTGCAGCTGGCAAGAGCGCTGACGGAGGCTGGAGTGCTGTTCCGGTATCAGGTAAACCCTCACACTTCTGAGGATTGTGAACCGACGCTTAACTCGCGTAGGTGTCTATTTTTTCCATACTTTAGCACCGGGCGATACTGTTTTTGACCCCCTAAATCAAAAACTAGGTTTGTACAGTCGAGTTTATAAATATGTGTACACTTCAGTAACTTTTCGTAGCATGTTCAAACTGCCATTATACGAATTGTCACTCCGATTAAAGTGACAAGGTACAAAAGTGTACACATATTTATGAACTTGACTGTAACTGCCGTCCTAAGCCAATAAGCAGTATCTTAATTTCAATCACCAAAGGAAATTCAATTCTATAGCGTTAATAATAAGGTTCATATTACTACAGGAGGTTTATCTTAGTTACTGCGTTTTTGCTTAGGACCGCAGTGTACGTTTAAGTATTTTTCCTTGCAAAGTTTTTCAATTCTTAGTTTTTCATCATATCTGGCAACATATTCAAAAATCATTCAAATCGAACTATGTTTAGGGAAAAGAGAAACGTTACCTATCGCATTTTGTATGGAAACTTTTAGCTTCACAATCCTCTTAAAACACGTTTCGGGCTCTATGTTATACTGGCTGAAGCGTGCAAATAGTCGTAGCGCTCTACCTGTTGCACTGAAACTGGGTTGCTGTTTTAATATCAGGCAAATCTCCACCCTGTTATTTACCTAGTCATTTCACTAATGATATGTTTCCAGGCCTACGCTGACGAAGGGCACGAGCTGAAGGGCGTGATCGAGCACGTGTACCGCTCCATGGAGGACTACCTTCGCGTGTGCCTCTCCCTCGACCCCGAGGACACGAAGCTGCCGCCCCCCGACAGATAAGGGTGGCACCCCCTCCTTTACCTTCTCGTAACCCTCAACCAGCAACGACTTGAACCAGGCTACCTCCAGGGCTATTGTTATCATATTACTCCTTGTAAATATGTAAACACGAGATAGTGCTTTAATGAAATGTGTTCCCCCATTTGGTTAAGTAACGCCTTTTGTTGGGTACATTGACGACGTCTTATGTGACGACGATGTGAATGCGAAGCTGCTTGTGATTAGACTAGACGGTAGGTACTGCTATTACGAGTCGGTTCGCCCTGCACAGTTGCGTAATATCTAACAAAGCAATTAGCAATAGAAAATTAATTAGAACGATACGTAATTGATAGAAGCATACAGCGGAATAAACGGTTAGATTAAAAGTTATTTAATCAAATATAAAGCAATAAGACCATAGAAACTCTGCTCTAGCACCTTCGGCTAAACTAACATATTGTGTCTTTGCTAACTCTTAATGCCTAGATAGAGAATAAATTCTAGTCGAGTTACCTTTTGACCTGTACTTTTATAACTTCCTCGGCTCGCGCGACGCGGTCAACTCCGTTCATATAATTATAATATTGTGATCATGTTTATTCAAACAATTTCGAGCTTGTCACATTAGGCTTTTACTATCTACTATTTTCTACGGCCACCTTTACTATACCAAAGCTTTTCTACATTATCTACTCCTTTTTAAAGTCTTATAAATGACTAGCTTAAAGAGAATTTATCGAACCCCTTCTATTGTTAAATCGATTGTTACCCAAAATGATATTAAAATTGTTTTTTATTTACTTATCTGGTTATTGTATTAGTCAATCAGAGTCGCAATATAACCCCTGATTTGTTGTTGAACTATTTAACTGCTTACTTAAGGAGCTTATCAATACCAACTAAGCATTATTCAGGTTTTGTTTGATCATGAAAGACAAAATACTGAGAAATCGAGAGTTTTTAAATAATATAGCGCTGTTGAAATACCTCATGAATACGAGTACGTTATGTAGATAGAAAATATATTCATAAACTATGATTCATATGGTCTAAAAACGCATTTTATAGTGATTCATAATAATTAGAAATGAAGTGACCTTGATTACTCCCTAACCTTAGCTGCTTTTGCTCCACACACCAGTTACTCCTTCCTAGACTAAGCAACTAAACGTAATTATGCATCTCACCTATCATACTAGCTAGTACAAAAACTACATATTAGTAATATATTCTAGCCTAAACCTTTCCTAGTAACTATGTCGCGTCAAGACGCCGAGTGAGGAGCGACGAAATTAACTTCCGAAACCGTAGATCAGGCCAATGCGGGTAATAGTTATAAATAAAATAGTTTCAAATATAAATAAACAGTATGTAATCTAAATCTTAACATTTTGTAGTCGGTGAAGGTCGTTCACCGTAGGACTGGACACCAGTACAATTTGGTTGTACAAAATTTGCCTTTCGATAGATAACTGAGTACCTAATGTGAGCAGTCGCCGAGTTGGTTTGTTAGTAATATACCGTTGTTATTGGTTTTACCAGAGCCAGTCACTTCATCGTTGTTATAGATCTCGGCCGGTGTTGTTAGCGTTGTCGGGAGCCTACATAGACGCATATCGTACATTCCATGTTTGTGAAGACTGCCAATTTGGTCTAAATTTTAAAATCATTGTATTATTAAATTACGGTACGTCGAAGAGATTAATTTCAATTGCAATTATGGTCTTAAGGATGCTGTGATTCTTCTATTGCGTAATTTTAACGATATGAATAAATATAATTATATTAAATAATTTTAATGTCTCCATCTGATATTGTGTAGGCCTAGCGAAATCGATTTCGTTGTAATTATTAAAGTATAATTATTAATTAATGATAAGGTTAATATTAATTTTAGGTA
The DNA here is from genome assembly GCA_963966035.1 of Acleris laterana. Lineage (NCBI taxonomy): Eukaryota > Metazoa > Arthropoda > Insecta > Lepidoptera > Tortricidae > Acleris > Acleris laterana. Next base: position 8,162,989 of record OZ014439.1, read on the forward strand.
TTTTGAAATTCTTCCATTATAATTATTGTAATGATATTGCTTTGTTCTCCAGATTGATTAAACAAAGAGACAATATATACGGACTACGTGTATATCACACACCATACGAGGTTTTATAGTTAGATTAAATATGAGAGAGTTTGGAAACCGGGTGCTTTAAATTTTACATCTGTTGTATGTACTATTGGTTTCATTAGCGGGTCCGTCTCCTGCCGTAGGGCCGCGTGCGCCGGCGCGGCGCCGCCACTCAGCGCGCGCTGCGCCGGCGCCGCCGATTCATCCAAAGTAATGATAGCAATACTTGAAATTAGATAAAAATATTTTGAGATTTTGCTTAGATAATAAGTTATACGAAAATTGCGGCCGATAACACCAATTTAATTCGTGTGTTGTATTTTGTAAAGCAAGTGATTAAAGTAACGGGTTGTTCTTTAGCACGATCTTAAATTGCACACCGCTTTCAATATAAGTCTACTTCCTTTTATACATTATTAGGCCCTTAGTCTTCCATCATGATGAAAGCTTCCGAAACATGACGACTTAAAATTGTCAAAGGATCTAAAGTAAGGAACCAAACGATTTACATGAAAACGTTGCTAAGCAATTACTCGATAATGCAATAATTGTAAAAGTATAATCAATAATGAGTGAGCTATGGCGACAACAACATTATTGAAGTTGTATACAATGATTAAATATTATTAATAGGTAAGGTGGTTATGTGATGACTATGTCAATTATTTCCTTATTCCCGATTCAGCTACCACGAGGAAGTAGCGGTTTAGTTTCGTCGTCGCCGTGTCCTTAGATACTTAAGATCAATTTGTTCAGTTACAGCAGGTTCAATAAATGGATGTGGTAAAAATGTATATCAGTAATGCTGTGTTCTTAGTATCCCTTTGCAAATTGGTCTTGAATGTACTCCACGAGAAATATTTTCTCTACTAACGTGATTCTTTTCTATCATTCCAAATGTAAATACGGGGTGACAGTTGACCACGTGGTTTATCGCAACGCACGAGAATCACGCAAAATGTATGAGATGTCATACATTTTGAGTTATAGTTTAGAAAAACGTTAGTAGCGTTTGCATCTTGGCTAGGGCCTCAGGGTATTAACCACGTTAGTCTGTACACTACTGGCATCCGCCCAGCATCAGCACGGCATCACGAGATTTTTAGGCGTTCAAGTAGCCATTTCATGCCATAGTCAATGTAAAAGCAGGTATGCCATAAGAACTACAGCCGTACCAGCGCCAACTATTAGCAAACTGACTGTAGAACTTCAAATAAATACCGTTGGAATACGAACACGTGTCGTTCGTTTAAATCTGATGTCTTTTCGGTCGAGAATGTTTTAGTGGAGTGCAATCAAGATGCAGTGTAGTGTCCGCCTTCGAAACTTTAGAGTGACGCGGGTCAACTTTCTTAGTGGTTAGATTGATGACGTGCGTGCTACTGAATACAGCAATACAAAACAACGATAGTTTATTCCAAAAAACAGGACAAAGCCAGGACGCCTTCTAATAATAGTAAATATTGGTAACTATTTCGTAACAGGGAAATATAATTTATAAGATTGAGTAGCAGGTCTCACGCCCGCATAAATTGTTGTATTCAGTATCGCACCCTTGATGGTGTCAACCCTAGGTAAAGCATCAGGAATCACGTCGTTGTTAATCATCAGTGTTATAAATCTTATCGTCACGTTTAAGAGTTACAGTGTTGTATAGATCGGTACGTTTTATTTGTAAATTCTGAGATTATTATGTTATTATTGTAAATTTTCTTTAAATAAATAAAATTTTGAAATTTACATAATCGTTCATTGGGAAGTTTTATTTCATATTATCATAGTAAGCGAATAGTAGGTGAAGCTTTTATTTTTCTGGTAAATTGAAACGTATACCGCTGGGGCCGTCTCTGCAGCGCCGGGTCCACATCTCGGCGCTCCGGAAGTACCGCTCCAGGTGCTCATCGGTGACGCTGGTGTCCATGGGGCGAGGGAAGGTGCTCGCGGAGCCGCTGAACGCGCCCTCCGAGTTGCAGTTGGAGCGCGACAGGTTACGCATCAACTCGTAGTGGGAGAAGTTCATGGACACGAGGGAAGCGTTTTCCATCGCTTGAGCGTAAGTCGACCCGACGCTCTTGCTGTCGACGAACATGTCCGCCATCGTCATGCCGCGCCTCAGCGGACTCTTGCGGGTGGCACTGGCCACACTGTACTCGGAAGCCAACTTTCCTTTCTTCAATCTGCACAGAGCCAGGTCGAGCGACTTCACCGCCTCGTTGACGCTGAAGGACCGGCGGTCGGCCCGCAGCCTCAGCGGCGCGCCGGTGTTGTTGCTCGGCCTGGCTCTCGACGTGAACTTCTTATCGCAAGTTGTCACACCATTATGTTCCATATTATACTCCCCCAGACACTAGATAATTTGAAGATATCTTCAAAACTATTTATCAATTAATGTTTTGAATCGCATTTTGCGTCAATTCAATAAATTTATCCACAGTAAAAATCAAACCTGAGACTACGTATTACATTTTGAAATGTGCTGTCAAAGTCATTGTTAAAGCAGGCGTTATTAAGAGATGTCAGAAAAAAGAAATAGGTCGGTTGACACTAATCTCACGATTTGAAAATTGTTTAGTTAAAATAAAGACGAAGTAATAATAATTATACTAGTGGTAGGACCTTGTGCTAGCTACCACTATCTTCATTTAAGCTTACCTACCGCCAAGCAGTAGTGCGCATTGTTGTGTTCTGGTGTGGGGATAAGACAACCAGTGACATTACTAGCATAGGATATTCCACCTTTGTCCTCAATTCGTCAACGTTGGACACGCATTAAAATTTAAAAAAAAAACAGTCTTGATAGCTTGAGGCTTGTAGTCTTGAGTGGCACTTATAAATAAATGCCACTTTCTTATATCAGGTGGCTTCTATGCTCGTTTTCTTTCTCCTTGCCATAAAAAACACATATATTTCTCCAAGAAGTGGCACTACTAGTGGCGAATAAGCCAATATGTATAGTAGTACTACAATAGTAGTCCCTACCCCAAACACCGTATCTCCAACAACAACGTTTGTCCTAAGATCAAAGTTTATAGAATGCTCACAGGTATTTTTTACCCGACTGCGCAACGCAGAGGAGAGTATTGTATTTATCAGCCTATAAACATACATATACTATGTTTTTATGTACCTATGTATGCTCCTTTAAGGCGATCTAGAACATTAACGCGTCCGCGTGGACGGATTTCGAAGATTCTTATGCAACATTTTCATCGGCGAACGGTACAGTATGCCACTGACTTCTGTCTAGGCGGCGGCGGCCACGCTGACCCCTACGTCGATCATACATTGGCTATAAGTGAAAAACTGAAGTAAATGACCTCTTGCGTGTAGTTGTAACATATATGTATAGACCATTTGACATTCTATACTTGAAATTTGACGTAATTTCCATATTCGTTTTGTACACAACTACTTACATGCAAGAGGTCATTTACTTAAGTTTTTCACCTATAGTAATTCGAACGTGCCGTGTCGTTATTTCCTCTTTGCTTTACCTGGAACATGACTTGGGGCTAGAGGGTTTACTATTTAGGAATTGAAAAAGTTCTGACATAAAGTCTGACATTTCGATAAAAGTCCGGGCAATTTAGTCACAAAATGGAAACATTACTCACGTAGTTACAGTGGTATGGTAGTCATAGTTGCATATTTACTTAATAGGTAGTTTTATTACTCACTATAGCTTCTGCCCGCGACTTCATCTGCGTGGATTTCGATTACAGTTAGTCCCTCGGGAACTTTTAAATTTTAAAAATGAAAAGTAGCCTATGTGTTATTCCAGTGTATAAGCTATCTCTATTCCAAATTTCATCTAAATCTGTCCAGCCGTTGCAGCTTGAAGGAGTAACAAACATACACACTCACACACTCACAAACTTTCGCCTTTATAATTTCTAATAATGTGAAGTGTGATATATTCCATCTAATTAAAAAAACGAAACAAATCAAGAGCCTGATAAAGTCCGGACTAGTCTAAATGTCCGAGCATGCCTGGACTAATCCGGACCGATGATAACCCTACTTGGGGCCTAGTCAAGATGCATAACACTATATTAACGATTTTCGAAAACCGGCTAAATGTATAGGATTGCCATAAGTTGACATTAAACGTCGAAAGAAAATCGAAATTATAGCAGCGGATTCATCTAGGCTAGGCCTACTGAACTGATTCGCCAGTTTTCGACTCGATTTCAACGCTGTTAAGGTCCCAAAGTGACAAACCTTTTTATTTCGTGGTTACACTACCAGTATGAATCAATTTACTGGAAACGTCTCCCTCTATTGGCAACACAGCGCAGCTAAATTCAAAGCAAGTTCGACACACCCCTAACTTAACGGTTAAACAATTTACAACTAGATGTCGCTGTTTGCGAGCCGAGTTTACTGCCATCTAACACGTAATGATTGTACCACATTGTTTTCCAACCACCCCTTTGCATGACTTTATATTTTTAAATTCTAGGTGGCGCTATGGGTACTGTCATTTTTACCTTCGGTAAAAAAAGATCTCTAATGCCCGGTTCCTATATTCAAGAAACGAATCGTTTTCCTTACGTCTCGTTAAAATTTGACACATTTTGTACGTAACAAATGGGTAAAAATCAAAATAAATGTCCAGTTAAAGAGAGTTTTGTCACCGTAACGAAACTGTTGGTTAACGTCAAACATACGTCATTTTGTAATGAATAAATATATAGCGATAAATAGCGTCTTTATGTACATTTATTTTGATTTTTACCCAAATATCAAATTTTAACGAGACGTAAGGAAAACGATTCGTTTCTTGAATACCTATAGGAAAACAGTAACTACCTAGGTACCTTAACAAAAAACTCAAATATTTACTGGAAACAAAACAACACATAATATAGCTGGGTAAAAATCAAAACAAATGTACATAAAGACGCTATTTAAATGTCACTTAAATGATGTCTAACTTACAATTTCATTACAAAATGACGTATGTTTGACGTTAACCAACAGTTTCGTTACGGTGACAAAACTCTCTTTAACTGGACATTTATTTTGATTTTTACCCAGCTATAAAGTGTTTTTAAATGAAAAATTGATTTCAATCCACGACGGCACGCCCCAATACTCAAATTGACATTGTGAAGTTGCATTGGAAAAGACGTGAATTGAGAACACTGTCAAATAAAAGGGTAGATTAAAATCCGTTTCACTTTGTTTACCCGAACTTCTATGCCATAATTGTATCACTTGCCATAATATTAATTTACCATAAAGGCATTTTTTCTGAAACCGGAAACCTTCCAGGTAATTTTTACATGCCATCGTATAGAACCCAATAGGTTATGTTGGGTTAGTTTTATAACAATTCTTTGTTCGTTTTCATTAAAAATAATGGAATTCGGGCAAGCAGTAAAAAAACTACAAAGTAATTAGAGTATCAAAGAAACAACGATAGGAGAATTATTTTACATTTATTAACCGTTTATTAATACTTTAACTTAAATATTCGGCCTGTATTAGCTTGGAGGGTAAATACGCATCGCACAGAGCAGCAGTGGTTGGTGCCAACGCTTCTATTTCCGCCTTCACCCCGGACGCTAACATGGCATTAAACTCTTCTTTAATTCGTGACCCTGAAAAATAATTGTGAAACTAACAACTTAACAACTCATAGGAACATGGTTCATTTAAATGTGTGTTAGTTGGTAACCCATTATTGAATTTCACTTCATTGATTGTATTAATTCATCGAACGTTATCTTCTGCTAAAACCATGTGTTTTAAGGATTTCTTAAACATTCATTAAGTAAAGGTTAGGATAGATTTGACTTCTGACTACCAAAACGAAACAACTCATGCGGCGAGAAAGGCCTTTCGATGAAATGAAAATTCTGCTTAATGAATGATACAAGTGTTTCGAATATTTAAGTACACCGCACCCGTGTTACTTAAGTTCAGTCTACAAGGACATGAAATGTCTTGTATACATTACCAAATTCCAGGGTTTGTGGTAAGAAAGGAAAATTAAGAGGAGACCCAAAATTATGTTAACTTATTGGAATAAACAAACACAAAAACGTGTAATAAAGACCCTAGGTTCCTTACAGGGCTGGCTTTGCCTTAGTTAACATGTATGGGACAAACGTCGTGTTCCGATTCCGATGTATGTGGGGTTAAGAGGATTGTGAACACAATCGCGTAGCTGTCGTTATTTTTATATACAAAACGTAGGCGTTTAGATACGTTTCACACCCCCTAAATCAAGTCCGATTACCACGTTTCTTTAATATGTTGTAGTTATTATGAAAAACAGTGTCAATATTTTCTATCTCGGGAAGGAGAACGTACAGACCTAGTTTTTCATAATATTTACAACATATTCAGAAATTGTAAAAAACTAGGTTTAAGGGGAGGGAAACGTTACCTCATTTTATATGAACATTTTCAGCCGAACAATCTTCTTGAGAAATCCGGTGAAATCACTAGCATAGAGGCATTTGCAATTTCTAGATTACAACGTCCATGGGCCTCAGAGTTTACTGAGCACCAAATGGCTTGAAAATTGGTTTACCAGAAGGTGTGTCCAAATAAGGTCTTCTCAAGAGCGACGCTAGTTTGCGTTTATCCAGGTCCGTGAGGTTGAGACGGGCTTCCTTTGGAGCCAAGGTCATCACATCATGATGCCGGGCTCCGAGCAGTGACAAGGAACCACAGGCCAGGGATGACGAGAGGTGGGACTGAGCCTGCAAAGAGTGGATTCATAGTGGGTAACGCAGTGAGCATAGGTAACGTAGGTATGGCAAGTAACATAGGTATGTAGGTAGCATAGGTTCCATAGGTAAGATTAGGTTGGGTAAGATCAAATACGGCTCAAACAAAGCTTGATTAACTTTTGTTTGACTAAGTAGTCTTATATGCAGATATTTAGATAGCTGTTTGATGTTTAACTAATCGAAACTTTCCTATATACGAGTTAAAATAAAACCAATGCTACGTTCCACACACACACACAAGCTTACGCGTTTATTCCCAGAGTGGTGTAGGCAGAGCTACAGAATTATCAAAAACTGCAAAAACCTGTTGACAACTCTGTAACCACATACGCTACATACATATGCATATGCTACGTTCAAAACTTTCAAATATAAATTTTACTGGTTATATTTATAGCGGCAAAAGTCCCCGTTTTTTTTTTCTCAAATGTCCTCAAAAATATCCAAATTGAGAAGTCCAATGTAAAAATCCAATGTTGTATGTTTTGGTGGTGAAGTAGTAGGTACGTATTTTTTCTAATTTAATTCTGGCCGATTTGACTGGTAGGCCGCAAAAATTTACCACAAAATTTGTAAAAACATTTTGAAATACAAATACTGATTCGAAGCTATGCGGGGTCGCTTCATAATACTGTACATCATACCAGAGAGCCATATTTGTAGGTGAGGAATATCTCGAAGCCGTGAGGGTCAGCGTCCACCAGCGCCAGCGCCGGCAGCCGCAGCTCCGAGCACAGCCGGCACAGCAGCTGGCGAGTGCACACGTCTGGGTAACCTTTACCCTGCACACGACCAATATATCACCTAAATTAGCTTCTTTATTCATAGAAAATACTCAAAATTCAAATTCAAAATAAATCTGACTCGTCAGTTGGGCCGTAAAGGTGAGAGTTGCCCACGAAAATGTTAATGATAACATAACCTACTAGACGCTTCTCTACTGCCTAGATTACATAGACTGAGCTGGCGCTACGTATTGCAGCACGGCTATGGAGTGACCGTAGTCTGCGCTCTTTTCATATAAGTACGTGGTGGTCTGCATCAGCGGTATCCAAGTAGGTACGTACTTAGATACCGCATTGATGTAAAACGAAAGGAATCGAAAACACCGTGTCTTTAGGTGCTTCTTCATCGACGAGGCGAGGCAAGACGAGGATAACGACGTTAAATTGAACTATTATTTAATTTAAGAATTGTAACGAAAGTAAGTATTTAACTGACTAGCATAGAGGCATTCCATCTTAGTCCTCAGGGTTGGCAACGCATTTGCAGTCTTAGGATTGCATTGCAGTCTTGTGAATGCGAATGTCTATAGGTCACAGTTTCCACTTACCATCAGGTGGCCTGTGTGCTCGTTTGTCTTCTCTATTCCATAAAAAAAAAATGGTCTTCAAGACCCTCGTCGTCGTGGGTCGTCTCGTGGTCTTTAAGAGGATAAAGCATATATACTAAATTTTGTAAACTACTGTACTCACCGTCATGATGATAACGGGCCCTAATCGAACCAAAGCGCCTTCATCCAACAATTTCTGGAACACTGCGTCTTTCTCCACAACCAAGATGTATTTAGCTGTTGACTTGAATTCCTTTATGCCATTTATGTCTTGCATGATTAAAGTCCCTATAAAATAATGAAAAAATAATAGGAAATGAACTTTTTATAATCGCATAAAACTTCGATTTGGGTTAAGGAAAGGCTTTGTACCATTTGACGCCATACAATCTATAATGCCACCATCTCTCGCGTGGATCGTCAAAGGTCCAGCTATGAGTCCTTTGGAAGTGGCTATGATACCCAGGTCCCATGGCGGACTCTCGAGTAAGCAGCAAACGTCCCGTACAGCCACGTCCAGATTAGCTTGGTTACGTAATCTCGACACATTTTGGTAAAAGAGTTCCCTGTTAATAACAATAACCATCATTTCTACACTATTAATAATCAAATACTAAACAGGAGTAAGTAGTTTGAAATAAATAATTGTTTTACTTCTTAGCCAGTTACACTGTGAAGCTCAACGATATCACGTTATACACCGTGTTTTTATTGATTTACGATAACTTTAAGGGGACGTTCTTTAGGTTAAACAAAGTTAATTTCCCGAAGACAGACATATGATAACTCGTACGGTTATAAAGATATTCAATTATTAAAATTAATCAGTTAATCACGTTAAACTAATGTAAAAGGCTCTTAATTGATACCTAACAATTTTCTTTTAATTACCTATTATGAGTAAAGAGTTTTCAATTGTTAGGTTTATAGGTACAACACGAAGGTTAAAGAAAATAGGTATCTTATGTTACGTATACGAGTATTCACATGACATTAAATTGAATGAAATTCAAGTTGGTTTTCCTAGTCCTCAGTAACTGCTGTATTTTGAAAGCTGTCTCTTTTCATCAAAGAGGGTTAAACCGCCTATAACGACGCCCTATCTTCTATCTTGCTTTACGTTAATTCGCGAAGTCTTAGGAGGGCTAGTAAAACCTATTTACGAATAATCATAAACACACTAATGATTATGTCTATGATATTGAATACCTACGTGTCAATGTAAACTGACAATGTCAAGGAAATGGAAATGTAAATAAAAAATGCCTCGTTTTAATTATCGTCCTGAGGAAGAAGCTGAAATGCACTTCATTTACGGCTTATGTGACGGCAATGCTTCTGAAGCGGCACGAGAATATAGGCGGCGTTATCCCGACCGACGGACGCCTAACCCTCATACGTTCATAAATGTAAGTATTTCTAATGTGTACTTTATTCCTTCATTTATTAGTAACTAGCTGTTGCCCGCGACTTCGTCCGCGTGGAGCTCGTTTACGCGGTTCCCGAGGGAATATTACCTTCCTTTATTATTTTTTTACCTTCCTCTTGAATCACTCTAAGTATCTAAAAAAAACCGCATCAAAATCTGTTGCGTAGTTTGCAAGATATAAGCATACATAGGGACAGACAGACAGACACCGGAAGCGACTTTAATTTATACTATGTTAAGATTATTTTATGTTAAACAAACCGTAATTATTATTGTTACAGTTACACCGACGATTTAGAGAACAGGGTTTAAAACAGACTCCTCACGAAAGGGATATTAATTTGACAGTACAGGACGAAGACGGGATCGTGAACGCAATAATTGAAGATCCGACCTTGTCAACAAGACGTGTGGGGCAAATTTACAATGTAAATCACGATAAGGTTTGGAGAGTTTGGAAGCGGTACGGTCTACATCCATATCATTATCGCAAAGTGCAAGGCCTTTTGTCGCACGATAACTTTTCACGAATTGCATTCTGCCAACGAATGAACGCACTTTTGACAGAAGATCCACAACTCATCGGGAAAATATTGTGGATGGACGAGGCACAATTTACAAGAGCAGGTATTATGAATACAAAAAACTTCCATCATTGGTCAGAGCACAACCCTAAACTAGCCAGAGAGTCTTCTTTTCAGCATGAGTTCTCGGTCAATATGTGGGCAGGAATTTTAAATAACCAACTGATAGGTCCCATAGAAATTCCAAGCAGACTGAACGGTGAAAATTACTTGGAATTTTTACAATCTCTCCATTCTATGGATTACTTTGAAGAATTACCATTACAAACGCTACGTACACATTGGATACAGCATGATGGGGCACCTGCACATTTTGCTCTTCGCGTACGCGAATATTTAAATACAAATTTCGCCGGCCGGTGGATTGGACGCGGTAGTCCAACCCTTGCTTGGTGTCCTCGGTCTCCCGATCTAACGCCCCTGGACTTTTACGTCTGGGGAACTCTTAAAGAGCGTGTATATTCAAAACCAATTTCAACACGAGAAGATTTACTCATAAGGATTCGGGAAGTAGCTGATGACATGCGTGCTACTGAAGTTAATTTAAATCGTCAGATACGCACACGATTACACCTTTGTTTAGAGCATGAAGGTGGTCATTTTGAAAATCATTCACATTAGTTTAAATAAATTTAATTTGGTTGTTTAGGTTGAATAGCTTAGGCTTCTTGATGGTTCAAACATTCACATTAGGTACTTAGCTATCATAAAAGGTTCTTTGGTTAACGTATTAATAATGTAGCTATCCAATGATTATGTGCGTGTACGTTTGTAATGAATAAATTCAAAAACTACTGTGCCAATTTTAAAAAATTCTTTCACCAATAGTTAGAAGGGACTTTCAGGATAAACATATTATTATAAAGAGGAGAGGTTTGTATTTTTGTATGTGTGTATGTTTGTAATGGATAAACTCAAAAACTACTGTGCCGATTTCAAACATTGTGTCACCAATAGTTAGAACGGACTTTCAGGATGAATAAAGGCTACACTGATCCCTCGGGAACAGTTTAAACGAGCTCCACGCGGACGAAGATGTTCTGACCAAATTTCGTGCTCTTTTAGAAAAAAAATTGTTCGAGACACGTACATAATTGACTATTCAAAGCTCTTGTTTTTTCTGCCTCGGTCACCCACAGTATCGTTCTTTGCTTGGCTAATCCTGTGTTAAAAGTGCCCGTATGTTTATTTGTACACCTAGAATTAAATACTTGAAAAGTTGTTACTCAACAGAAGGTGATTTCGTTCTTTGTGATAACTTATGATCTGCAGACCATGCCGCTTGAAGGATTTCTAAACAGTTTTGTGAAATCCGTTGTAAATACGCACGATATTTGTTTTTATACTCATTGTTTGATACCGTTGATATGTTTTTTTACAGTTTTATTTAAGTAATGCTAGGTTTTTTATTGTAATAAATCATAAGGTGCCTAATAAATAAAATGACTGTTGATGTTTGTGCGGCCATTTATTCTAAATTTTAAATAAAATTATTTTAAACAACGCAACGAATTTTTTCATTTTATAAACCATTAAGTAATTAGTTATGATGAATGAGAATATTAAAAATTAGAGCAATCTGCTAAATCCATTTAAGAAATAAAGACATTTTCACTTTGTTTTGTTATTTTAGGGTGCTTGTTTGCACTCAACCGACGATAAAAATGTAACTATCCTAAAATGTAATTATGATACGCACGTTATTGTTAAATACTGGGTAATTAAAATATGAACTTATAAAAAAATCTCTAATAAATAAAAGAGACCCACCTGGGAATCGAACCGGTGACCTCTTACACAGTAAGCAAGATACTTCCCGCCAAGTCAAGCGATCGTGCACCTGTCAAGTGTTATCTTTACTTGTGTGTGTGTATGTCACGCTGACTTGACGTATTTGACACTAACTATGAGTTAACTCTAAAGACCCTTTTAGAATGATTGAAGACAAAACATTTAATTACTTTGTTCTAAACAAAAAAAATTTTATTTTTGCAATATTGGAAAATCTAATGTACCACGTAGTTTCTATACGTGTACCTAACAATATGCCGAAGTTATCGTAAATCAATAAAAACACGGTGTAGAATATAACACTGCCGGGAAAAACTTCTTTAAATCTTGTATTCCCATGAAATGTGAGAATAGACCTGAGCCATCCAATCGATCAACGAAATTAGGTCAATAAAGTAAAATCCCTCTAAAAAATTAATGATGTAGCAAAGAGATTAAGTAAAGAGAGTATGTCTCACCGTCTAGTAACGATTAGATTTTTAGAAAGTAATTCATGGACTTTAGTGAGCACAAAAACTATCCTGTTGAACCTGGTTTTGTCTTCTGTGCTGGAGTAAATAAGTGTCGTCTTTTTGGCATCCGTGAAAGATTTTAGTGTTACGCTGAAAAAGTTATAAGGCATTAAACAAACCAATCTAAACTCTCGGCCAGTGTGCTAGAATGCACATTTAATTTTGATTGAACTAGATATTATCTGAGTAGTTACCGGTCAAGGTCGTAAATGCAGTTTCCCCATAACCGCTGGTTTCTAATAACGAGCTTAGGTGTTTCCCCGCCTACTGCAGTTCTGTTAATTTCACCTAAAATATCTTCAACTTTCTTTATTATTGTTTTTTTCGCATTGAGTGATTCCTTTATTGTTATGTCCACAGACTTATCGACACCTTGAAAAAAAACCAAGTCATTTACATCAGGGTACACGAATAAAAGAATCCAAGAACTTATGAAGTAAAACACATTGTGTATTTATTTAATTGATACTATTATGCTACCAATATTAGATACCTTTGTCATGAATCGACTGCGACAATAGTCGCTGAACCTCACTAAATCCAAGTTTTCTTTCCGGTAACAGCAAGCCGCGTTCATTTTGATTTATTGTTGTTTGGTGTCTACTCCTAAACAACTTATCAATAGCAGCGGCTAGCTTTGGATCCTGCTTAAACACTGCCACGGGGCCCGACAGCAAATCATTTGTCTGTATCAACAAGTCCTTGTTCATAAGCTCCATTGTGCTTAACGCGAGATGTTCTCATTCACGTCGAACCTTCAAAGCAAGGATAATTGACAAACAAATCCAATAGAGCTCTATTAAAATAAACTACCGGTAAAAGTGATGATGATCCCTACCTACCTAGTGGCGAGATGTTTATCGACCGCAAACAATAACAGCGTCACAAAACCGAGCTCGTAAAAGGGCCTCGAGACAATGGCACAGCTCCTCTAGTGTTTTACTGCGAAGCCGAGCGAACAGGCAAACGGGACGAAATCATCGTCGGTGGCGCATCCGAGTTGCACTGAAAAAATGACACAATAGATTTAATCGAGAGATAGTCGAGGCAGGCGTCTCGAGGAGCAGATGACACGGCGTGACGACCTCACAAAGGGCGTGAAATGACGTCATAATAGCCTCGAATTATCGCCCCCTCTTGTCTCAAGCAAATATTTAACAGCAGCTCCGTTTTTGTCCTGCTTCTTCGGCAGAAGATCATAAATAATAGAGCTCCGGCAGACAAATGATGCGGACCGTTACCGCAGCCTTTGTTATACGTGACATATTGCAAAGAGGTGATGTTTACGTCTTATTATGGGCTCCGAGATAAATTATGGTGTAGCCCCAGAATTCTTGGTAAACCGCAACGCTAAGTGTTAGATGGATTTGGAAAGTGATTTCGATTTTTAAGGTTGAGATGTGGTTGGCTGCTCCTAAATCAATCTACATTGTAATTTTGATTATTCTTCGGTAATCTTGAGATTATTAAATTGTTTTGTTTGTATGTAATTTGATTTTATAAAATAGTAAATAGAAAACAAAATTTACTTATAAAATAAATTTCAACTACATATACATAGAGACGTGGTTTTGTTTGTGTTATAGCGACGACACTATAAACTGAAGCACCTGTTACACACGATAACATTATACATATATTTTTTGTTTGAAATAGGTAAGTACAACTTTTTATTTACTGTGCAGTTAATAACTTTATAAAAAATTTATTTAATTTTGACCATTTATTGACTATTTACTATATTTTGCCCACGTATGATTTTTAAAGCACATTAGGTCCTTGTTTTTTAGGGTTCCGTAGTCCACAATAAACTAAAAGTTTCGCCTTGTCCGCTGTCCGTGGTTTATCTTAGAGACGACAGAGACTCAGAGTTTTGATCTGGCAAATTTATACTTTACGTTGCGCCAACATACACATAGGATCCTTTTTTTTTAAATTATAACATCGAGAAAGGTATCATTAGATGGTTCTTTATAAAAATGTACCTATATTGTAACTAACCATTTTTATTATATTGAACTTAATAAGTGTCATTTTCGCTTGAGTTTTGTAGGTAGTTACAGTAAGAAAAAAACTGCAAAAAATATGTTTACTAGTGACTTGCCCTTGCTTTGCTTCGGTTTATGTAACTTTTCTGTAAAACCCGTACATAAACCAGAATTTATTGTACCTCCTACCTTCTGTGAAAAAATATCTATCTGGTTGTAAAAACCGCATGAAAATCCGTTCAGTAGTTTTTGAGATCATCGCGACCATACATACTTACAAACAGACACATGTTTGTAGTAACGGCTTCGGAACCCTACATTGTGGTCCGATATGGTCTTGCCCAGTTTTTTTTACTATTTAATAATATAGAGCTGTCTTTACAGCGTAATTTGTTCAGTCAATGATGTGTGAAGGACATCGAACCTCCTTCACATACTTTTACATCTAAATATAAGTAGGACATCGCTTCTGCAAATAAATTTGCTAATGAGCACTCGAGGTGTGAGAAGTAACAGACGAAGGGATTTCCCATTGCCGGCGGCCGCGGCTCCCCGAGGCGCAGCGATAGCATCAGCGGGTGACAGCCCGCACAAATACCATACAAATTGCTCGATAGCTCCTCCAAATTGATTGTCGCAATTATTCGGCGAACCCTTTCGCGACGCCGCGACCGCGGGGAGGTGAGAACGCACTTATCTGCTAGCTCGATCGCGACCCAACTCTTTGACGTCAGTGTGAACCAACAATCCGGGAGCGATTGGGAGGTCGCCCCGGGACGGCACCCGGTTATCCGCCATTATTTTTTGTCGCGATCTTAACACCGATATCGACGTGATAAGACTGCCGTTTTCTTATTTTGATTAACGACTCGGCCGTCGCATAAAGTGCTTAACGACTTTTTTAAACATTCGCATAAACCTTACTCTTTAAGAGTGTACCATCTGATAAAACCCATCTGTTAGTCGTAACTTTGCGAAGCAATAGACATTGTAGTCGTAGTTTTTGGTTTAGTGTGTGTTTTACTAAAGTAGGTGGCGTATTTTTTGCCGTCAACAACTTCCCACAAAGTTCGGCCCTTGAGTGGTCAGTGGACCGTCAATATGCAACAGTTATGAAAATAGGAAATAACACGGGAGCCGCATTGTGCCGGGCCGGCGGCGGCGCGCGAGCCGCGGGGCGCCGGCCCACAATGGACCACCATCGCGCTATCTCGATGGACGATACGTTCCGCCTAATTGACTGCTCAAACGTTATTTTAATACTTTGTTATTGAATGCGGAATATTAAAATTCAATGATTGGGAGCTACTTTTATTGTAAAAGCTGTTAACATTAACTGTTATCAGATTTGAGCCATTGTGCTCGAAGTTGCATTTGAAGACTGACGGGGTATATTTTAAAGAAACACATAAAGTTCAACTTACGTAAGATACATAAGAAAAAGTGTTGGAAAACATCGTGTCGACGAAAAACATTTACGCATTTCTGTGGATTATGTTGACTTCAGCAACTTTTTGTATCTTTTCAACGATTTGTACCAAAACTCCAAAGGGAGGCAAGCTCAGCGAATTCTTCAAAGCACTCATACACCCTGAACGAGCCCACATTCCCACACGAGTGGCGAAATCGAAACAGTTTCTCACAAGGAGAGGCTACTTACGCATTGTGCGCGAACAATGCGAACAAACCCAGGTTAGCATCAGGCGTCTAAGTATGATTGTATTGCAACTTGAGAGTGTACGGGCCACTTGTATGTACATTGTTAATTATTCGGTTTCCTTAATGGGATATGATCAGGTTCTGAGTTGTTGAACGCCGTGACGCGGTAATAAAATAACCTTACAAGTAGGTACTTAACCGATTGGTTAAAACCTTTTATATTACCCAGAATCCGTAGGTTACAGAAACAGTTCTAAAGTTAATACTATCATATTAATTAATTTAGTACGCGTATTATCTAAGACCTCAATCAGTACCAAAAAAAACTTAATTAAATTTAGGTCCTTACAGTCTGATTGCTAGGTAAGGTTAAAATAAAACAGAATATACAAAAATAAAACATTTTAACCAATGCACAATATTGTACAACATTGATGCATAAGCTTACTGTCCATAAAGCATCAAAGTAACCAACCCTTTAGCACCAAGCTCAGCGGTGAAGTGGCGTCCCATCGCGTCTCAATATTGTGCCGGCGGTTCCCACCCCTCTCGCACAGTCCCTCCTAACATTTACATGCTAACAAAGCGACTGTCACACATTAAACACTATAATTATACTATCCACTAGATTTATAGCACAAAAACAATAACCCTCAAGTGCCTATTCAACCCTTTTTGTTTCGCGCACAAAAGTGAGCGCCGAAACGCGCTGCTCATTTAAAGGGTAATTAATACAAAAGTTCTCATAATCCGAAGCAATTAAAAATGCTTCTGTTGGTTTAAAAAAATGCCGTAAATTATGTGACCTTCTATTTATCCGAGTTGTTTTGTTTTTGCTCAACTATTAGGAACGGCGGCGCGTGTTGATGGTTCACTTGCCTATGATTTACTGAGATAAAAATAGCTTATGGATGATACAAATAAATAATCAGATACGTAGGTATAAATATTATAACTACACCGTGCTACGAAGCATTATAAAGGTAATATTATCAGGTCTAGTTCTTTTACAGAGACAAATTAAAGTAATGAAACTACTCACACAATTTTCCACGTGATGTAGAATTAAACTAAACTCTGCGTTAGCTCTAACTATTGGTCGTATCGTTAGGTGTTGTTCTTTCCGAATTAATATAAATTTTAGCTTAACTACTACATAATCACGTCAACGTAAATAACGCTTGATTTGATTCATTCAAGTTAGCCCTGCCATAAACAAAAACCAAAAACTATAATATTAAACGCTATCTTTGTAAAACTTTCAAGCTTATCGACAACCTATAGGTATCTTGTTATGCAAATTTACTTCGAAAGTACCTATTTGTAATATTAACGTCGCAAAGGCTTTAACATAACATATTCTACTTAATGTCCATTAACATGATGGTTATCTGAGCAGTTACCAGTCCGATCACGGCGAACAGGTGCGCGCGCCGGCGCCGCTACAAACAAGGCTAGATTATTCCTCGCATTAAACGTCCTGAATAAATAAATCCAAGAAGGTACCTACTGGTTTTATCTACTAGTGAGTTTTTTTAGCAATACATTCTACTTTTTTGTGACTTATAAATTATGATAGACGCAAACCATTTTATGTGTAACACTTAGTTATAAACTAAACTTGTTTGATAAAATATAGGTACAAATGATGCAGAATTATTCATGACACATACTTACCACTTTATTTTTTATTATAGTCACATACACTTAATATTCACAGGATAAAATAATACGTTGCACATATATCGCACAAGAATATAAAAATACTTTTTCGAATTTATTATTGTTTTTAACTTTACTACTTGCTTTCCATGCGCTCCCACTTGGTCAGTTTGAATTTGGAACAATACTCGAGCGCCTTTGTTTTTAAACTGTTTGATTCTATTTTGTGCCAGTTGCGTTTAAATGATTATCATGCCCTTTGTAATGAGTTTTCATATGCTTTCATTTTATTTATGGTTTATTTAAGACAAACTTTTTTCTTCAATTCGTTCTTGAACTGTGGTATTTATACATATTATATTCGTGTATAACTTCGATCAACAATATACAACTAGATAACAGGTCAGAGAACAAAACGGCCCAGCGAATAAATACCCACTTCAAAATATTGGGAGCTTACTTGAATTTAGTTCGCTTTCAACTACGCCAACAGTGACACGTGTCACAATGCCTCAATGCGTTTTAAAAAACTGCAAAAATAATCACCGCAACAAAAAATTTTCAGACGGAATATCATACTTTCGGAAAGTAAATGTCGACTCGTAATATTAATTAGCAAATAACTAATTATTTCTTTTAAAATAATTTATTTTAGTTTCGGACCAACAATTGTCAATATTTGGTTGTTGCAGAACAGTTGCGTCTATGGAGTAGTTTAATACTTTATATTTTTTGCAGTCGTAAATTTAATATTCATTTGTAGATTTCCTGGTGATCCATTTCACTGTCCGGTATGGAATTCCATCGTCGCGAGTGAACGGCAGGAGGAGTTTTTTAGACCCGGAAAAAGTTCCGTCGTATGCTCGATCCATTTCGACAAATTCAATGTCGTGGAAAATTCGCAAAGACGTCGATTGCGTAAAACGGCTGTCCCTAAATTGCAGGTTATTTACCTTGCCATTAATATAATATGCTACTTATCATTATTTTTGTGACGTGAAACTGAGGCTAAGTAGATATGTCACTTAAATATCATAAATTATAAAAAACAGATTCTACCACTGTCCGAAAACCGTGCCTACGGAAACTGTATCGAATTCGAAGATGATGATGTAGTTATTGTACCTAAAGTGTTAGGATTGCTAAAGTACCTGTCTGTCTGTTACTTTAGAATGGCTAAACGGCGGCTAGCCCGATTTGTCTGAAATTTGGTTTGTAGAAATCCCAGGAAAAGTCACATACTACTTTTAGAGCAGGAAAATTACAGAACTCATTTCTACAGGAACAGCTTAGTAAACGTGCCGACATTGACACGGGACCTATATAGATTTTTTATTTAATTTTAATATATTTGTATCACAGATTATAAAGTTACAATTGTGAAATTTTATAGGTTCAATCCCCACGCCAAGATGATCTGATTAAAAAAGTTCCAATACATCAACAAGAGATACCAAATTTAAAGGTTAAGGAAGTTATAAATTTTTCAAGTAGCTATTAGGGTTTTTGAAAACGGTTCTATGTCTTGTTACAAAAATATAAATATGACGATTTACAAGCCCACAATATTGTATATTATCTATACTAATATTATAAATGTGAAAGTGTGTATGTTTGTCCGCCTTTCACGCTTCAACCGCTGAACGGATCGAGATGAAACTTGGCACACATATTGTTTAGGTCCTGGAATAAGACAGGATAGTTTTTTCTCGGGCAATTGGACAGTTCCCGAGGGAGCAGCGATAAACCACTTCTACGCGGACGGAGTCGCGGGCGAAAGCTAGTCTTAAATAATGAAAAAATAGCGTGAGTTGTTGTTTATATTGAACCGACCTGCTACCCACCTTAATAATACCTATTAAGTATAAAGTAGTGACCGACCGAAACATGTTATTTTGCCGAAACCGAAACCGAAACCGAAGGTTCGGTTTCATTGTAGTTTCGGCCGAAACCGAAACCGAAACCGAACCTTTTATAAAAAAAAAAGTCCTTAAAAAGTCGAAAAAATGTTAGTAAGCCCGTTTTTTTCTAAAATTAATATTTCGCCGACCTATAATTGACAACATTTCATTTTGGTGACACCTGCAAATTACTATACGAATCGAAAGGGTTTTACCTCCTGAACACGGCAAAATATTTATTTAGATTTATTTTTCTTTATTTACAAAATTACAAGTAAGTTAATAAAAATATCGAGTTTTTCCAATACTATGCCTGAATAGATATAATACCATTGCCTTTTTCACGAGAAAAAAATCTGTCATACTTCAAATTTGACATTGACACTATTTGCAGATGGATAGAGACTTAGGGCCACTTGCACGCAGAATTTAACCCTGGGTTAAGGCACTAACTCGAGTTAGTAGACGTTAGATTTATACGAAAACTGTCATTTTAACTCGAGTTACGCCCACTTGCGTGGACCAGAGTTAGCGTCTTAACCCGAGGTTAGGCGGCAAACCACGTACAAAAGTGGACGCTTAACTCTGGGTTAAGGGCTAACTCTGGTCCGCGCAAGTCCGCGTTAGTGTCTTAACCCAGGGTTAAACTTTTCGTGCAAGTGGCCCTTAGAGAATTATCGGTTGACATGATACTTTTTTATATACAGATTGGACTAACATAATAATAATATGTCCATTGTGTCGTAGAAATGAAGTTACGCCCTTTTAGAATAAGTACATCTTAATAAATTAATAATAAAATAATTATTCATTCTAGACAAAATTTAAAACTATTAGTGTCTTCCTCCTGCCAAACAGTATCTATAAAATGTTTAAAATTAAAGTCTTGAAAATATGTTCTTGTCAATTACAGGTTTCTACTTTCAAAGATTTATCACAATGAAATTTCAGCACAGTTACAGAGGTTCTGTTTGAAAATTTAACTACCCTATAAAGTGAAAAAAATACATTATTTGTAACACAAAGTAACACGAGCAAAGCGCACGGATTTAGGTAGTTGCCGGCGGAGTCAGGCGAGTGACGCCATATTGCCAGCCGTGCCGAGCGCGCCCGACGTTAGCCGAGCGCGACCCGAAGGTACGATGTTGTAAGTTTCGGCGCGGCCGAAAGGTTCGGCCGTTTTTGGCCGAAACCGAAACTCGGGCCGAAACTTGATTTTTTGGCCGAAACCGAAACCGAAACCGAAATTTCGGTCGGACACTAGTATAAAGCTACTCCATTTGTACTTTGTTCGCGGTGACATTGATTTGGCACTCCGCTAGTAGAAGCTGCATAAGGTAAAAATACGAGCCTCTAGTCGAAGCAACATAAGATGATAAACAGTTTCAAGCAAAATTAAGCATTGCGTTAATGACATACCATTTAAATTAGAATGTTTTATTTTGACAATGATTGTATACAAGTATGAGGTATGTATACGTCGCCCTGGGACACTTTTCGAAGAGAATTTTGTATAGAACCCGGCGTCTATAGGTTGGTATGTCGATGGTGTATAAGTATATTTAAACATTTAAAATCGAGAAGACCGATAGCAGTAGGCATCAAATTAACTTTGCACTTTGGTGAGTAATGTATCAAGTAACTTCATTTTACAAGGCCATAAATTCAAGATTTATGCCATTTAAACAAAAGATTAAAGGTGTATTTCGGACTACCACAGTTTAAAAGCACACGTGTGCTACCAATGACGTCCCCAACTAGATCATAATCGGGAGATCAACGCAGAACAGCTGTCATGGCCACGCCACGCGACTCCTTTTTTCTCGTTCAACAAATTGATGTAAAATCCCTTTTGTTTTGGGCAGAGGTTGACAAGGTGGATCCCTTTTTTGCAAAATATTTTTAGATATCGAATACCATTAATAATGTGGATTTTTGACTATCCTCACAACGTAAGTAGGAACCTAACGATAGATTGGTCAAGCAAGTCATTGTCATTATGAACCATTCGGGAACTTTTTTAAGAACCTAACAATTAAATTACTTGCGTACATATTTGCTTCTAGTTATTTTAAAAGTAATGTAATGTAATACAAAACGTATGTTCGCGAGAGGCGTCAACATCGCGAGGGGAGCTCAGCCCGTCCTTATCTATTTGTTCAACATTCATACCCTCGGCTTTGGTCCCGTCCCGGTGCTCGAGCCGTCTGTTTGAACGTTTAATTAAGCCCTGTACAGACATTTAATCTTATGACGTGCTACGCATGGTTTTTGTTTCTTTATTTAAGTTTTTATCTTGACATTTTACAAATTAACAAGTGAGGTCACAATGTATTGCGTAGGAGACTCGGAAGTATTACAACTAAGAACTGCATTGCAATATTTGCAATAACTCTTCAAAAGACCTTCGGGACTTCTCTTTTACTCGTACTCATACGGTAGGTACTTTGCTGGTCGAAGCGACTTTACTCAAACTGGAAAGAATTTTTAAGAGCCATTGCAATGTAGTTACTAGTTACTTACTTTTTTGTTCTAAGTGAGGGTAGTACGAAATTAAAATGAAATTAAATAATTTACTAAGTAAATTGGCCACATCAGGACTTATTTAACGTCTAACGGTTACCATCTCTTTTCACTAAGTAGGATTGAAAATGACATCGAAAAGTGACCTCGAAGGCACCTCTACAAAACTATAATTATCCTCGAGCTTTTTGTGTCTGAATATACCTACAATTGGTTTACACTCGCTACTGAGTACCACATGAAACTTAATATAACAACATATGTTTTTAAATTACTTATGATAGTTAAATATGATGTACGATGTTACGACGTACTTACTTTAAATTACTTCTTCCATTAACAAAAACCATGGAAGTTACCATTCAAAATAAAACAATACATGGTACTCTAGACACCATTGATCATGAACTCAATTTACTCGAACAATAGTTGTCTATGGTCATATTTTTTATTTGACCATCAATTGCGGGCCCGTCGTCGGGAGGGCACATTCCCTCACACCTCGCGTCAGCTGCGAACCTCCCCTCCGAACGTTCTATTAACTTCAATTGAGCCCGACAAATTTACATGAACTAGCAGGCCAGGGAACCAGCGGGGAGAATAGATGCTTAGTTAGAGTATGTAGCATGTGTTGAGATGTAAAGTGGTTTGCAATTGTTATAACGAAGTATAACGGCATGTTTAAAAAATAAAAAAGCGGCAAATTAAACCATTTTAATCTTAATATTTCCTTACATTGCTTGAGAAAAGCACTATACAGTCCTCGGGCGGAACAGGGATTGCAGGACTCTTTTTATCCGGCCTCGTCACCTCAAACTCGTCCAGCAATCCCTTACTTTACGGCCTCTGCAGTAATGTACTATAATTACTTAGAAATTTCTAGGTACCAAAAGCTAAAAAACTATTTACATTTTCGTGACATGGCAACACTTACGCTCGCGCTTATAATTCCGATAAAAGCCTACTTCGTGGCCGCGCCAGCCGCCCCGTGCGCAACACCATATGGCCGGGACCTCCGACTCAAATCGCTATTATATTGCTTTTAATTGATAACAATTTAAATATATTTGATGATTCACACTTACCAACCTCATTATTATTCATCGAGCCATTATCTCCGTGTTCGCGTTTCGCCGAGCGATCCTATCTCGCACGAATGTGTTTTTACCTTTATGTTTTTAATGTCACGCCACTAATTTAAGCTGATGATTTTTTTACTAATATTTGTGTTTACTGTGACTACTGTGTGACTACTTAAGTATAGAACTTCTTATAAGTACGTTCAGTTGAAGATGCGGCATTTTATTTTAAAGAGGTTATTCAGAAAAAAAACCCATGTCATTTCAATCCCGTACCCGGTATAGTTAAAAGAACCATGAAGATTTTATGTATGGAGATGGGATATATTTTCTAATTCAGCGTCGTTTTTTATACTTCTCATAACTTTTTCAACGGTAACAACACGTTAAAAAGAAATTATGACCTATAAAGTAGCTCCATTTTACGCAGTATTTTATTATTCAATAAAAGTGTTTTGCAACAAAGGCCTATTGGATGCGGTTTGGGAAGACATAAATCAGGAGCAAAGACCCCTTGGCCAGGGCTGCTCCTTGGGCCGTCAAGGTCTCGTCGCGGTTCCTGTGGTCTCCAACTTGCCTCTCGCCGGAGACGGCGTCAGCCCGAATATTTACAATTGATGGAGCCCTTTGTATACTTGACGAGATTTATTTTCATAAGTCGTTTAGCGGTTTAGTCCATTACATGCTAAATTTATTTTTTCTCGTTACTGAGGCAAATCAAGATTTTATTCTTTCAAAGCTTCGATGCTAAATGTAACAATTAAAGAAGATATGCCGTAACGTGGCTAAGTTAAATCCTTACTTCCAAATAGGCAAATATAAAGCTAGAAATCGCCAAAGCAACAAAATTAAAGGCCAAAACTGAAAATACATATTTCGTACACTCCTACTTCATTCCCAGAGTGGAGTCAGGCAGAGCTACCAACCAGTCCAACAACTCTAAAAACTTATTGTGTGAACATTCGACTTTGCACATCCTTATTTCAATTCATTGTTTTGTTTTTGTTTTTTAGAATAGGTAATCAAGTATTTACATAAATAGGTTTAAAGGTTTTGATGTTTGCTCTAGTCATATTTTACAACCTAAGTATAGGTATCTAAGTATTCATAAGAAAAAATATATCTAAGTAGGTACATCAATCATCAGAAGCGTATCAGAATTCACAAATAAAACGCATTTTTACAGTTATAAACAAACATTCTACATTTTTAGCGAACTTCTACACTTATTAAGTCAATTAAGAATTAAAACATAATAATGATGAGCCTAAAATGCCAAAACGTTTAAAAATAACAATAGTAAAGCGTCGCGTGTCGATGGCCCGATAAGTCAATTCACAGGCCATATTGCGGCCATATCATTTACATAATTGTTACAATATGCCGACTCTACGATAGGGTAAGAGATGCTCCACAAACTTAATTAAGGATAATAACACTATTTAATAATAACGTGATGAGGTAAACGCGTATCGATTTATTGGTGTATTTAGGTATGAAACGCGAAGGTTTTTAATCATCAGAACAATAAATCTACCTATTTAGGCACCTTGATTTCGAACGTTTGAATTTTATTTTTTATTTAACTCAGACAACTTCAAGTCCATAGATTTACGTAAATGTCAGATATTTACCTACATTAAACATTATACGTTGAATTAAAGTAATAATTAAATATAGATTTAATTACATTTCAACATAATAATAAATTCTAAAATAATTAAACATATTTTCTGTTCAATGGTGCACGTACACAGAAAAAAAAAACCTACTACACACAGTAGAGCAAGAAACACATCGAGTAAGTACCTACTGATTAAGAAAGGAAAAACAGTAAAATGCAAAACATTCACGTTTACTGATTGAACATGACTATTTAATTAGTTTACAATATACAGGGTGTCCCATAAATAGCACGTCACAGTGACACCGGAGATTCCCCAGCCTTAGACGAACCGAACCAACCTAACATGACCTCAGTAAAAGTTGCACCGTTTTCGAGTTATACCAATTTAAAGATTTTTCCAATTTCTCACCTCTTTTAACATTGCAAGTGCCCGCATTTACTGGGATAGCTTTACAATTTAGTTTTTTTTATTTGTACGCTTTCATGAATAGTTGCTTAAGATGATAGAAGCATTATTATGTCAATAACTAATGTAAAAGTTGGAAAAATACTGTAATGAACTTGACTTAAATTATCATCAACATATTAATTTCAACTTTGAACACCTGCCATGACTTTTTTTTAGTAGAAACGAAATGAGCAAATAACTTTAAAAACATGCGTATGTTATGCCAATTCTAAAATGGTATGACACATGATATCATAATGCAAAAAAGTAGGAATTCGAATCACATTTGATTGACCAAGGTTCAAAGATAAAGGTTTAACTTTCATTAGTTTTTACAATAAATGTTCGAATTGTTTCCCTGCGACTCTAAGGCACAAATGGCATCTTCGGATAAAATTTCGGTTTAATTTTCGTAAACTGGTTTCGGATATGTCTCGGGCTGCATCGAAGACACGTCGCCGTAGTTCCTCTTCGTTACTTATTGGTTTTGAATAAATTTTATCTTTCAAACATCCCCAATAAAAAAAATCCAGTGGGTTTAGATCCGGGGAACGCGGTGGCCATAAAATTGATCCCATTCGCCCAATCCATCTGTCAGGATACTTGTTGTTTAGGTGCTCACGGACTGAGCGAGCGTAGTGTGTGTATCCAGTAGTCTTCCTTCTGAGCCACGTCTTGGTGGTCTGTCGTCACGATAACCATTCACGACTCTTAAAATCACCTCATAAGTCGTCGGCCTACGATTTGGATATCGTTTCGAGTACAGTCTTGCAGCCAACCTTGCGTTGTAAGAAACATTACCTCGAGTGGAAACTCTCCTAGTTTCACCATAAATTAAATGCATATCAGCGTACTCACTATTGGAGTACTGAGAAGTATTACGATTTGCCATCGTAATAAAGTTTTACAAAGTGAAATCAAGTGTCCGTTAAGAGTGCCGAGTAGTCGTTTCAGTTCCACAAAATTAATCAGAGTCCAAAGGAATGCCAAGTCGATTTAGTTCAGAAACACCACAGGAAAACAGGGACGCAGTGAACATGGTGATAAGTAATGACATAAGTCAACTCAATAAAAATAAAAAGTAACTAAAAAGTCTGCTATTAAAACGAGGTTTAATATTAAAGGGTATAAGCACGAAACGCAAGGTAACGAACTACTTTGGGTCACAGGGCACCCACTGCAATAAATTAATAACTACCATACAATTCTTTACATAATAAACTTGCAAAGCGGCTAAAATAGCCTTTCATTTGTTAGTTTGGTTTCGGGATCCTTATTAGGAAAAGTGAGTCGAATTCCTACTTTTTTACATTATGATATCATGTGTCATACCATTTTAGAATTGGCATAACATACGCATGTTTTTAAAGTTATTTGCTCATTTCGTTTCTACTAAAAAAAAGTCATGGCAGGTGTTCAAAGTTGAAATTAATATGTTGATGATAATTTAAGTAAAGTTCATTACAGTATTTTTCCAACTTTTACATTAGTTATTGACATAATAATGCTTCTATCATCTTAAGCAACTATTCATGAAAGCGTAAAAATAAAAAATAAAAAATTGTAAAGCTATCCCAGTAAATGCGGGCACTTGCAATGTTAAAAGAGGTGAGAAATTGGAAAAATCTTTAAATTGGTATAACTCGAAAACGTTGCAACTTTTACTGAGGTCATGTTAGGTTGGTTCGGTTCGTCTGAGGCTGAGAAATCTCCGGTGTCACTGTGACGTGCTATTTATGGGACACCCTGTATATCTACAATGCTATACACATTTAAATTTACGTAAAGACAGTAAATTAAGCCGCAAGCTTTAACTGATTTTTGCACCAGTAATAATTACCGTTTCTATCGTTAGGTTCATATAGTATGGTGCAAAGCAGTGAATGTGAATGTTCACGTTTTTTTCGGTTAGGCATACTGTGTTGTATACGTAAAGGCAACAACCTGCTGAAAATCGATCCGCCCTCCCACTAGTAGCGGCGCTAACCCAACAAACCTATCGATTGGCAGGTGGCTCGCTCTCTCCCGCTGATACGTGTTTATCGGATCATTACTAGCGATAGTTACTGGAACGCCCCCAAACTCTTCAATACCAGTGCCTTCTTCTACTATTCCAAAAAAACATAACGGGCTGAACTATAAGTATACACTACCTGCCTGTAAGTATACACAAAATTTAGGCATGATCACAAAAATATTCATAAATGTAAATCGTAATCCTTCATTTTATCATTCAAAGGTTTGCTAACTATACATAAAAATAGTGTAAAAAGATACCCTGAACTGGCAATCGTTTACATATGGCAGCATAGACTGAAATATCTTTTGAATCTCAGCTCTTATGGACATTTTTCAGTCGATTAATCGGACATCTCAGAAATACTAAAACAACCGACAAGACTTTCTCAAAGTATTATAAATATTAGGAAATGATTACTCACTATAAACTAAATTACCTATATCATGTATAGTACCTATAACGGCCGCGGTTATAGTCAGTTAATGACGATTATAGCGCCCGACCGATAAGAAGTCAATCCTGACATTTGTCATTGCAGGGGGGTTATTATGACATAGCAACGCAGTTCAGCTTACGCTGTAAGACAGGAACAGAGTTATATAACTGCTATAGCTCTGTCCTTTACGCTCGCCGTAAATGAACTGCATTGCTATGTCATAATAACCCCCCAGTACCAAGAATAGGTTATACATTTTACTGCGATGACAGCTGTCATAAGTAAGACTACATCCCTTAGTAACAATTTTTCAAACATATGTTTGAAAAAGAAACAATTTAATTGTCTCTATAATGTCTCTGAGTACGGCGGTTAGATATTTAAATGTAATAATGTGAAGCGAATGAATCTCTATCCAACAAAAGAATATCTGATCCTTTGTTTCCACTTGTTCAAAGTACGAGCCGCTCTGCACCTCCGCAGTCCTTGCGCCAGATTCAGATTAAATGGGCTAATTGCACATATGAGATAAACTCATTACCGAGGATAGACGCGCGATTCTACTAGCGAGCTTATCTGGCGGGGCGGCGACTGAGAACGTGAGCGAGCGGAAACATACGAGTAGCAAACGATTTCTTGCGACTTGAACGCAAATCTGTAGAAAATAAACTAATTTTTAAAGACCCCATGCATAAGGCGTTTTACGTAATACTTACAACTATAATAAGTCCGAATTTCTTCCCGTGGGGACCTGAAATCCTATCTTAGTAGAGCCCTAGGGCACAAAACAGAAAAGTACCTACCTGTTTTGTGCTCCAAACAATTCCTTAGGTCCAGCCGTCACTCAGTCCCGCTAATATTATTTATTTAGACATCAGTAATTTGTTATTTAAAACGTAACTATACAAAATCATAATCAATATTCATGTCACAAATTTGGGCATGGACTTTTAGCCCAATGGAACGCTGACCCATGGTAGAACTGTGTCACAGTGACGTTACGATACAAGTCGAAAGAAGTGTCAAACAAATGGTTTTATAATGTCACTGTGACACCGTTCTATGGTGGATCAGGGTTCCTTTGGGCTGATAATACATAATACAAAACTCCAACTTCACACACTATTTACTTATCCGCGGTCTCTTTTCACAGCCGGATCTCCCGAACACACGTACAAAGGCCTTTGACGCGTCCGGAGTGGGGCGGGCGGGGGCGGGCGGGCCCGCATGATCGCGCGATCACCGACGACCCATTTGCGGCTCGTTACACGCTGATAGCCGCAAACAAAACACACCCCAAGTAATTAGGAAAAGCCTTTTCCAGATACCGTAAGTACTGAATTTGGCACTATTTCTGTGGTATTTACGGTATATCCCACGTATGTGGACCTTTAGACGATCCGTAACTTTAACATCTGATCACGTATTCGAGCATGAAACTGTTCAGATTTGAGATATTTTAGTTAACCAAGCATTTCACAAACTACTAGATTTACATATACAAAACATCACTGTGCCTATAGTCAAAACCATCAAGTGCAAAAATTGTACTAATAAAAACCACGTCCTATTAAATGCTAGAACCCTATCTCGTTAACCTCAAATAACATAAACGGCTTGAAAATTTTTTTTAATTGAAATCAGTACATTTTTGGCCCTAATATGGCTGCGTTTATCGCGTGACAAAGTTTGGATAAGGCATCCGTCACCTTCTGAGACGTAAATAAGTACGAGAGTGACGGATGCTTCATCCACATTTGACACGCCATATAGATGCATCCATACTACGCCCGATAAAACGTAATAAAGTTGACTACGACGACATAATCAAGTCCTCAATTTTTTTTATCGTCTAGATTATTGAGTGGCCAGTGTTAAAAACTTAAAATCTGGTTTTAGTGATACTCGTGCATTTGATATCACCTCATGTGCTTATGAAGCCATAACGCGCGTCACAACACTGCCATAAAACATCACATAATAGAAGGTAAAAGAAAAGAAAGTGAATTGTGCATCATAAAAATAGACAAAGGAATTGTTTTAGGAGAGCGAAAGGTGCAAGGTATTTACGAGCTGGTGACCGCAGCCAGCCTTTACGTCTTTGTGTGGTTTATAAAGAAATGCACATTAATTTATGACGACTGGAAACATTTAGCTAATGTTCCACACATGTGTTTAAAACCGCACCGTTTCTTGGCACTCTTGTTCTAACGCTCTTTTTGTCTCGCCGTTAAACCTTTCATTTCGCGGTAGTGATTTTGGTTTGGTGGGATAGTTTGCTAAAATGGTCATACTTTCATTTACGTAACACTGAAACTCAAGTGATGCAAATAAATATACAAGTCATCAAGGTACGAACAATACTTGTTCCAGTTTTAACAATTGCCACGTCCTACTTTTCAAGGCCAGATTAAATACAGGGTGTCCCGACCGTGACATCATTATCGGTCAAAGTGCATCTAATTATTTATATTTACATAAGAACTGTCCAATTCAAACTCTGAGCATATTTGGATGGATCTGATTAATTTTTGACGATATTGTGTATTATGTAGCACTTATTATATGTACTACTTCAAAATCTTGATTAACTGGGCCAACTTTTAAGACAAAATGCCACCTAGGTCTAAAGATTTTTATTCGCTACGAAGAATCGAAACGAGAAATACTTTAAAGGTTTGGAATTTTGGAATTATGGTGTAACTCAATACATTGCTACGTTATTGAACATTGGTTATGTTTTAGAATTTGAAAATATATCTATTTTTAGCCAATAAAGAAAAATGTGTACCGCAAGGAATCGCTCTTTGCCAATAGCATTAAAACCTAATTAAAAGATTGAAAAGTGAATACTATATATCCTGGAATGGTTAAGAAAGGGCTTTCATATACCTTAATTTTGACGTCAGGCTCTATAACCCTCTATAGCGATGTAAAACTTAACAAAAATATAATTTAGGCATTACGAATTATTAGGGTTTTACGAAAGTACCTAACACTTTCTAAGCATAAAGTTGTTTATTAATGAAACCAAAACCTTCTTGGCCTCTTGGAGCGTATTTCAATTTCGTCAACGCGAATCGTTGCCCTTAGAAGTTGACATGTGGTTTTGTAAAATGTTGACGTCGATCACAAATGACGCCAGGTTCAAAGATCAAAATAAGTGGGATCGGGCTCCATGTAGGGATAGCACCCGGTGCGTGGAGTCACGCCGGACCACCTGGGCAGCGAAACACTCACGTTTTTGTGGAGACAGGGGATCAAAGCCAATAATATAATTCGCAAATAAAACTTCAAGATGTTCTAACCTTTTTCATAAAAAACGTACGTCCCAAGCGTGATAAGATCATAAATTTCCATTGCGCTGCCGTTTCTTCCAAAATACCTTTTGGCTTAATTGATTTTCTTGAGAAAAACAACCTCATAGCGAATTGACTGCACGATATCGAATTTGAACTGAGAAATACCGGGTAAGAGCATGTGACCATGCTCAGTGAGCCTCAGTGTAAGATACCGAAGCCGTTACTACGCAAAAAGTATCTCAAAAAACCGGCCAAGTGCGAGTAGAACGCGCGTGGAGAGGGTTCCGTGCATACGTTATTTTTTCGGTATTTTTTAATAGAATTCTTATAGGTTTTCATGTAATCCACAAGCAATTAACTATATTTTGTAGTTTCGGAGATCAGGGGTGTGGGGGGATCAGGGGAGTGGGGGGAATGGTCAATTTTCGTCTTGTTTCGTGAATAATTCAAAACCATTTATTTTACAATAATAACAAAAATAATTATATTTGAGATCATATCTCGTAACGAGCCCTTTCACTTGATATACGAAACAGTAAGGTTTGCAAAACTTTTCACAAACGTATCCCTTAATCGAAAAATGGTTTTCATAAACTCTCAATATGTATAAAAGACCTATCCAACGACACCCCACACCACTTGCAAACTAGGAACGCTTTTAGTTTCGCCATGTCCGTCCGTCTGCAGCCTAGCTCAGAGACTCTTAATACTAGAAAACTGAAATTTGGCATGAGTACATATTAGTCACGCCAACAAAGTGGTAAAATATTAATACGTAACGTGGGGATGTTTTTTTTCCCGTCTACCGCATATTGTGGGGTGTCGTTGAATAGGTCTTTCAAGTTTCAAAAATATTGCGAGTTCGTGCAAACAATTTTTCGATTAAGGGATCCGTTCATGAAATATTAAGCTTTAAAGCGCAAATTTTTGTTAGAGTCAAGTGTCGTAAAGCCAAAACTACAAATACTAAAAATCTGAAAAATATCTTCAATGAAAGCGCATATAACGAATTTAAAAGGAAACTATCACGACTTAGTACTTAGTGTTTATACTAACTAAAAATCATCTAAGAGAAAACCAAATAGCTTTAAATAGAAAATTAGTTCATACATGTTGTTTTTAGAGATAGTTTTTTGTGTTTGTGTTTGTCGTTATGGCTTCGGAACCCTACACTAAGCATAGTCCGACATACTCTTGCCCGGTTTTTATCTATTTGGGTTTTCGCGAACAAATTGCATAAGTATACCTACATTTTATTTGAAGGTTGTATTTAGTGTTGTGGTAGTTTTTATCTAAGATAAATGGAAGGTCTTGTGGGTTTATTGTTTTTTTCCAAAAAGAACAGTTTTTTATTTAACTCCACATGTTTGTATGCTTGTCATTTGTTTTAGTTTAAATATTTCAAATCAATTTTAAATCAGTTTCCGTTATTGGAACGGGCTGGAATTTGAATTACGTAATACAATGACGATGCAGTATTAAGTTCGGTTGGTGATCTGATTGAGTCCAAAGGAGGCAACAGGATCTCAATGTAAGCGAGTCTTCTACGTAATATGCTACCGTACGCGGTCTACATTGTAGGCGAAAACAACTGGCCGTCACCGCAGGCAGGCCACGTCTGTCTGTGAAACGCCTCATCTACGAGTATCTAGAAGTTTGACAGAAATTAAAATGACAGAAACAAATTCAATTGTTACACTAGCTTCTGTTAAATTGCTACAGGAAAAGTCTTTAACACTTTCCGAGACCACTCTTCATAAGCCCCTTCAAACCGATTACCATCTTTTACAGTTAATTAAGCACTATTGCATTAGGTTAGGGTGTCAGTAGAAAGTGTAACGGCATTGTGCACTAAACTCCGTCAATCAGGGATGCGGGTGCGCGATTAGTCGCACGCGCCGCGGTGGGAAACTTCATTCCAATATAATAAACACTTTATGATCATTTAAAAATATTACTCGACGTCAATCAATGGAGCAACGGTTTTGGAAACGTGATTATTTTGGGCTTTGTTTTTTTTTGAGATTTCTTAAGTACAACAAGTTGTAGATTGTACAACAACATTTTATTCGAGATAGTTATCCGCCTGAATCGAAGACAAGTGCGGGTATTTATCCAAGAGAAAATAGGTTTTATAGTAGTGATACACATTGGTTTTCAAGTAGATTGCGAGGAAATAAATAACAAATGTATTTTTATGTACTTACCTATATCATTAAGCTTACTAAGAAAATGAAATACATATGGACGTATACGAAAAAAATTCTACTACGTAGTTGAACGGCCGATTTATGTAATTCCAGGGCTACCCAGAACTTTTATTCGAGATTTCAATAAGATAGTAGGGACGCCTAAAAATATGCAATAATATGATAATAATAGGTATTTACTATTTACCATTCAAGATTTACAAAATCAAGTTCTAATTGTTATCATAATATGCAACCATGAATCGTCTAATTAGGAGGACAGTAAAACCCATTGCAATCGTAACATAAAATAATCAATAGCGAATGAGTGTTTAAAATTTATGTTTTAGGTTATTTTAATGTTTTTGTGAACAAAATCAAGTTTATAACCTTAGACACTTTTGATGTGTGTAGATGTAAGTACTTAGAACTTAAAAACATTGTAATTTTCCCAAATTGCCTTAGACGTAATTACCCTACACGGTGCATCTTGCACCGCTAAGTAAAATGTTAAAGCAAATACCTTTTATTAAGATATTATGCGCACACGCAGAAATTAGCGATCGTGCTAATATAATAACAGGTTGTTCCATTTTTACTCACGACCTGAGACCACCTCCGTGGAGTTTGTTTATATTAACAATGTTTCAGAATTCCACAGGCTGCGCTAGTACGAATAGGTACTCCACACACACAGTTAACTCGAAAAACAGGGTTGGAATTGTTTGATTACCTTTGAACATAGAAGTTTACCTTAACTCCGTCCGCGTGGAACTCGTTTATATCGTAGCTCCATACAAATTTTCACCCTCTATTTCACCCCCTTAGGGTATGAATCTTAAGAAAAAAACTATCCTATGTCCTTTCCTAGGTTTCAAACTATCTTTGCACCAAATTTCACCTAAATCGGTTAAGCGGTTTAAGCGTGAAGAGGTAACAGACAGACAGACACACTTTCGCATTTATAATATTATTATAAAAGTATAAATTAATATATTAGTATATAAAGTATATAGATTTATCAATTTATCTACTCACTCGAACACCTTAAATATGTTACTGGCTTCATGCTTGGCCAGATAGATCCTGCAGAGTGTTTCTAGCTAGTTCATTAAGTGCGTAATTTAGAAGTAGCTCCCGACTTGGTTTAACGATAATTCCGATAATTATGTTTGTACCCCTGCATTACTTTCATGAAGTATGCATGCAATATTAAACTGTCTCACTAAATATTCATCAGCAAAGGTAATTTAACGTAAGAAGGTAATGCTATGATAGATATCGTCTTTCATACCGGATCTTCTAAAATTTTGCTCTTCTATACGATACGAGTAGGTCATCATGGATTTTTCCTTTCCGACAATATTTTTGTAGGTTAGTTTACTCAGTATCCTTTGACCAGAATCCCATATTTGGAAGGTCAGGTTATTTGTTACCAACAATCAAGTTAAAATAATCGTAAGCTCTAGGTACTGATCGCAACTCTAACAATAACAAGATCGTTTATACAAGTCCGTAGAAAAACCTGATCGTTTATGATTCTCCTTAAATAGTAGCCTTCCAGTAATCCTGTCACTGCGCATAAAAATCATCACAAGTTCAACGGACTGTCCCGCGCATCTGTTTGTGTGGACACTCCATTACTTGCCGGGGACTTATTGCGTAATAACCTAGTAGGCAGATGTTCAAGCTGATTGCTCTCGGTATATTTAGCTAACAGGTGTCGTGTGGTCATACCACGTGGGGTAGGGTTGGCGAATCTAGGTATTCGGCTCTAAGTGGATTACAGAAGGATGAGGAAGGAAGGGGGTGGAGCAGTGTATGCTTAATAAAGAGTTTGACAACCTGGCTTACTCTCTAACTACAACAGCAATACTTTTTCTACCAGTGCACATAATTGCACCATAATCCTAAATTTCCATGCGACTGCTTAACATATCAAGAGGAATTTATATATAAATTTAAATATTGGTTTAATTTTTAGATATCGGCGGCTTGGTAACGCGATTTACACTAAAACATTGGTTTGACGCCAACGGTATAATGCTCAACACAGAAAAAACTACACTAATAAACTATACCATGAAACATAAAAATAAGATTGACGGCATTGATGACATAGGAATAACTATTAAAACAAATACAACATTTTTAGGTTATGAAATTGACAATAATATTAGCCATAAATTACATATTGACAAAATCTGTAAAAAAATTGCAAGCGGTAACTACGCTCTTATTAAACTAAAACCACTAATTAATCAAAAATCTTTGACCATGACATACTATGCCTACATACATGCAAATATAAACTACGCAATAAATATCTGGGGTAATGGATCAGACATCCAAAAAGTGCTAAAACTACAAAAACGGTCAATCAGAATAATGCATAATTTACGCAGGTACGAATCCGCCAGGAAATTCTTCAAAAAGGATGGAATAATGACAGTTATTTCATTGTACATATTTAGCAGCTTACTAGAAATCCATACACAAAAAGATTTTATGAAAACAAGGAAAGACGTCCACAATTTTAACACACGAAATAAATATAAGTTATGCGTACCTAAAACGAGAACTAAGAAATATTATAAACAAGGGATTCCACTTAAAATTAATATGTACAATTTACTGCCCTGCAGGGTAACTGAGTTGTCACTTAATGATTTTAAAAAGAAAATGAAAGTATTCTTTCAACAAAACCCATTTTACTCCATCAATGAATACATGGATCTACTTAGAAGTAAATGTTTACTAGAGCTATAAATGTTATATTATAATATAGATGCATGTTATTTTTAAGGAAAATATGTACCAAACCTGACTTGCTAAATGTAATGTATTGTTACTTGGCCAATAAATATTATTATTATTATATTATTATTATTATTATTATATAAAAATCCGCTGTGGCATCCCTACGAATTTGCACTTCGAATGATACGCGACTAGTATGACCGGTTGTTGCGATTTGATTGAGAATGGGCATTGCATAATGCGGGATTGGTTTCTGCCAGGTGGCCCATAAATAATATGCCTTACGCGTAGGTAAGTGCTAAACGGGTCCTCTGACTTAATAGCTAGGAAGCGCTTAATTGTCAGGACTTCCCGAGCTTCAATCATATCCCTTTTTAAGTCTACTGGGTGTTTAAGTAAATTATGAAGCAATAGAGGAAGCTTGCTGTAAACAAGATACAGTGGTTTGTCAATTATAGCTTTGTGATTTTTCTAACGAGGGTATCTTGGCTACGGACTATTATTTTCTCAGGGGACTTTTTTCTAACTCGACATTAAGATTTTTTGTGGCAATTACTCCAACTAAGTTAATGATCGGTGATTAATCCGTTTTGCTCGTCGCAAAAAGCACTTTACTCCTTATTTATAAAATGATGGCCAATAACAAAGCCAGTGGCACCGCGATTAGAAATAGATACACGGCGTGAATCAGCGCAGGTGGCTTTCTTGCAGAAAGGTTTTTGCACAGATATGCCCGCTGGCAGCTGCCGCGAAAATTGCCGGCCCCTATACCCCCGTCTACTCATAATCTAGGAATTAATGGCCAATTGCTAATGACAAAATGGAAATGCGCTAAGCGTTTGGTCTAACACGGAGCAATTAAATAGGTAGACGTTAGATCGCAGCGACTCACACGCAAATGATACGGGCGACACGTGTGTAATGTCATCCGTAGCTACTTTTTATTAGTTTAATGTAAAATTATTTATATTATAACAATGTTTCACACTCATTAAGGCATTTTATTTAAAGGCCTGTTCAAAGTATATTATTTTTAAGTAGATACAATATTTTTGTTTCACTTCATAATACCAAAATATGACATTCATGAATTTGTCTTTTTTGCAATATGAGTTTATGAATATGTACCTACCTACCTATAAGTCAATTTGCGATAACCATCAATAAATCAAAATAGAGCAAATCAGCGCAAAACAGGGTCGTGCGCCTTTGTGGATGCGCACATGCGCGCATTGAGTGTACACAAAACGCTTTTCATTTCGTCTGAAGCCCTCGCATTTTGCGCTCGCGCAAGATGAGTCAGAAGTGGCTCCAAAGAATATTTAGACGGCAGATAGGTACCAGCGTCAAAAGTAACTGATCACTTTTGTACTTTAGCGCATTAACACATTTGACAATCTGGCATTTCTTGCATGACTGTAAAGCAACTAGGTACAAAAGTTAGTTTTTAAATACTTTTGATGCTGACTGTACGTCATTTAAAATTATCCGTGTGCCTTATTGTTTTTATAAAATCACTCTCATCTTTGGTTGACAAACAACAGTCAATCTTTATCAGGGGTCTTCGTTTTGACGATAAAAAAGTTTAGTTAACATTCACCAATTTTTATAAGCACTTACTTACTCATCTATACATTTATTGTAAAAAGTATATGTGTAGGTAAGTAAAAATTCTCAGTCATTCCGATTTCTGCTGTAATGAGACATTAGCGTCAATGCACGTTTGTGCAACCGGGTGTAAGATGTAAACGATGCGTCATTTCATAAACGCCTAGCTAAATCATGAGCAAAACTGCGAGCAGAGCAGTCTTTTATTACAAAATAATTAATTTTAAGAAAATAAAGTACTATTTTGTACCTACTACTGTAGTATAGCATGTCACACTCGCTCTTCAATTAACTCAAAGACTCAAAAAAAAACGAATGCATGCCACTGGTACCACATTAATGCTTCAGGCCCCTCTGCATCACCTCATCATCAGCGAAACACGCTACCCCGCGTAATTAGTAGCGGAGTGAGCGTTGTCTGCCAGGAATTCTTTTCAGACGAGATAAATGAGGCCCTGGGCGAGCTCCGTGAATGGGGTATCGTGTTTCGGCCACCTGCGGGACTCAGCCGTGCAGTATGCGTTGCTGCATAAGTGGGATGTTAGTTCGTCAATAGGTCTACAGCGGTACAGGTAAGACATTGTTTTTTAATCAAAGAAACAAAGAGTTTTCCTTGCATTGACTTATTTATGTTTTACACGTATAAGCCTATCTTTGATACTAGACAAATATAGCGGAAAACGCGACAGAATTTTTGATCGTTCAACTACCGACATGTACGTTTGTTAGATACCTATGCACTTTTGGCATTGTTCTACTTGCATTTCGGTTTTTTTTCCCAGCTTATGAAATATTTAATTTCCAAATTTGTTTTCGTTTTTATCTTGCCCATTGAAAGTTAAAACGAAGCAAAGATGAAGTCAAAAGTACACAAATACCGTGACACACATTGTGCTGTAAAACTCTTACTTGCCGTTTACGCTATACGCTAGCTTTCAAAATAAGTTAAATTTACTAACTGTAAAGGGAAAACTAAAGTTTTGAAGGGTTCATAAAATAGCTATTAAGCACAATACCGTCATTGCAAACCAAACAGCCGTAAACAATAATCTCAATTACGTCCCTACTTGTAACAGTCGTGCAACTTCGGTGTATTGACTCGTAAAACTCCAAGATCTCACACGAAGATACGCCACCCCCGGACCCCGCTGACTGCGAGCCTCGCTCATTAAGAATCGAGTAATTATTGATATCGAGTGACGTTAAAATTATCGATCTAAATTGGCGTATCGATACTATCGTACCCCTTGCGGTTTTGTGGGAACCGCTTGATACTTGCTATTTTCTTGGTGTAATTATTGCTATATTTTTTTGGTACAGCTGCCGTAAGTAAATTTAATATTACATCGTACACATAATGACTGTTCGGCAATAAGTTATGGTTATATTATTGTTTAACTATAACAAAATTACTTAAATCTGAACAAGTATAGAGTTTGTATGTACTTGTAACAAGTATGTACTTAAAATTCACCGACAATAAGACGCATGATGATAGCACAGAACATGTAATATATAGTATTTGTATTTTTATCCGACTGAGTCGGCAAGGAAGGTTATGTATTTCGGATGTATGTCGGTATGTATGAATGGATATAGTTTTCTTTGGCACGCTCTGCAGCTTAAACGGCGTGATTGATATTAACAAATGAGGTGTCAGTAGATTTGTCTTGGTTGTAGGCGTACCATAGGCTGGATATGTGAACCCCTCGTCGTACATTGTTAACTTGACAACAAAATCAAAATTTAATTAGTACGATTTTTAAAGATTTATTTTATTACACTTGTGTATACACATCTTGTACTTGTTTCTAATGTAAGCCAAGCAACACGCAGGCCTACCTTCTGTTTCATTCCCTTCAAAGGCCACATATCAGCGTGATTGAATATTGAATAGTTGTCAGTAAATAACTAGCTGTGGACACTGATAAGCCTTCCTATTTTAAGCTATTTTCAAAAACCTGGCATCCTTGTTACTGACAAGCCACTTCACATATCTGTGCACCGCGTACGCATCGAGGATCCACCCTAATTCGAGTGATTGTGGGAAAGGGCAAAGACAATGGAGATTATATCACAGTTAATAGCTCCCATCAAGTATCTGAAAGGGGACGGAGCCGGGGGTAGCGGCCTAACTTATCTATCGGGATTAGTTGGCGGAAAGTTAAGTAAAGGTAGCCTGATAGGCCTGATACCTGATAATGACGTCAGATAACACTGGCAATCCCTTCGGAATGGTGTGTTAATATCGACTTGTTTTTGTTTTGATCTGGCTCATTAAAATTAAAGATAAATTCTGAGAAGTAAACTTGTAGTTTTATGCGCGGATTAAAATATACATAATCCCCAAAACATAATAACACGACAAACCGCGCCTATAGTTATCGAATTATTTGCTTTATATTAAACAATCAAGAACCATTATTGTTATTCAGGTAGGTGATATTTTTTACAAATAAGGTCGACATTTCTAGAAATTCTTAATGAAACTGATTTCAAACCCACTAAGAGAAAGTCAAAGAAATTCGTAAAGTTAGAACTAATTCACTATAGCAATATTAAGTTAAATATTTCAACCTTGAACGCAAATTATCAAAAATTACACACAAAACTATACGTAAGAAGATCCATATTCCAGTAGCAAAATTACGTATACCACTAAAGCAGGGGTGCGGAGTGCATTGTGCTACATCACAATATGGTACTGTCAGTTAATTGGAATAGATTATGGGAATAAGTCCGTTTTCCGCCGTGGAGTGGTCCTGGGGGACGCCAGGGCTCGTTGTAGTTTTTTATCAAGTCATCGAGCGACAATGGCGCTCGGACGGATT
The DNA here is from genome assembly GCA_963966035.1 of Acleris laterana. Lineage (NCBI taxonomy): Eukaryota > Metazoa > Arthropoda > Insecta > Lepidoptera > Tortricidae > Acleris > Acleris laterana. The sequence goes on from OZ014439.1 coordinate 8,203,492, forward strand.
ATCACAATATTTGCCGCGGTCGTGTGCCAGCCCTGAAAATTGACACCGCTTGCGGTTTGAACAAAGCAGAGATAAATAGATGTTTAGGATAATAAACGTGTTTAGTCATGTGATTAACTCTTAACTAGGCTGTTATTATGTACTACAGTTATGTAGAACTTTATACTACAATACTAGGCAGATACGAATTCAATGCTGACACATTGTACATATACAACAATGAAGTTTGTGAATGTTGATAATATTGGCAGCAGTAAAACATTCCTGTTATAACTATTCCTTCGCTTGCAACATAAATAAGTTTATCATTGTTTGACTGCTGTCAACATTATCAATATTCAGAAACTCCATATTTGTGCAATGTGTCAGATTTAACTTCTTATCTGCCTATTACAGTCGACTAATGCCCGGTTCCTATATTCAAGAAACGAATCGTTTTCCTTACGTCTCGTTAAAATGACATTTGCTACGTACAAAATGTGTCAAATTTTAACGAGACGTAAGGAAAACGATTCGTTTCTTGAATATAGGAACCGGGCATAAGAAGAGATGTATCCACTTTTGAATCTCATTACAATGCAATAAGGTGAATAAGTGGCTAGGCGTACATCTCTTTGTAGTCGACCGTACTATAGACTTACCTTGTGGTCTAATAAACTAGCTTTGATAGGTATCTAATATCAAAGTATTGATAAACTCAACTACATGGGGACCTTCAACAGATGAGCATAATCCCTCCTTAAGGCCACGCATGTGCGAATTCCTCTCCTGATGTTATCTTTCCATCGTTGACCCGCTGGCTCGCTTGTCTCTTCTACGGGCCTCTCCACTTTGTTTTAGTTTGATCTTGATTCCATATTGTTGACGTTGTTTTCCGCTGACGGTAACCTCTATCATTTCAACAATGTGATCACGTATAAAAGCAAGATGGCCAAAAAAAGGTTGGAATAAGCCACCAACCTGACATAGTCATGAAAATCTGTCAAAAGCATGGTGACGACGGTCAAACAACAGTAACAATATATTCAGAATAAATAGCGGTACCAATCTAAAGGTAAGGATATAATTATGCGTAATTTTATGGTTAAATCTGAAAAAAAACTTTAAACAAATCTAAATATTCTTACGAAAGTTATCGTCAAAGCCTACGTGTTATCAAAATTTAGTAGATACTAAATACGGACACCGCGGTGATTTTAATCGCTTTACACATTTTCTCGATGACGTTACACACTCGTTTGAAGGAAAAACCTCTATAGACGTTACATTAATGGAAGAGTTACTCTCACCATGAACTACTATATCATAGTCATCTAACCAAGACACCAGCCAGTGACGTGGTAACGTCCACGTTGGAAGTGCGAGTGGGAGTGACCCAGTGACGGTCGGCCCGGGCCGGCCCGCATCCTCCGGTGAGTCACCGGCACTGACCACTCTCAAGAGGAGTCCCCGCTGTCTCGAGATGCTAATTTAATTTGTGTTGAGAGGGGCGACGGTGCAGACCTTTGAACCGAAAGTTTCTTATCTTACTGAGTGTCATTTTTGACTGGTAAACAGTAGTTTAAACATTCATGTCAGATTATCGAACGATTTAACAGATTACTCAATTTAAATCCACTGACTACCTACTTTTAAATTTTTATGTTTGGATGTTATTTAGTTAGTAATAAAAAAGCAAGAAATAATTTATTTTCAAATGATAATAAATTGATAAGTTCGCCTTTTTTCTTTTTTATATTGCCTGTGTTCTTTATTTCTTTTTTATTCTTGTACAATAAAGATACATACATAATAGGTCAGTCAAAGTGGTGTGTATAGCCAAAAAGCGTTTGGTTGAAAATTGTGTGGGACTGACGCCGAGTTCAGTTTACCTGACGTAAAAATAGGTTATTTCATTTTTGATTTTTAAATCAGTTAATTTTTATTTTATACTTTTTTAGTGATCGTAAAATGCTGTTACGTAGTCCCACTTCTCAATGATTAAGAAAGCATAAGATATTGCAAACTCACCGCTAGCAACGCCGCGGGAACGTCTTGTGTTTTATATATTTAATTAAACCATTTCAATGTGCAAAGTAGTCGCTTAACTATCTTAATCGAGATACCTCATTGCCGCCCTTGAAATAGATATCATTGCAGAGTTCTGGTGGCCATCTCACACGTATCTATCCTACGTCCATGTCTTGAAAATTTACCATAATTTTATCGAATTGCACTTCGATTTCGATTGACTTCGATTTCGACTATCGATTGTATAATTTTGTCGAGTTTCATTTCACCGAACGCTATTTTCTGCTGAAAGCATAATGTTCTAATCATCTTATACACTCATTACGTTGGCTAGATTAGACTTTTGACTGCCAAAAACGTATGTTATTATTGCTAAACTTGCAAAAAACCCTTATTAAATGACAAAAGCCAAATCCGGTAAGTTGTTGATAAATTTCGACTGCATTTGTATATTTTTACTAACGTCCCGCCCTCGGTTTGCTCCGGTTTAAATGATTAAATAAAAATAAAAACTAGCCCATGTCCATCCTAATGTACCTTTCAAATTGTGAAAGTTTTTTTTTAATTTCCTGTTGATTCTAACAGTCACTAGATTCGCACTCTCTCGCTACTGTTAGTATACCTATGTAGATATAGATAATAATCCAGATTGACTATGTGCTTCCTTATTAAATCTTTAATATTAAGTATTATTTTTCTTGAGGCGCATCCTGCATTTTTTTCCTGCATGTCTGAGACTACATAGGAAACGGCCATGGCGTTCCTGATCCACATTACTAACCTCTTAAGATGCTCTTCTAATTGGTCGTATATGACTATTATAGGACCAATCCGAGCTGAGAAGCGGTCGGTTCTTGGGAATCACTTCATAACCACGTCATAGACCCGCATGGACGCCAGACGGCACCAGACGGCGTGGCGGTGGTGATTCACAGAATCAACACAGACTGAGATTATTATACTTTATGGGTCTTATCGTAACGAGTGTAAAAATCAAGCTTTAAAGAACCCAACTTCTATTTGGATACATACATACATTAAATCACGCCTGTTTCCCAGAGGGGTAGGCAGAGACCACTTCTTTCCATTTGCTACGATCTTGACAAATTTATTTCGCTTCTTCCACATTCATACATCGAGTCATGCACGCACGTCGGATTCGGGTACTATTTCTATTAGGGTCTATTTGGATAATGTCGTCAATATACAATGTGGGTAGCGATCAATGTTATCATTTTATCAACTTATCATATCATGGTATGTATATATTTTTTATTTCGGCAATTTCAGATTTTATTACAATATGGTCGCTAACCAACTTTAAATCGTAATAAATCCTAATTGATCAACTAAAGTGAAAAATTATGAAAAAACCTAAAGATGATTTTAATTAGCTATTCCATGAAACCCTACTTGACTTGTCATAGTTTGTCATAAGAACCATCAATATCAGCCCACGCGTTTAGCTTCTATAGCGCCTAAGGAACAAACATACATCCATATTATAGGCTCATAAACAAATTACTCTCCTCCATCTGCAGTCGGGTAAAAAGGAACGAATCTTAATTGCAGTATGTAATAATATTAATAATTTTCACACAAGCAGAGTTGTAAAAATACGTATTTGTGTTTGGTAACTTGATATTTTTATCGTTACTTATTGGCTGTATTTTACAAGAACAAGTTCAATGCACACAAAAAGTGGACGATATAAAAAAACACGAATTATAGCGTTAAAACATACATCGTAGTGCTGACTTTTTTATCGGCAAAATACAAATAAAAGATGTAACAAAGCTAACAAAGCTTTGAAGATGCGCAATAAAAACGCAATAATGTGCTTGTGGTGCGCAAGCGTGACGAGCGTGACAATGGAGCCACCGGCGCGTGCGCACACCTTGACGCTACGCGCACGTAGCTCGTAGCGCGCCCCTCGTAGGACACCGCAGATGTGGCAAATCAATAAAGCCAAATTAAGAGGTTAAAACAACAGTACTAATTACAAAAATGTGGTGAAATATTAAATAAACGTACAAACTAAATATGATCAGTTTTTCTACGAACTCACACACACACACACACACACAAACATCGTATATTATGCAAGTACATACATAGGTACATTAAATCACGCCTGTTTCCCAGAGGGGTAGGCATAGCCAGAGACCACTCCAGATCCTGACAAATCTCTTTCGCTTCTCCCACACTCATACACTGAGTCATGCATGCACGACGATTTCGGGTAACTACTTAAGATTCGGCCCTTTTCCAGTAAGTTAATTATGTAATTAAAATAGATTAACATTAAGTCACCTGTTAACAAGCTATCCACGTCAATTTTCGGAAGAGTGAGACCTGCTACCATAGGTCTACTCTGATCTACAAGGATATCATCCTAATTGTATGCACCATATTTGTTAGTGATATTTTTTATGGAATAGACTTAACCGCTCGACGCGCCCGTCCGGCAACTTACGTCAATCTGGCAATTTTCGATATCGATAACGTTCTCACTATGCCACGTGTTACAGTAGCTAGTATGAAATAAAACGTCGCCGTAATAAGCTACTGAACTCAACTATGTAATCCCAACTAGTTTTATCTTACTTATTTGTTTTACTAGCGTGTTTTATAATCAACATTAGATTGCCTAATATTAATTCGCCTTAATACGATTTTTGACCTCAGCTTTATCGTTGTGTTTAATCGCCATTGTGCAAGAAGTGAACTCGGCTCCCACCGGCCATTGTTGCAATGTCCGAAAAAACAAGCTTAAAAGCTTCATAAAAACTCCCCAATAGCGGGACTCAATACAAATCTTGAACGGACCATTGTCGGTTTTTTACATACACATTTGATTTGTTACTACAAATAGCGGACATGAAAAGCATTTAAGGTACTTAATGTCCAGTAATTGGCGATCAATGAGGCTCAGTGGGCACATTGTGCACAGTATCGAATAGCTCAACTTTTGTACGAATGTCAATAAAAAAAATGGTAAAAAAATTAAGCCGGGCACCCGTCCGGTGTCAAATCAGTGGCAAGCAGCTGTAACACGACAGTTGTTATTTAAAAAAAATACCAACGGGATTAAAATTAGTCAAAAAAAACATTGTAATTTTAAAACAGTAGGAGCAACGTCCAATTTTTATTTATTTATTTACTTTAAAATTCCACAGAGCGGTTTTTGTGTCACCCTTTTAATCAATAAAGTAATATAACTATTCCTTTGCACGTTTAAAGGTGCGTATAAAACGAATTTAACTTTAAATTCATCGCTTCGGTCGATCGCGCGGGCAGCCGCGGTCCCACGCACTCTGAATAAGAAACATGAGCTGAACGGATACTACTATTATCAAAACATTATTACAACACTCGAGCTCGCCCGCGCCCTTCAAATGTAAAAATTAAACAACAATTGCCTTTAATATTCGCTCGCCTTCGACCCTCGACTGGTGGTAAAAAATCTGTCAATCCGTTGTAGATCAATCATCCTTGCTGAATGAACAGTCAGGGGGTGAGCGCCGCTCCGACCACAATCGAACCTCGCAGATAATAAAAGGCGGTCTATATTTACGTAAACGCATCGGTTTGATGTCCAATATTGTGCTCCAGCGCATCCGAACTGATTTCGGCTTTTGTGCACCGCCATTCACTCCTTTGTAAGCGCTTGTAACTTGAGTGACGTTTCGCAAAACCCCACAATCAATGAGTAAGGCGGATTAGACTTTCTGACTCTTTAATTCTATCTACCACAGATCTATTATTCTTTACAAAAAAAGTTGAACATTCTTAATTTTATTCGTTATGTTGTTACTCCAAATACATATGAAGAAATCCTCAAGGCATAACACGTAGGTACGTGAAACAAAAAATAACTGTACCTTCCTACAAATGCATTCGCAGATTAGCAATAAACAGACATTCATAGATCCTACCTGATCAGCCGGCATAATTACACGACGAGGATTAGACAAGTAAGCACAGACTTAGTAGTAAAAGCAAATGAATAAAAAACGATTTTCGATTTTGTTAATATGCCTTATCGATTCCAATACAACATGACTGGTGTAAGCTTTTGCATTGACAGTTGATGAACAAGAAGCGCAAGGGCGGATTGGTCGCGGTGATAAAGTGCACGGCTGACAGCGCGATTACTGGTGACTGGCGCTAATGCAGCTAATGACAACGCCGTAAACACTCATTACTTTCCATTTGTAAACTCATTCGGGCACGAGCGACACAGCTGCTAAAAAATAAAGATGCGATTTCTAATACTATTATTGCTTGAACACGTAAATAACCAATTTACAGCAGCTTTAGTTGCGAATTACCGCTGTGCTCTACCGAAACAATGAAAGTGCGGAAATCGCAATACTTTCCTTATCTTGGCTGAGATACCCGTCTGAAAAAATGACAGAAATTATTGTTTGGATTTCACGTTTACTTTGACGTATCTTGCGACTGGTATCTCAGCCAACATCAGTTTATCAATACGGCCCTTAGGTGCTGTCACATAAAAACTTGTTCGTCCGTAGGTAAATGTAGTTTTCGTAGTCCTTAGATATTAGGAACATGATAATTGCGCAGGCTACATTTTCTGTAAGTTATAAACTTATAACCTTATAATACAATCTTATATAGGCATTTTTTTTCAAATGTAGACGAATAAAGGGACGGAGAGTAATATAAGTTTTCTATTAAAAGAAAGTGGACAGTCCTTTTTGGCATAGCTAATTCTACGCTATGCGTTTATAATATTCGTCTATCATGGCTTCACATACGCAAAAAAATATTGTTTTAAAAATGATAAACTTAAGTGACAAGACCAGTTGAAATACATTTCCGCGTGTTATCTGTCGGCGTTACCTGCGCGTGCGCGGCGCGTGTCCGAGCCGCACGTGCGGATGCGCCGGCGCGCGTCTCCGCACACCTGAGCCATTTCCCCGAAACTCCTGTCTCTTTCGCTCTTCTCAAGAACCGCGAGCGATCGAGAGGGAAAGGTGCGTGACGTTTAGAATTTGGTGTTTAGGTGAGTGTGGTCTTGTAATGTACCATACGAATGGTGCATGTTGATGACCGGATGGCTTTGTGGGTATTGTAACATTTGTTACGCAATGTTGGACATGAAAACGTTTCAAGTGAAATGCTTTTACCCTTAACAACACTAACCGATTCTAGACTAAAAATAGTATGTTATATGTGTTATACACGATTTTACACGCTTACATACTTTCCGTTAAATTCAAACAAATTACTTCTAACTGCAAAATATTTGTATGTAAACGATGTAAAAATCATTCATGGTTTCACGACTACAAAACATGCTGATTATGCCTAACTATCATTATGATTATAATTTATTTACCTTAACCAGTACCATGGTAAATTTAACCATTATTAACATTCGTTAAAAGCGCATTAGAATTAACCAGTTTGTTTATTATAAATATATAAATTACAGGGACGGCGGACAATGCGCGCGTGTCCCGACTCCGGTGACAATGAGGCGCTTGACCACGCGGACAATGCCGACGGACGGAGACAATACCGGACGTTGGAATGACCACAGGGGATATTGATCGATCATTGATTTAGAAGAATACACCGCTAATTTTAAATAAAACATCAACAAAATAGCTAGCATTATTTATTACAATTTATAAATTTGAAGTTTTGTGATCTGTGAAACATAACCGCAAATATACGGCACTCTCAGCAATAACCATAACCGTACATCTCTCAAGTACAAATATTGTTCTAATAACAATAAACATAATGCGCAGTTCAACCCTTTCCCACCGCTCTAATTTTACTAATGCGTTCGCTTAACAGAGGGGTCAGAGTATTGAGTGCACGCATTTAAAATATTAACATTAGCTTACAAATTAGATTAAGCAGTGTTGGCACAGGTAAACATTGAATTTTATATATTTGTTCGGTATCTGTAAGTAGCAGATTGAATTTCTTGTTGCAGCTGTTTTCCGGCGGACGGTAATGAAAAAACTTTCAACGGGTGCCAAATGAAAAACGTCTAATATTGTACGAGTATTTATAACAGCGCAATGCGCCCGACAGTAGTTTACAGATGCGACAGAACTAAGTCCACAATATTAACCGGCGAGTTTAAACAAAAACAAAATGGCACGCGTTCCGAATCATCCATAACATTTGTATGAAATCCGTTCACATGCGCCCGCGCCACAATCGTAGCTAATTGCGCATAATGAGCGACCAACAAACGCAATATGTTTTTTTGCCATTATTTATGTCTAACGCCCCGCCGTTTGGCCACCCTTCACCGGGATTCAAATAACCAAATAAAATTTAATGGTCTGCCGGTTCCATTCGACTCTAGCTTTATTTCGACATCGCGAATATATCCGATTTCCGGGTTTTGTGTGATGTGAAAAATTAAATGATCAACCACATTTTTTTAAATAAAGGCTAATAAAATAGAGCGCGCACAAATTTTACACAAGCTTTGCCTAAATTAACCTAAATGTTTGTGACTTTTTTTCTCAAATCTCCCTAAGTGTTACAATATAAATACATACGATATAAAAATAAATATACGGTCCGATAGAGAAAATTTTAGCTGCAATTAATCGCAGTACTCAGAGACCTTTTAAAGACTCGTTCCTATTCAAACTCGCGTATATGTAATCGTCACTAAAGAACGACTTAACCCTTAGGTATTAACTGACTCTGGATGCGGCCGTTAAACAAATAATCTATCTACTACACATACGTTAGGCATTTTCTTGCGAAATTGATTCTTTAAAAGCACTGAAAACCAAATTAGATTCTCATGATAACCTAAATTAAATTTGTATCTACGGCCCAAACTAATCACATAAATGTAACAGAAATCAAATCATCACAAAGCAGTTTCCCACGCTTGCCCACAGAACTATTGGCATCAATTAATTAAGGCCGCCAATCAAGGTGTTCCCACGTTATGATGACCCGCAATCACGCAACATCTCTATACGATTATTAGATTACGGATCCCCGGAGCTACCCCGCGCTTTGTTTTATGGGGTGCGCGTGAAACGGGCTGACCGCCGAGGCTGTTATGAGCTGTAGCATCTGCGGTTTGAGCTGGGAATCATTTTTAATTTGACTTATTGTAAACATTGGTGTTAATGTATTTAGAACGGCTTCTTATCAATAGGTCAAGCGATGGTTAAGCTACTTAATTAAGAATGCACTCTTTAAAATGTTCGCTCGTACGCTCTGTTGGGACATCTTAAACTCGCCGGTGAATATTTCGTCCATCTGGTTCCTTGAAGAACATATGGCAGTTTAAAATACTGAAGTACTTAAACGAGTCCCTGTAATATTTATTATTTTTGCATTTTTTGATAATTTAACCTAAAAGAAACTTAATTATAGGTATTGTCCAAGATCTGTTGAGAATGTTTGAGGACTTTGAGGCACCGTAGAAACTTGTGCAGGCCGGTCGGAGGCCGATCTGGGCGAAGGGTAAGTATTATGGGCTAAGCTGACTAATATTTTTAAAATTAACTAGTGAATGTTTTGTTCGTAAAAAAAGTCCTTGAGGCACTTTAAACTTATAAAAACGTTAAAATTAAAAAACCAAAAAGGTTGTAAAAAACCTAAAAAAATAAATTTGAGGCACATTGAAATTTTAACTGAGCAATGTTGATAATTAAAATGTAATTATTTATTTTTAATTACCAATGCCCTGCTCGAAAATAAATACTTCTTTAAAAATGAAGAAAGAAGAAATAAATATCATTAAAGAACTACCGTACAAACTTCCACGGTGCTTGAAACACCTACTTAAAAATGCTTAACAGGTCTCCTCTACTATTAAGCAAGTCACTAAAGTGTCATGTCGAGTGTCAACGAAATAATTTAAAGAATCGTCGCACAGCGATCGATGCTCGGCATCCGCCTTTGTTAAGACATTTCTTAATTCCAACAATAAATATAAATTACACGCTATCATAATTTCGCTTTTCGTAACATGAAGCAATTTGTATAAACGAACTGTAAATCAATGCAAGCCATACAAACGAAGTCATAATAATGCGGATGTGTCGCTCGTGCCTATGTTTATGCAAAACACGTCTTTTGTGCGAAATTCAAATGAATTAACGAATTTAAAGGGAGGAGGCGCGATTTATCGCCTATAATATAAGCAGTTAAGTCATTAACCGTGAGTAGAAATGTTCGAGTGTGTAACTTTTACTATACCTACCCTTCACCGTTTTGTTATAACTCGAAATCAGCTCTATTCGATGTAATTACACTCTAAAAATGTGTTTGCAAATAAATTGTACTGAGACACAAGAACACTAGATGTCTTTGATTAAATAAAGAATTATAAGATGCAGAGTCAAGAAAATTGATTCCTAGACCACTTTGGACTATGTCAAAGTAACACTGTAAATAAAATCATAAAAAGCCTCTTACGTTTTGATTGATTACGCCACTTTGCCATAGTTCAAAGTGGTCTAGGAATCAAATTCCTTGACTGTACTATCCAACGCTGGCAGTAACAACGGCAAGTTATTTTGTAATTCAACTAACGTCTTGTATTGAATCCATAGACGCTTATTCACAACAATCACGGTTACATTTTAGTGTAGGTATCTAAAACTGTCACTGGAAATAGTGGGATCAAAACAGAGATTTTCATATTTGTTTTGAGACAAGCTACGTTTTAAATTAAGTACAGCAATCGATTCTCATATGAGCAACGTGTTATACCTAGCAATGTACAAGTTGCAGAATATTCTCAGAAATTAAGAAATCTTCTCAAGAAATTACCGATAATATTATCGGAAACATTTGAGAGCATTGAGAATGTTCTCTTTCCATACAAACTTTAAGAATATTCTTGGAAATTTCCGAGAATTTCTCATAAGAAACTTTCACATTTTGAGAAGTTACTTTTCGGTACAATGCTAGTTATACCTATGGGCCTATGCACCAGTAAAGGTCTGAATATTTTAGGCTTCGTATATTTTCTAAGGGTACCAAGGCTTATACATATTTGCATTCTCACGACCATCTCGACATTCTCACGATCTTAGGACTGCGCTGCTAACCCTGAGAAAAAGATGGAAAAACTCTATGCTAGTAATTTTACCGGAGGTCTTACCCCAGACCACAACATTACTGCTTGGTGGCAGATCACAAGGTCCCGCCAACACTACCACCACTAATTTGCCTACTTAAAAGATAAAAGATAAAAGATAAAATACATTTATTCAGTAAGTAGGCCGTACGGGCACTTTTACACGTCAAGAATCTACCAGCGCTTCCCAAGAGGAGACACTGCTGAGAAGAAACGCCGCAAGAAACTCAGCAGTCAGTCATTTTTTAAACATATTACAATGGTACTACTTAATCTAGCATTATATAAAGCAATAAATATTAAATTCAATATAATATCCAATGAGTAATTTGAGTTTCTTGCGGCGCTTCTTCTCAGCAGTGGTCTCTTGCGAAGCGCTGGTAGATTTTTGACGTGTAAAGTGCCCGTGCGGCCTACTTACTGAATAAACATCTTTTATCTTTTTTTTTATCAATAACATGCGTAGATCAGCAGGAAAACATGCCAAAAATCTTACGTGAGAGATAAAGGAAGAAAAAGGAGAAAAAAAAAAGGAGAAAAAAAATACTAAAACCCACCTACTCATATTATGTGTGTTTATAACTTACTAGCGACCCGCCCTCGCTTCGCTTCGGTTAATGTGAGTTTTCTGTAAAACCCGTTCATGATCCAGAACTTATTATACATAAAAACCTTCCTCTTGAATCACTCTATCTATTAAAAAAAACCGCATTAAAATCCGTGGCGTAGTTTTAAAGATATAAGCATACATAGGGACAGACAGCGGGAAGCGACTTTGTTTTATACTATGTAGTGATAACACGGTGCAAGATGACCACATAAAAGTTTCGATATGTTTTCCTACATCAACGGTGTCCCCTAGACAAGATAAAGCTTTTGCAATTGATCAAATTATTAATGAGTTTAATGACTATGCTTCGGGTTTAGACCATGCATTTTTGTCTGTTAGATAGTCCTCGACCCTATAATACGCTTTAGACATTAACGACTTTTTCAAGTAATTTTTAAGTGCTGGAAAGGGTAACTTTAAAACTACGTCAGGTAATTTATTATAGAAATTAATGCATTGACCAACAAATGATTTATATACTTTACGAACGCGGAATTTACGAATAGCGATTTTATTTTTATTTCTAGTATTTAAATTATGTACATCAGAATTCTTGGTGAAAGAATCTAAATTCTTAATAACATAAATAATATTTTCATAAATAAATTGAGACGCTACAGTTAAGATATTAATTTCTTTAAAAAGTTCTCTTAAGGAGTCACGGGAATTTAAGTTGTAAATAGAACGAATGGCCCGTTTTTGTAAAACAAATATAGTTTGTATGTCAGCAGCCTTAAAGATGGCAACCCCCAGTAATTAACTTAAAATACTGGCAAAACGTGGATAAAACTTAATACGTCTGAAAAACAGTAGGCGAGAGTCACGTGCTGCATGTTAAGTTAACGAACGGTAGGCACCGCCGCACGCGCACCCGCATCCACAGATAACGGGCGACGATAAATTGCAGCCTTTCACAACTGAGCTATTTCTAATGACAGTTTTCACCTTGTGACTTTATGGAATCGATAATCATCGGTGTTTTTTCCCGTCGTGATAGGTTGGAAGGTTTGAGTCATTTGTTCTTGACATATAGTTATCTCACTTGTTTAACGTATGAGCATCATCATGGAAATAAGTGGAAGTCATCTTTATTACCGTAACACGAATAAACGAAAATGTTTAGCCATTCATTAATGCACAGATTATTAAAATGTTTTAGCGTTCGAAGTTCTCTTCAGATCTTCACGTTTTGTTTGTAAACTGGTGCAAAAAATCCAAGCGTATAGGTTTATAACATCTATTATAGACTGTTTCTCAGAACTTTGAACTCGGAATTTCCAAGTTTACACAAAGTTTGAACTCGAGACCGTGTGCTCCATTCGCGTGGAAAATCACTATTAAGATTACGTGCTACGAATCTACGTAGCCGTTCCAATTGGGCAAAAACTGCCAGCCGTTACTGGTTTTAACTGCTGCGGAACCAGTTGACACCTAATCCAAATGACTCAATATTCAATAGGCTAGTCAATAAACGGGTGACTTTACCAAAAACTCAATCAGCCAGCCATCTGGGCAAGCTGATCTATATTACAATGAGTTGCGCAGAGGCATTAGGCGTGCGCGCATTGTGCGCGGCGCGGAGTCAATCATACGCGCGTTTGTTGCCGTGACAGTCGGGAATGTCGAGATACGCGGGGGCGTGTTTGCGTTTGCGCAGCGCACAGAACGCCAGCAGTGCGAACTGCAAATAGTCGGGTTAACTATGCTGTGACCGATACAATAGAAATCACTACTCGTATCCTCTTTCATGTGGTTAGCAAAAGGGCATGCCAAGTCTTTGCAACACTTATTTCGTAACTTCACTTTTAAATCATCAACCCATTGTTCTTATAGTTTAAAAAAAATGTATATCAGGGTTTCAGATCTATCTATCTTCAGGACAAAATGCTATATGTATAGGTACTGAGCTTTTAGTTAGGTAGTTACTGATTCCCCGGAAACCGAAGTACCGAATATATTTAGAGACCAGTAGTACGACGAATCAATTATTTTCAACATTAGCTAGAACTACGCAACATTTACCCAAATCAAGATGCTCTACATATAGTGTGAGCACGTGATACTGTTTTAAACAAATGCGCCGTGGCTGCTTCGATTTGGGCGGGATAGTTGTTTGATTAGCTCTCTTTCATGTTCGCTGGAACGCGATTGTGTGCGGATTTGTTTAATTTGATCCTTTGTTTGAGCGGTTGTGTAAAGGCTTAGGGGTCTGCGGGGGAGGGGGTCTTCAGATAGTCCAGATGGGTATGGAGATTCGGTATCGGTGACACGTGAAGGGTTGTTGTCAGCGCCAGATAGACCTGCGTGCCCCAAAACTGAATGCGATGACAATGATAGCGAATTTAAATTGACGACATATGTTTAAAGGTCAAGAGTGTAAACGTTGAGGGTGGACCAGTCCTTAGTGTGAATGAGCTCTTGATCGTAATATTATAAATCTAAAAGGTAAAGCAAATGTAAAACCGGTGTACGATAGAATAGGCTTTTATGTACTCGGACCTTCTTTAGAGAACTTGAATTCCGTCCGTCACTTACCTATAACTAATATTAAAAATGTGACAGCGTTGCTCCTCCTTGACAGTCTAACACCTCAACCGACCGACGTAAAATTTGCTACAGAGATAGTTAATAACCTGGAGATGAACCTGGAAATGTATCTTCCGAAAATAAATATCAGGGGACAATCTCACAAAAATACAAATACCTAATATATAAATAAATAAATACATAGAAAACATCCAAGACTCACACAGAATATTTGCCCTGACGAGAGTCGAGCCCGGGACCGCTAGCTTCATAGGCAGTAGGTACCAACTAGGCCAAAAATAAATCGTTCGTCGCCTGCACTTCGAAAACTAGACCATTTCTGAGAAAATAACGATATACAACTCCTACGTAGACATCCTATTATTTATCACACACTTGCAAGCGTGAAAAAGGTCTTCACTAATTTAACAAAGGACTTTTTTTTTATATAATATAATTCGAGACAGCATTCGAGGCAGAATAGATATGTATGTAGCTTCCTACATTTAAATAACTTTGTATGGAACAGATCTTCAAAATGTGCGGTTGAAGTTCAACAAAGTGTCAAACTGCGGTTGTAGGCCGGACTTGAGACTTGACTTTGCGGGTTGCTTTAGTTGCTTATCTTTGGCGAGTAGTTGGTTAACTCGAGGCCATTGGGTGAGAGATGCCACATTGCTGGATTGGTGTGTATTATATTATACCGGTAGGTTTAAAAACGAGCGCGTTTCACTAACACTAATTTTAAAAATAGATGCGGTAATATTTTAAATACCTTAATACTTTTTTTTGTTAACGGTTATAATCACTTCTTTTTATTTTTATTCATTGGGTAGGATAGATACCGAGCCAGAGCTCATTCTGTTCACTAAAAACGATATGTGTACAAATTATTTGTAAGTTATGTTTTCATTGGGGTCTACTTTCTGAAACGTAAAAAAATTACAGGGCTTTTTGCAAAATTGGTCTGGTCTAACATCACAAAGATAAAAGGATAAAAGATGTTTATTCATTTAGTAGGGCACTTATACACGTGAAAAGTGCAGCGCTTCCCAAGAGGAGATCACTGCTGAGAAGCATCGCCGCCAGGAGCTCAACATCTTTGACATACTTACCAAATGTTAGATGATATTATTATTAAGTTAAAATGATTTAGGTAAGTAGGTATATTAAACTCTAGTAAATTAAACTCTGCCTTTTCCTCACTTCGAGTGCAACGTACGAGCAGATCTAAGATCGAATTCTCCTTTTAACCTACCTATCTACCTACCTACTTAGTATTCGTAAGGTTTTCGTTATAAGGTAGTTATACATTACGCTTTTCTGTATGACGCACATTTGTCTCCCAGCAGTAGGTAGTCTGATCTAAGCGTCTTAATTCAAAAACGGGATACTTGTCAATTTAGCAAATTGGCGGCTTCCGCGGGGCGGCTGAGGGTCGCAAATTGGTGGGACTCCGCTGCTTCTGTTTGGGCGACAATTGGTTATAAAGGAGGGGACTTGTCTCGACCCTGCTACCCACTACTTAAACCTACAATACCTCTCGAGTGTACAGTTCAAACGAATCAGTGTTACGATTTCCACAGCTTACCGAGCTCAACCTAATTGAAAAAGGATCAGAATCAAGTGTACGGGCATGAGCGTTAAAATAGTATCCATTTCAAAAAAAATATGCTTTAAGTCGTCAATGTCATTAGAGATGTGAAGTCATTTATAACTTTTTTCTACTCCTGTACTTTTATTAGTCTTTTACATAGTCACGAACACTATTATAAGAACATAGATAATATGACTTCAGAAAAGTCTATAACTCTATTCCCCATAACAGCTCTCGGTGTCGTAAAGTCGCCCTAACGATACGCCACAGATTACTAAGTGTAGCCTGTTAATCATATTTTAACGATTGTGAAATAGGGACTATAAAACACCTAATGTTTTGAGAAATGATTTCAGTTATCTGATTGGTCGATTTTAAAATAGCTGTATTCTGATTGGTTGATACGAATTACAAAGTTTTTTTAAAAGATTTAAATTAGTTACGAGGGCTGCTACTTATGTAACCGGAATAGAAAAAATAAACAAACGTACATGGCTAAATATGGTTTTATTGTTTTTCGAAGTATTCTCCGTGATAATCGATGCACTTTTGCATACGTTGAAACCAATTTATAAAGCACTTTTTCCACTCTGACTGAGGTATCTCCAAAACGTGCTGTCTGAACGCGTCGACGGCATCTTCACGGGTCGAAAATCGTTGACCACGTAATTTATTCTTTACATTTGGAAATAAATAGAAATCATTGGGTGCCAAATCAGGGCTGTAAGGTGGATGACCCGTTAATTCTATATTTTGACCTTCCAAAAATCGAGTCGTTTCACGTGATGTATGACAGCTGGCGTTATCATGGTGCAGAATGATTCTCCGTCGCTGGTTGTTTTTCCGTATTTTTTCAAATACTTCCGGCAAACAAATGGTCGTGTACCACTCCGAATTAACCGTTTTACGATTCTCTAGGGGCACTGTAGCCACATGGCCATTAATACCAAAAAAGCAGGCCACCATTTGCTTCAAGGTGCTTTTTGCACGAGTTACTTTCGTAGGGTTCGGCTCATTTTGAAACACCCACACCGTTGATTGTTGTTTAGTTTCGGGATCATACGCATAGATCCAGGATTCGTCACCTGTGTAGATATTATAAACAGCTTTTGAGTCACCACGGTTATATTTTTTCAACATTTCCTTGCACCATTCGACGCGAGCCTCTTTTTGATCCTTAGTTAAGTTGTGCGGGATCCAACGCGAACAAATTTTTTTCACAGCTAAGTGTTCATGTAATATCTTATTAATGCTCGTCATACATATGCCTATAGTCGCCTCTATCTCGCGATACGTAACATGACGGTCATGCATTATAAGTTTTCGCACAGCTTCAATATTTTGTGGTACAACGCCCGATTTCGGGCGACCATCCTTAACTTCGTCCCTGAGCATACTACGTCCACGATTGAACTCACTAAACCAGTGATACACAGTAGTTTTGGATGGAGCTTCATCACCAAAAGTCGAAGTTAGTTGATCTATGCACTGTTGTTGCGTTAAACCACGCCGAAAATCGTAATAAATCATAGCACGAATATTTTCACGAGTGAGTTCCATTCTTGCAGCGAGATTAAAATTTAAACCCGCCAAAAACAAAAGACTAGCGTACATAAGAAAAAAAATATATAGCGGCCAGTATTAAAAAAAGTTCAAATTTTACCATGGAGGTCAGATATAGCGTTTAAAAATGTTGGAATCCTGGATTCCGGTTACCTAAGTAGCAGCCCTCGTAAAGAGAAACACGTACCTAAAAGAACCTATCGTTCCGTTTGACAGTCGATGTGTATTGTGATTGGTGGATTTAATTTAGTGAAGTATTCTGATTGGTCAAATTAAAATGTTTTGGAATTGTAAATAATTATTTTTTCCATTCCGTCAATTTAAAAACAAAGTAAACCATAGACACATATTTTGTCATTTTCTTGTTTCCCGCTCGTTTGTTGTTCTTTACTTCGTTCGTTCGTTTGTAAGTTTTTTCGCTTAATTTTGCATTTCATTTGAAACCTAGTCGTAGAAAAAGTATTGTATGCAACGGTGTATAACTAAGTCAAAAAACACTCGTGGCGCTTTCCTTTACGATGTTCGCCTTCGGCTCACATCGTAACTCACGCCACTCATATATTTTGACCTCTCTTATACAACTATTGCATAAACTACTATTAGAGAACTCAACCTTAGTGTTGTAGAATGTCACATTGACTTTGGACCTAAGGTGGGTACCAAATTAAATAACGTGATTGTACGAGTACATAGATATTATACACTTCTGCACCTTATCTCACTGAAATACGGTGTAAAAGTATCTATTTTTGACCTCGAGTATACATAAACTTCATTTATTCAGTATAAAATTATTGATTCAGAAAGTCAACTTAGCCTATAAATACTCTTAATTGGCCAAGCTGGAACTTAGCATTTCGCGCACACTAGGCCAATCGAAGATTATTTACTAAACTTTACATTTAGTATTTAGTTTCCAACACAATTAACAATAGTCTTTGGTCTTTGACATTGAAATTATACATTAAATGTGCCAAAAAGCCTCGATGAACCAACAGTTTTGAAAGATATCGCTTCTCCCTACGAACTAGATCTATTCCCTTTTGTCGCCACGTAAGACACCTTGGAGTCCCGGATTATATTTTAATTCATCAAACCAGCCGAGGCCGGCAGACTTACCTTCTACTCCTTATAATCCTGCTCCCACCCGATGCCGCCGCGCCTAATCGCTGCGACTCGAAAGTCCACCGACAGTACAAGCCCGGTTAATCTTACTAACAAACCAACTAAGAAACCGTTGGAGACAAACAAAAATTAACCAACCGTCAACCGGATTAAAAATAAACAATTAGCAAATCTGTTACAGAATTTATTTGTACCTGTTGTTTATTGCTACCTACTGGTACAAATTTGGCAAATGAACAAAGGACGAAAAAGGTGGAGATTAAAATTTGGTCTCAAATTATCAGAACGTCGTAGGAAATCGGATTATGTCATCTAACTGCGCCGCCGACGATCCTTTTGGAAAATCTCTTGTTTTAGGGATGCTTGTTACAACAGGTTTAAGTAATAGAATCATATTTTGTTATCAAGATATACCTACCTACGTCTTTCCCGACTGTTATGTAAATGGTTCTGTGTAGCATCAGGTAGAGACTAAGTGAAATGTATTTACATTATGGTTTGCCGTCAAACGCTTGAAATAGCTACACACATTGCAGTAATATAATTGAATAGGTATTACAAACGATAATCTTTTAAATATCGAAAGGGAGGGCTAAGGTGCGGAATCGCGCGCAGTGGGCAGAATGAGAAAAACTGTCAGAAACGTTAATTGAATGAAATTGAAGAACTACGACGTAACTTTATCGTGCCGTGCAAGGAAGTATGTTTTCTTGGTACATATTACTAACACCTCAATTCTATTATGTACTAACCAATTTTTTTATGATTATATGTAGGCTGTGCCTATTGTGTATTCGGGATAGCGACGAGCAATTAGAGGAATTCTCCACATTCATCCCCCTCCAATAGTTGTTCAACACGAGACTAGTTTTCAATGTAGACCTAAAATTCAAAATAAGTATCCGACTCTGAAATCTCTGGCACTAGAAGGAACCTGTACATCATTTAACTCAGTGTTATAAGAATAACATGTGGCGTTGCGGGGTACGTATCATAATGTATAAAGATCAAAATACATAATGGGTCATAATGCATAATGGTTCATAATATGTAATGGTGTTTTTTCTGTAACCGTATTTTTTTTGGGATTGTTATAAAATAAACCTAACCTAACCTAATGGGTTCTATACAATGACCTTTTAAATAATCCTGAAAAGTTTGCAGCTTCAGAAATAAAACCGTTATAATGTTATGAACCATTATGTATTATGACCTATTAGGTATGTATTGAACTTTATAAATTATGATACGTTCCCGGCGTTGCGTACGGTTTACCATTAAACACCAATAACAATTGCGTGAATACGATAGGTGACGATATTTTTTAATTCTTAGCTGATTATTGAACATTTCTTGATTCCTATATGTTTTAACGCGTGTTGCTATCGAGGCGCTACCTTATTACATGGAAGGAGCATGGTTTTCAAATGCCGTTAGAATCAAGTCCATTCCTAAGTCTTAAATTGCTCCAAATAATAACAAAAACAAGTCTGGTTTTGTCAAAAAGATGCGACAAAAGACAGATTAAAGTTCCTAATCGAACACAAACCTGAAAGGATTAAAAAATGTTTTGCACGCCGGTCTTGTTCGTAATAAACGCATTCGGGGGAATTAGTTCCGGAGTGATTTACAGTTCGGTTCCTTCTACAGTTACATAAAGTCACAACTTATTATCTGCTCGATGTTTCTTGTAAGCTAATAAATATACCTTTTTAAAACCCGCTTCAGACTTGCGTTTGCATACATAAATGTATCCATGTACATACTTGTAGTAGTTACCTTCTACTTTTTCCTTAGTAGCTTTTTTATAAATGTTTCCATGAAATACGAGTGACGAATATACTGCCAGCTAGAGTCCAAGTGCGATTCGCAATTTTACACCACCACCGCGACCCATTTGTTCTGAATCTCTGACACTTAACATACTCGTAGGTGCACAGTCAGCTAACATGGCTCTACCATCATAGCTAAAGACGGCAAACCTTACGAAATTTAACGCATAGCATAAGAAAAAGGTAATTAATAGTAAATGTCAAGGGACATCTCACTGCTAACTACTAACGTACTAACATTACTTTCTATCTACACTAACATTATAAAGAGGATAGATTTATGTTTTTGTATGTTTGAAACTAACAAACTCGAAAGCGACTTCAAAAATTCTATCACCATTAGAATTAGACTTGGAATTAATGTAGTCGCGGGCATCAGCTAGTTATTTATATAGAGAAATACGTACTCAAATACATGGAAAACATTCAAAACTGAGAAACAAAGCCCGCGCTCATCAGACAAATATTTGCCCATACCAAGAACAAAACCCGTCACAGCTAGCTTTGTAAGCAAGGTCACTACCAACTAGGTTAAACGCGTCTTTAAAGCTAGCGAGTGTAATTTAAAACAATCAGACGCAGTTGACGACATTCAATAGGTGTTTTTTTTCTGGAACTGTTACGATTAAAATAAATCAAAATTCAGGTCCGAGGTGTTTTTGCACAGCGCCCCGCCCACTCGATGTTTATGATTCGCAGATTACTTTCTACAATTTTCAAACTCTTACGAAAAGATGATTTCAGAATAACAATGTATCAAACTTGTAATGTTTTTTCGCTAGTTGCCTAAGAACACGAACAAGTAGCGCATTAAGCTGCGCACGCGACGGTTTAACGTTCGCCCGCATCACGCACCCCTCAGCCTTATTCACTTCACATAGCAATATAGCATATTATATGCCAATCAGCAGCTGCCCTTCCGGTGGGAAAATGGAAAGAGCATATTTTATTGCTTGGAAAGGCTTACATTTTTTGCTTTGTTTAAACAAAAGCAATATCTAGTTAGAACTTGTGTCATTTCTCATTGTAATAGAACACCTTCCTGGTTATTTTTATAACTTGTCAGGATTGAACTGGCACAAGAAAAATCTTAAAGAGTGGTAATGATAACTTACTCGTAAGACGTTGAGTATAACATTTTGACAAAATGTAGAGTTCTTAGCGTTTACCGCTTGTGTAACCGCTTCAATAAATTCATTTCAATGACGTTTATACACAATTTCCCTTAAAGCGATAAGCTCGCCTTTGAATATTTTTTTTATATTAATTTATTGTTTTGGTTTGTCTTTCGTACAATAAAGTGTGTGCAATTTTGCATTTTAAGAGTAAAGGAACAGAACATTTTAGTCATTTAAAAAAAAATGATTAAAACGTCAGTTAGGTAGGTACAGACATAAACCATAAAATCTTTTACTTTTTCACTTTTAATAACACCCTTATATAAACCCATACAAAATCCTAACTTTTAAAAACACGACAGCTACGAGATCTCAAAAAGTTACTAAGTTGACTAGACATGTTCTTTCCATATACCCTTCAATTAACATAAATCGCTGCTTTAATACAAAAGCGCCACAAATCAAAATCAAAATTAAATATTGTTTGATTTAAAGCTAAAAGTAAATAGCATTCCGATTTTAAATACAACACTTACACATTTTGGTTTGTGTCACTTTTGTATTGAAGCAACGAAATGTTATTTTTGTTTTTATATTTTTAGGCATGGGAAAAATCTAAACTGAATAAAGGTGACGAAACACGATAAGTAGATATGAAGCGACGATTGGGGAATAAGAGACCAACCGTACAAAAAGAGGGGTGCGTATCTACTCACATAACTTTTTAAGTCCTATTATCGGAAGTCCGAAAATGTTTCTCATACCACTTTACATCATAATAATCACTCCTCATACACTTCATAAAAAAATTGTACTAACGATCGGAACTCATAATCATCTGCATTCATAACGCCAATATTAATGAAGCCGTACACTTTTCACAATTTCTTAAATATCTTACGTGTAATAAGGTTAGGTTAGGTTAGGTTAGATTTATAAAAAGTCTCAAAAAAAAACAATTTCTTAAAAAAAATGCATTATGAATTGCGATAATTATGACTAGAAAAGTATGAACAAATATGTAGGTAGTATCAGAAAAAAAATTATGAAGAGTGATTATTATGAATACAAATCGGTAGGAAAACAAAAAATAGGAATAAGAATTTTATGTAAGTCAATATGGACCCCAAAAAGAGTTATATAATACAAGACAAAATTTAATATACATACCTACTTGGTATTTATTTATAAAACTGGGAAAAATACTTAAAAAACTGTCAGTAGCACAAAAACGGAACCTAAGTAAGTGTTAGACATGTGATAGACAAAGCTTAAGGACCTAACAATAGGAAACTTTGTTTTTTGGAAATATATTTTTACTTAGTAGTAGTTTAGTTTGTGGTTTAGTAGGCATTCGTGGCGATAGAGTACCTACCTATGACTTCGGAAATTTAATACGACTTTCTCTTTAGGTCAAACCTGCTGTAAAAATTTCGAACAATACAGATGAGACAAATCGCTCCTTTAGAATTATAGTGACCTAATTCAAAATTTTCAGCGTTCGACTTCGAGTCATAAATTTATTACTGTAGAGACCTAACTCGAAATCCAAAATTTGCTAATTGGGTCACTATAATTCTAAAGATGCGAAATATTACCATAATGGCCAGCAACGTATCTACCTAAAACCGACTTATACTTAGGAACTAGATTTAACTTTTAAAACGCTTTATACGAGGAACTCGGTATATCATTTACTGTTCGACATGAGTAACCAACAATCCTGTATTCGGCCTTCCCCGACTCCAAAAAGACATCTCAAATACCATCACTGAAATTTCCCAACATTTTTTTTCCTGAAAATCAAACACTAAAGACCCAGAGCTTCTATTGGCGGACATGCAGCGCTACGATTGGTGGGTAGGCGGCGTTAAATTAATAGCGATACGTGATTGGCTGGATAGTTTACCAGTCGTTTGTCGATGGTGGGGGGAAGCAACCCTCTGTTTATTTTTCTCGATCGAGTTTAGTGAGCTACGAGCTTTCAAGGTGTGCGTTGGTACACAAACAAATGAGGAACAAATAGGAACGATACAAACAGTGCAGTGAGTGGTCGGTGCCGGACTATCTATTGAGACCCAATTGTGACAGTGGTTCAGATTGCTTTACGGAGATGGTGATTCTGTAAGTATAATATTTTAATATCTTCTATTGATTATTTACGCCGAAACAGTATTTATGGGTAGGTTTTAGATTAATAAAGTCACATGAAACAAAGATTAGTTACTGTTAAGTATAGTGAAAAATATTTGCTACATTTTGAGGATAAGCGAAAGCTACAAGTAGGTTTGTAACTGCCAGGCTATTCTGCACTTGTTAGAAAAATATCCAAATCGAATTAGAATCAATAATAAAAAATAAGTAGGTACATTTTAATTTCTAAGTTTTAGGAAGTTTAGTAACTTTTGATCATTACTATAATAAGTAATTTAATGACCTACTCTCGCTACTCTTAGTGTTCTTTCCGGAAAGTCTGTTTGTTTTTAAAAACCTCTTTGTACGTAACTGGTTTCGTAACAAGAAAAACAAATTCTTCTCACGTAACCGGTTACGTAGCATGGTTTCGTCGGCGGCCGAAGGGAGGTAGTCTAGGTACCTACCCATATTAAAAAGTGAATAAATTGTGTATTAGGCATTCACTCAGAGTAATGTTTCTAGTTAATATGAACTCATATTCGCAAATAATAAGTAAGTCAGTGACTTTTTGCCGCACTCAGAGACGTCAATTAAATTATATTTTTGCTAGTGACTGTACCTATGTAAACAACAAATTCTTAAGAAGTGGTCATAGACCGATACTCTAACGTCCACTAATGGTCTTATAATAAAACCTCATTACAGTTAGGGCAAGTTTAGTAGTCTCTGAAATAAAGAACAGGGGGATAGGTATATTAATGATTAACCTACATAACGTAAACGCTCTCATGACAAGATAAAGCTGCTTTTCTCCGTGACTAAGTTCTTTCACTACCAAAATAAATATATTTTTTGTTACTAATTAACATCCTTATGCAGACCACATACTTACCTACATCTACGTAGCACTATTAGTAATTTAAATTTAGTATCTATGAGTGATAAGGTTAAACATACAAATTAAGTTAATATTAAACAGGCAGACGGACAACAAAGTCATCTTATATGTATTGCATACAGTATTTGGCACGGAACCCTGAAAAGAGCGAAATATCGGTCATATTTAGAATTAACTGATTGGCGTTCTAGAACAAAGCGAAAGTTTCTATGATCAATACAAATTGTTATAAAATAAAAATACTTAAGTACAAGAATTATAACAATTAAACAGTGTATGATAAGAAATTTTTAAACTGTCCCTTTCTGCTCACACGTCTCTTTGCTAATCGGGTCACTTCATAAAATTCGTACAGCTACTATGTCGTGCTTTGTCAACGGGCATTTGTTTATTTTATTAAAGTTATACAACAAAGCGTCAGGTTACAAATATACAACATGTGCTAGAGTGGTGGTATAAGTAGTTGCACACTTTAGTGCTTTGTCACTTTAAAGTCATGTTTGAACTGCTGCGCTAATCTATCGACGGCGTTAAAGCGACAAGGTACAAAAGTCAGCTACTTATAAGGCCGACTGTACCAGCGTAACAAAGTGCCATTGGGGTTGGTTGTGGAAGGTGCCGCGTCAATTGGTCCTAATTGAAACTCATTGGGGCTCAGGGACCGCTGCGGTAGTGTGGGGATATAAATACGTTTGTGTCTACAAAATAGAACATGTTTCAGGGTGTTTGTTTACTGTGGTAAATTTAATGTAAAATTTATTTGCCTAGTTAATTTCCATCGAATAAAATATGTAGAATCACGTTTACTGATGGACATAGGCCACCCTCAGCTTTGCCACTAGGAGCGGTCCTGCGACAATGTCCACAAGGTATAAATAAAATTAATTATTTGGATGAAGGGAAAGCCTTTCCAGCTTACTGATTTCCGGAAGTAACCTACTAGTAACTACCACTACCCATTTTAAGCGCGTTATATATTTTTATTATCCAAATACATATTCGTTTAGAGGTAGTTTATATGAAGCTGTGTACCTTTATGTAGTCTGTCCTAAACCCAACTAAATGTATATTTTGTATCGCCCTCGACAAGTTCCTGCTTTGCCTAAAGGTGATATGCTATTAGGCTTATGATCGACTGTGTCCACAAATAGGTAAATAAAAGGTAAATATTTAAATGTTAAAAGATACTATTACACATAAATATACAGCTCTGATAAAATGATATAGTTAATACCTTATACCCGATGTCCACCGTAGCATCTATCTGTAGATATGTAGGTTCGCGCTAATCTCAAAAAATATTTACCTACTAAAAGCTACGCTATATCATGTCGTTAAGAAAGTTCAAGTATGTTTTCACCATCCGTAGCCGGGCGGATTTTTTTAGGCATAGGTGCGTATTGTGGACGTGTAAACTAACTAGGTACTTGTTAAATTTAATTGCATATTACTACAGATATAAACCGCCCATTTCAAAGTACATCACAGAATAAACACCTATTTCAGTTCACTGCATTCTCACGTGCATTCAGCAAAGCTTCGTGTCAGCAATTTAAACTTTCTCCACTATAAGAAAACAAAGAAAAACACTTTTACTGCGTAAATGCAGTTGATATCGTGTCTATTTACCTTGCATTATCCGTCTCGGAATACAGAGTTGTTTAACCAATTAAGGCCCTTCAGACGATGTGGAAGCAATTGGCTCAATAGCACTTGCCGAGGGGAGCTTTCCCTGCGCTTCGAACAAGGCACGTAAAGGAAACAAACATACACTTCTATAGTTCTGTTTAAGTCGTGTTCAATGCTTTTATTAGTGGTCGAATTGAATCTAATTTAAATAGCTTATTTAGTATCCCCCTGCCGGGCAAAATGTTCCTCTCGTTTCTCCACTTACCTACCTCTAGACCTAGCCAATCCTTGCCTGCCAGGATTGAATTTATCCATACATAGGTACATACATAAACTCACGCCTTTATTCCCAGAGTGGGGTAGGCAGAGCTACAGAATTTCCAACCACTATAAAAACTTTTTGATAATTCTGTAACCACAATTTATCCATATCGCCCCGCAATCTTCATCTTGGTCTTCTTCTACTCCGGCTGCCTTTGGTACTTGGCACTAGTCTTGTGATCAAAGCGGTCAGTCCCAATTTATTATTTATTCGTTTTGAAGTGTCATTTTTATCATATACTTACTTACCTACTGTCATTTACATATTTGGTTCAACTCTACAATCAGAATCAAAATATAATACCAGGAGCTAGCTTAAATAAAACTACGAGTAGTTACTTACATAGAAACAGTATAGTTAACCCGCCCACATAACTAACCAAGCTATCGTTCCAGCGGCCATCCGGACATGTCAGACGGAGCTTCCACTGAGTGGGACATCAACGACGCCGTGGTCCCCCGCGTCTCCTCCTTCGACGGGTTCAGCGAGTGGTGCGACGGGCACGTGCGCCGGGTCTACCCTCCCGGCTGCGAGGAGGCGCGCCGTCACGCCTCGGGCTGGGCCATGAGGAACACCAACAACCACAACGTGCACATATTGAAGAAGAGCTGCCTTGGGGTGCTCGTGTGCTCAGCGAGGTGTCGACTGCCCGATGGCTCCAGGGTCCATTTGAGGCCAGCTATATGTGACAAAGCGCGGAAAAAACAGCAAGGTTAGCTCTATTTCGTTTCTTGGATAGAAAGGCAGGTTTTCCATTAATGAAAATATTTACTCGTTTTCACTACTCTAAGTATGTAGGTAATAAATATTTTCTTTGTCAAACAGGTAAACAATGTCCAAACAGACTCTGCAACGGCGGCCGGCTAGAGGTACAGCCATGCAGAGGGCACTGCGGATATCCAGTCACACACTTCTGGCGACACACGGAACACGCTATCTTCTTCCAAGCGAAAGGGGCGCACGACCATCCGCGGCCAGAGGCGAAAGGAGCCAGCGAGGTCCGGCGCTCCCTGGGCGCCGGAAGGAGAGTCCGAGGCTTGGCGCTATTATTGGCGAGGGAGACAGCACTCACAGACAAGATTCTTACGTTGAAGCCAGACAAACAGATGCCCCAGAAAGTCAGCAACCCGCCGCCGCAACCACCACCGCTAATACCTGATCACCAAAGAAGTAAGTTCTCGTAATTTTGCAACATTTACTGTAGGCCGATAAATTAAAAATAATGACTTTAAGTCTCTGATCTCGAGACAATCTGTTTTAGGGTTTGTTCGTCCCAAAAATGTTAAAAACGAACTCCCAGGAAAGGAAATTAAAGCGCTTAATTTCTCTCAAAAAGTTTACAAAAAAGTGTCACACATTACATTTTTCGCAAAAAAGTTCTAGGGGCATTTTTAAACATTTAATAGCGTTAAATTGAATATCGAATTAGTTAAATAATCAAAGAGTCAGATCATTTAATCGGTCCTAAAATTGAGCCAGTTGGTTACAAAAGTAGTTATTTAAAATATATTTGAGGCAGGTTGAAATTTTAACAGCGCATCATTCTTTCAGTGATCATTTCGCTGAAACATGTTGTTTGAGAATGTTTAACCTTGAACCTGGAGGAAAAGTACTTATCAGAAATATTTGATACATTATTTTTCTAGATAGGTATAGATAAAACCCTCCTCGATGCGCGGTCGACCGGTTCTTTTGACCTGATTTTCATATGTTTTTGCAGCCTTAACATGCACCTGCGGCCCATTCGAGTGTTCGTGCCGTTGGCGGTCGGAGCCAACCCCTGAAATGTACGCGCCTGCCGCGTGGTCGCCCGTGGAGGCGCCGTACGCCACGTACGCGCCGCCCGCGCCCCCCGCCCCGCAGCCCTACGACCCCACGGCGCTCCCCGCCGACGACATCTTCCACCCCGAAGAGATCTTCCAACTAGACCACCCTATTCGAATGGACTTTCCTATGGAGGAAAACACCTTAGAATCACCTCCCACGTTCGCAGAACTGAACAACGAAAACTCAAGACCGGAAGACGCGTACTGGTTAGAATGGCAGCGCGCGGCCGGCGGCTCGGAGTCCAGTGAGACGCCCTCGCCGGAACTGTTCGGTGGTTACCAGCAGGCGGAGGCGTACTGCGAACAAACGTATCCGCCACAAATCTATTACCCTGAAGAGGCTCAATATTACCCGACGGAAAGTACGAGAACGTCTCCCATCATGGACATGCAGGACCAGCGGTACTACAGGTACGGCGAGGACTGCGCGCAGACCAACACCGAAGTGCAATCGTGGAACTATACAGACTGTGCGTTCGCGACGAATGACCCCTCCGAGTGCAAACAGTACTTTGACTCGCAGCATCAGCAAGCGGTCAACGCATTTAGTGCCCTTTCATATAACTAGGAAATAAAGACATTGAAAATAAATAGTATATGTATAACTATTATAGATGTATATTTTGTAAATAAAGTTAAATAGTTGAATAAAAACTTGATTTCCCGTTAGAATATTTTCATTGGATTATGATTATGAAAATACTGAATCAGTACAAATTATTTTGTAAATAAACATTTGATGGCTTGAGATTTTGTTTGTTTTCGATGTTCAAATGAAGTAAATTAAACGCAATTTGTACAAAAACTTCTATTTATTGTATATAAAAATTACATTTAAAATTGTCAATTTTACATTTTGTTTATTTTCTAACAATAAAATTGGTCACTACAAAATAGTTCATAAAGCGATCACACGATAAGATTTATTATGCAATTACAGTCGCAAAACATTCCGCATGACATAATCAAATGACACTGTGACCTGGCATTGCTCGCAACCCTGCAGCCTTCGCGCGCGCCTCGTCGGGTTATTTCCCTTGTGTCCAGCATACACGTTATTCTTTTGGCTGTTTCCGACTCTAACTTACCACCTATTTATAACCGCTCGATTTCGATCCAATGTAATGATTTACCTCAAGAACAATTATGTACAATAACAATGTGATTAAAAATACTTTAGCTTCTAATACATGAAACCTCGTTAACATGGGCTCGACAAAAAACAATCACGAACACTAAAGTCGTTCACAGGCGGCTGTAACATTGTAATGATAATGACGCGTACAACTTTACCGTACACAATGTACGCCAAACATCTCGTCAACTTATCGAATGCTGGGTAAACAATACAACGCCAATGCCAACTATGGCAGCTGACATTAGCCTTATTGTGTAGCAGGCCTTCAATAAGTTACATAATAGTAGGAGAACTGTGAAGCATTTTGAGTAAGTACTTGAGGCGCCGTGGAAACTTGTACAGAACTTCTTTAATGATGTCTAATTACAAAGGGCAGACCTGGCTGAAGGGTATTAGGACTAAACAGAGTTGTAATTTTTTGAAGTACCTAGTGAAAGATTTTTAAGTGCCTGATGCATATTTAAACATTTAAAAACGTTAAATCGAATGTCTAAGAACGACGACGAGATCACGACGAGATCACGACGAGATTGAAAATCAAAGATCTGTATTATTTAGTCGGGGCTTCAAAATGAATGGGGCACGTTGAAAATTTAACAAGACTCGCTAGGACTTTTTCATAAAATTGAATTAGTATGTTGGTAACATTGTTCTGTTAAAATTTCATCAGAAAAAACTTTTGCAAATCACCTGGCTCAATTTTAGGCCTGACTAAATTATCTTGCTCTAAGATTTTTAAACTTTATTAATATTCAATTTAAGGTTTTTAAACTTTTCAAAATTTCTCTGGGAATAAAAACATAACTCGGTTTAACCCCAATTCCTTCTTGCCTGGTCGGCTTCTTTGTATTATTAAAAGCACAGTACAAGTTTCCACGGTGCCTCAAATACCTACTCAAAAATGCTTAAGAGCTCTTGGACTATAAAATATATAATAACAATATGAAATTTACTCCATAATATTGCTTCCAGGAGCCGTAATTTCAGCTTTACTAATACAAAACGTACTTAAACTTAGCCAATAACTTTGCCGATAAAAATGTATTAGTTCAGCAAGCGGCTCAAAAATGTAAAACCCTGACGCATGTCGCGTGTTATATTAGTAAAACTGTATGTTTGAGGGATCGGGGAGAGCACAGCACACACTATCACAGCAGTCGGCTAAAGCCGAGGACGGTGTCCCCGGGCGTGCCAGAGACACCCGTAGCCCCACGGTGGGCGCCACATATAATAAGGCCACAAACCAATTTAACACGAAGCATCTCTAAACGACGCGACATTAAAGATCTGCACTTCGATACCAACTACTTTATTATTAGAAACGCTAAATTAATTATTGGACGCAAGTGCCTGTGCCTCGTTCAGTAGCGTCTCGGTAAAGTACTTCGACATGAACATCTAAATCTATTTCGATAGAACTATAGCTAGAGTGTCAAAACCTATTCGTAATCAGAAGTTCAAGTTGTAGCGAGATCGAGTGTCCAAAGCTTTTTCATTGCGAAGCGTAAAACTTGTTAGTGGAATTCCTAAATGTAAAGGATAGTCCTTCTAGATAATCACTATGACTTAGGTAGCAAGATAGTAATAGCCTTACGAAGAGGAGAATCTTAAGGAAGAATATGGCTAAAACCTTCAATACAACCGCAATTAGACACATCTATAACAAACTATGAACTTTTTATTGAATCTAGGTTCTAAAGCAATGTTCGAAAAAAATACCGTGTCTTAATTTTGTGCAATAATACATCGTCATATCACCAATTTTTTTTTTGTAGTAAATCTATTATAATTACTATAAAAAATAAACTAATAATTTAACATTGACATCACATCAATTATCATTCAAAGGAACTAAATATAACACAACACAACATAGATACAAAAATAAACCAATGTATTTAAGCATTAAAAATAATAATCGTATCGCAGCATAAAATAATTCATGTAAAGCTATTAAGGCGACTAAATAATAAAATTTGTACTACTGAGATGTAATCACTTTTACCAAAGTCTAAAAAATAATTCGAGAAGGAGCTGCCTGCCATCCATTTTGATAATCAAATGTGTCAATAAACAAATCAAGGGAAAACATTGTTAAATGGTCGTTAATAGACGAATCGCTATACACATAAGGTCATATTGTTTATCAATTTAGATTAAATTCATAATTACGAAATACGGTCATTTGTAGAAAAACTTCCGAGGGCAAATACCCCGCGCAGCCTTGGAAGACATCAAATAGGTGGACATGCCTCAAACTTTGCAAAACCACATAACATGCCACCTTGGAACAACAAAAGAACTTTTAAACTGTAGTTTTTTGTACATACATATGTATTATTTATATAACTGGATGATGAATGTAAAATATTTAGAAATTAAAATGGTATTCACAATGGTCATCATAAAATATCTTCATCGCGTATTAGCAATGTTGCAATATAATACTTGGTTAAATTACAACTCACACTATTTTGCAAAAGGCAAGGCATTTAATATTGTTAAGTTTAATTTTATCATTCAGTTTAAATATACCAATGAAGCCCCAAGGTCGATTACCACGAATTCTCTCTCATCTTCTAACTCTATTTAGGTGCATAAATATTATTAAAATAGTGTCAAAACACTTATTATTGCCGTCGACTATACTTTTCCATATCGTATTTTCATAATATTTTTGTAATTATAGTATCAGGATTCATCGCAACAATTTCTAAAACACTATTCGCTCCTTATTCAGTTCATGTTGACAACACTAACATCATCGATTGTGCTTAGCAAATTAGTAGCTAGATCTTCCGTTCCGATCGAGGTATCGGAGCGTTTGAATCGTTGATACCGTTCGTTTCTCGCGAAAGCATATAACACTAATACCGTCACAATAATCGCCCAACACATCACATTCAAAACACTAAGCTTCGTCGCTAGATCAATAGGGAGCCGCACAACGACACCTTCGTCACAATTGGCAACCGAACATGAACCGAGCACGACGACACCTTGTGTTACGGTGCTCACGACCAGCGAGCAGTCTAAAGGAAGCCGAGCAGAAACATCATGACCCGCGAGACGACACCAGGTGTATAGTGTAGGGGCGGCCGACAGCGGGTGCTAGATGCGGGGCAGGCGGCGCGGGCGCGGCCGGCGTCAGGGCGCGGCCTCCTCGGCCAGCTCCTCGCCCGGCGCCGGCGCGCCGCGCGCCACCACGGCCACCGCGCTCACCGACAGCTCCAGGGGCTCCGGCCCTGCGCAGCGGCCCACGCTGCACTCCATGTCCGTCCTGTGATAAATAAAACTTCTATACATTTTGGTTAAAAATTATACTCCTTCAATGCCAATCACTTGTCACCAACCTTTTTTACCAATCATGAAATCCTAAAAACGGTGTCCCCTTGTTTTACAGACTGAAAAATTACAGAATTTTGTTTCACAGAAAATGTTTCATATACTATTTGGTCCTTGTATTTTTGCTTCGTATATTTTTTTTTTTTAACTATTTACTTGAAAGAAACAAATTCGACAGAAAATCAATTCAATGAATTTTGTAATTTTATTTTTTCATTACACATACTTATCAAACAATATAATTATTTTTCAACGAATATTGTTTGGTCAGTGCATTTTTTAGAAGGTTGGGTTATAAGATAAATACTATATTATGATATAAATATGAGTGAGCGAGCGAGCGAAGCGAGCGAGCAAGACCTCTCTGGGCAGAACCGACTTGAATAGGTTAGGTTAGAAGGCTATGGCGGGAGCGAAGCGAAGCAAGCTCCCGCTTTAGCCTTCGAGGTTATTTTTTTTATATCTCTTGAATAAGCTATGCGATACCATTTGACTGCAAATTAAAATCGTATGCTTTTTTTCAAACGTTTCATTTCACACACCTTCACAAACTGCACCCTACTCTATAAGTTGATTTTATTGTTATTAAGTTATATTTTAAATAAATAATATGAGAACAAAGAATATTTAATTTGCTATTCTATGATATGAAAAAAGAAACATTGAATTTTATTTAAAATAAAAAACGATGATTTAAAAGTCTTCAAAGTAATTATTCTACATATTGATTATTCTATGAAATGATAATACGAGAAAAAATTTCTATGAAATGAAATTCTAAACAACTTCAGTCTGTAAAATAACGTACAACCCCTAAAAACAGTATTAATGATAATCGTAAACAATTGTCAAGTCTTTACTTACACAGCACTAGCAGTAGAAGCCTGCATTCGAGCATTGTGCCACTGCTCGCTGGTCTCGATGGAGTCGAGCTGGTCCTCCGACGGCACGTCGCCGGCCGCCACGGGCGACTCCAGGTTAATGAGTGTGCCCGTTACGACCTCCTTGATGGCCTCGTCCGTATTTGAGCTAGTGGATTGGCTGGTATCCACCGATTTTGACATGTCTATGGAAAGTAAGGTGTTTTTGGAGGTTGTTGGTAATAAGCCAAAGTTATTAGTGTGGTTAAGTAAAGTTATTACTGGGGTTTAGGAATATGAAGTTAAAGATTGAGGGTTTACGAGACAAAAACGTTATTCAATGACAATAAAATTTAAGTTTTCTCATAATTGTAACGAAACAACTTCACATGATAATATGGTGGTGCATCGTAACCATACAATGAACGATTAAAGTGAATATTTAAAACAATTTACTCCAATTAAACTTCCACACAATTAAAAATCAATAGGTTATTTACAAATCTAACAGAAACAAGGACAAGCCGGGTGAAGGATGAAATAAAAGCAAAGACCTGGTGCATGCATGTAGGTCAACCACTTCTTGAGCGGGCGATGCTCGCCGAACACGGGCAGAGCGCTGCGATGCATTACATCTGCAAGGCAAGGCGCGTGCGCACGTGTTAGACAACCGCCGTCAGTTGCGCCAAACCTTTTTAACCAGTTGAAAAATACACCTCAATTGTGTACTGTATAAACTAGGTAAAAAAAGGTTGACCACAACTGAAAAGCGAGGTATAAAGCTAAGATTTAAATAACACAGAGGGAAAGCATACGTGGAAAGTCATCGAAGCAAATTAAATCTAAATTTATAATTTTTCCACATACCTATTCCATTAAGAAGTGGCAATTTGAATTTTACATTTAAGTACGTAAAATGTGCCTTGTAAGTAAAGGGAAACGAAATTAAGGTCTTGTACTCGTGTCTACAAAAGCTTCTGCCTTGCTACAGCATAGTGGTATATAAATACACAATCACAGATGAACAACAACAAAAATAGTATG
The DNA here is from genome assembly GCA_963966035.1 of Acleris laterana. Lineage (NCBI taxonomy): Eukaryota > Metazoa > Arthropoda > Insecta > Lepidoptera > Tortricidae > Acleris > Acleris laterana. The sequence continues at coordinate 8,238,183 of OZ014439.1, forward strand.
AGTATACCAACAGCAGTGTGCCAAAAGTGTATTCAATGCAAGAAACTGAATTCTGGTCCGAATTCAATTTAATTGATAAATTGAAAATTAATAGTCTCACGCCTCACGCCTTCATTCCCAGACTGGGGTAGGCAGAGCTACAGAATACGGTATTTGACAAAAGTCAAATCAGCTTTTTTTTATGAAACTTCAAAAACGCTCCGTTACTATGGGATTTATAGGGATTACTGTGTTGTGACGTCACAATCAAACAGCGTCCTTATTGTTGGATTTTATGAATTTAAAAATCTTAAAATAGCAAACATAAATAAAAGATTGATGTTTTCCTAGTATTTTTATAATGTTTATCTGTTGTTAATGAAAAACCAATTTAATTTCACTCTTGTCAAATACCCTATTACCAACAAGTCTAAAAACTTGTTGTTAATTCTGTAACCACATTTTGCACAATTAGGCTAAGATGTTAACCAGTGTATTAGTGACAGGGTGCAAGCCCATCGCCTAACATTAAAAAACAATATTTTAAGTTTATTTATTGCATTGTATTATAATACACACATAATAAAAATAGTTTGCTGGTATCACCACGTTATTAGTTAAATTAAAGAAGTAACTACTTGTATATGCAAAACATAACATACATACAAACAGTCAGCATCAGAAGTAGCTACGCAACCGAAGAGGTCAAAATGATCAGTACTCGACTCTATTGCCAAGAGAATACGACGAGTCTAGATCATTTTGAGCATGTTATTATGCTTAGCTACTTTTGATGCTGACTGTACCTTCACACCTGTCTCTCAATTAACTCTATATAGGCTATGGAATACCAGGTGCGCCGGTCTAAACATACAAGTTTCACTTCCTCTACATTCATCATAATCAACCTCTTCATGCACGTACGTCGGTTTCGGATGCTTTTAATGTGGCACTCATTCAGTAATCACTATATGGGTGTCTAGGGCGTCCCCTACCGACATCTACATTCACTCTCGCTCGCCATAACTAAATCTTAACTCTCCTTTCTAAATGAACAAACCATCTTAGCAAATCCTTTTCGATCTTTGTCACTACTTCTTCTTTCAATCCACTTCGTTCTCGGATCACGCTATTTCTTACCTATCCATCAAACTCCACACATACTTCTCAGAGCTTTAATTTCAACAGCATTAGTCCTACATGTACAATCAACTCGATGCGTGAGGAAGAACGTATCGTGTACACTTTTAGCAGATGGCAAGATTCAGACGTACAGTCAACCAATTTGAGTCCTAGGCCACTATGTCTTGGTGACATAATGATTCAAATAGTAATAGACTTCTTAAGAATTGAATTAAAACGTCACTTTGACCCATTTCCATAGTTGAATCAAATTGGTTGAGTGTATGTACACTCTGTATTGTATTATTAGGAGCTTCGTGCTTGTATAAAGTCGATTTGCCTCGTACAGGTAGTTTCACAAGAGCTACGGTGAATGGAGCGAACAAAACGAATGTACAAAATCATATTATAAAATTGTAGCTACGAATAAAATTATTATTATTTTCCCTGAAACGTCCCAGGTCCGCTATAGACACATATTATCACCTTCGTTCAGCTAAGGTCGCCAGATGTCGCTTGTTCCGTACCATAAGAATCCCACGTCAGCTCACCTTCCCGCTTAGACTAAGTACACCCTAGACGTGACACGCAAATAACAATACCAAATATTTAGGAAGATTGTTTTATGAAGTTCTCAACAAGAAAGACGGAGGAGATATTTATTTTTTTCTTTTTCATAGACGCGCCTTTTTTTGTTAGGTTTGTGGTCTTCAAATCGTTGTCGTTTCAAATTGTTTTCGTGAACGTAAGTGTTGTAATGCTTTTGTTTTGAAGGATATGTTCTATGATAGTAAGCTTGTGATCAACAACCTAATCGCTAGTCGTTACATAAAGCTTAATGGATAGAGGAAGGCACACGAAGCGGTATGCCGTCTCACGTCTGGCAACACCAACACGCTCAGATAAACAGCGCGTGGACGGGAACTCACACGGCGCGCCAGCGCGTCCCCGCGCATACCAATAAAAGCAAGCAAACCGCCATGTAAAGTTCATATGTACTACAATAAATCTTTGTACACAAGAGTTCAGTCTTATTATTTGCCAGAACAAGCACTTTAGTGCTTCGTCATGATTAACATCAAACTGATCATCAAATTAGAAGCTCGGCTTTAGTACATTGACAAGGTTCTGAATTATCCCGAACATTTATTGGGTGACTGTACAATCGAAAGTATTAATATGTATCTAGACACCCCTCGCATTAATTATATGTATATATAGACTTATTGTGAGTAACATATAGGGGCGTGTTAATATTTTTGGCGTCTTATAACTTTGACTATACGTTAAGTAGTTAAACGGGACTTCATGGAATGACATTGGTAAACTTTCATTCATCCATTGATTCTATTCGTGGCTGCTCTTGTGAATCAACCTAAGAACGCGAGAACAAAGTATCGGAAGTATTTAGCGGTATGATGTTTAATGGGTTTCTGACTTACTTAACATACTTCACCATTATTTTGAACTTTATCACCATCACTTAAATTTCTTATAAAAATAATAATTTAATTTCTATTTATATATTTTTTTTTTTTATTTAATTTCTTATCTGTAATTCAATCTATAATTTAATACAAGTCTTATCCATCTTAGGCTTTCGTGACCAAATTGCATCAGTCAGCCGTCCTTTATTAATGTTGGTGTGTGGCAACTTGCGGGACTGACCTGGCTTGTGCTTGTGGTCGCAGCAGGGCGGCGGCGCGAGGTGCGGATGCAGCGGCCGCACGCGCACGCGGTAGAAGCGCGACGCGCGCGGCATGTGGTAGCGGTTACCGCTCTGCAACACAATAACCGGCACTATTTGCATGAAGTAACATTTAAAACATAAAAACTAAATTATTTCAGGGTACGTGTCCTCAGTTTTCATGTAACAGTAAATTATATGTACTGTGAGAACCGAACCTTACTTCTCATAACGATAAAACGAATTTAGATGAAATTCGGCACATAGTGCACGTTCTGAATATGGTAATACAGGATACTTTCAATTTCTAACAACTAAGTGAACATCCACCAAGCCCACATGCCCCCTATTTCACCATTCCGAAAATGACGAGTGACAGTTGAGTTTTCAGTGTACATGCCACAGCCTAAATGAAGCCTGATTGATGTAGGAACTCGTTACGTCATCATCATTTATTCATTTATTTCATCGTCAGGATGGTGAGTGATGGTGGTAGCACCACGGCGAAAGATGAAATGATACTTAGGGAATTCTATAAGGTGATCTCAGTCATAGTACAAATAGAAAAGTAGTTCGTCTCCGGCCTTTTAGGAGTTTCTGTTACCTATTGCCGCTCGGGTGCTAGGGTTGCGTCAATACTTAATACGCAATCAAACGCGGCGAGGGCGCGCGGCTCCGACTAAACCGACTCTGTCTATCCTCTTAACCTTGCTTGTTGAGGCTCGCGGCGCGTTTCTTCGAGGTCCGCGCGATATACCTTTGTTTAAGGACTAACTACTGTTTATACTGTCTCAGTGGACATCGACTCACCTTCTTCGCGTAGCAGTACTCCTTGGACTCGACGACGGCGACGGCGTAGAGCCGGCGCTCGGCCTCGTGCCGCACGTTGATGCTCAGTTCCAGCGCCGGCAGGCAGTCGCTGTGTACGAAGTACATCAAAGACGCCTCCTGTAATAATCAAATTAGAAAACTTTATTTCTGGTAACGACAACATTTACAGATACGACTACCTTAATAGAAAACTTAAGACATATCGAGGTGAAAAAACAGCGTGGTGCTTGCTGGCAGGAGGCGACCCCAAATCGAACAATGATTGTCTGCAGTAAAACTTGCGGCACTACAAACTGAACCACGTACCGAAACACTACTATAGTAGCCCTCAAACGAAGAGACGACTGAGGCCATAAAAGTCCGGGCGTGAACACAATGGATAACTAATAACGCGAGCTCAAGGGTTTTATGGCCCCGGTCGTCACTTTAGTTGAGGGCTACTATAGCGGGAAACTCTATTACTTAGTATACATTCCATGTTGAAATAAGTTGATGGCAGTGAATGAGGGGTCATACAGATCACTCTCCGTTCCCATTATCGGGTGTCGGATCCGACTAAATATTGGGTGTTCTGGTGGCAATACATTTCATAAGAGGCTGTTCACATCTATCGTACTCGGTGCTCTCCCGCCTCAACCAAATGTAGGGAAGTCTGTTGAAAGTGGATCATGATTTCGGCTCGATCAATTGGTATGTTCGGAAAAACGAAGCAACCATGAAAATGTAGGGCGTAAATAATCAAGACTCGCATAGACGTATACAGTACCTGCATGACAGTATAGTTGTGGTGGTCGGGGTCCCACATGACGAGCACGGTGTGGCCGGGCAGGCACGAGGACAGGCTCAGCGTGCCGGCGCTCAGCCCGAACGGCGTATGGCAGCGCACGCGCTTCTTGCCGCTGCTCTCTCTTCCGGAGGGTGATGACGATCTGAAACAGTTACAAAGTTAATGCTATTATCTGAGGCCCTACTTTGAAAATCGAAGTCGACTATGTTAGTTTCATCCCTTTTTCTCGATTTAGTCTTGAATGACCAGTGACAGGGATGGAGCGTAACTTCGGCCGGGTTTTTCGTGTATTGTTTATTATCCTTACCCAATAATTCGAATCTGTTGTTTTGGAAATCTGGTAAGAAGAGTACTAGTTAGGTATTTTTAAATTCTGGTATTTTGGGAATTAGCATTTCAGTGACCTTAGAACTACACATTTATAGCTTAGCATAGCATAGTTAAGGTCGGCCGAACCCGAGTTATTAGTATATTTAACTTACCTTCCTTCGCTGTCTTCTTCCTTAGCTTTGTCCACTTCCTCGGTTTTCTTCTCCAAATCCTTCTTCAGATCCTGTACTTGCTGTTCTAGAAGTGCCTTCTCATTTTCAAGTGTTGCCAACTATGAAAAACAAAGAATAAGTAATGATAATAAGGTAACGAAAGAGACGTATTGAACGACCGACGAGAAAATACAACTTGTGCTAGCCGTACTACGTAATACTTACCACTTATAATACTATATCTGTTGCTCTACTCCACTCGGTAAGCTTTTGCTTTTGACATGTTACGGTATTATTACTGTCAAGTAAATAAGAGCTATCATAACGCTGACAATACGCTAACGGAATCCAGTTCCGGCCCCTTCCATTAACGGGTACTGGTTTAAAATTGACTTGAAATTTTGAAGCGGACAACTTACATACACACATACGAACAGTGGAAGTTAAATAAAAGCTTGTAATGAGTCCTACATACCTGTGCCCTAAGTAGCGGGTCACATTCGTTGGTCTCGGGGTCGGCTAGCTGCTGAATAGTGTCCCTGTATTTAGCGCATTCCCGGCTCAGCACGTGCTCCCTCTCTCGCAGCAGGTCCAGTTGTCTGTCCTTCTCTGACAGCAGGCGGCGGGTCACGTCGTTTACGGTCACCTGACAAAGGTTCAAAGTATGAGTCTAAAGAAGAAGTAAGCAAGTAAATAAAGTCTTGATTGAAAAAACTAAAAACAACAAACTACATTGATAAAAACCCTGCGGCAACGCCTTCTTACAGAAGTGTACCTCTTAAAGGCCAACCAGTTTTCATGTAACCTAGCTAAGAACGATCTCAATTAAACTTGCTTCTTTTTAGGGTTCCGTACCCAAAGGGTAAAAACGGGACCCTATAACTGAGACTCCATTGTCTGTGTTTGTCAACAGGCCGTATCTCATGAACCGTGATAGCTAGACAGTTGACATTTTCACAGATGATGTATTTCTGTTGCCGCTATAACAACAAACTAGACTAGACTATACCACAAAAACAGAATAAAATAAATATTTGAGTGGGACTCCCGTACAACAAACGTGATATTTGCCGTTTTTTGCTCGATATTAACAACGGCAACTGGCATAGTGTCTATTGTTAGATAAACAATGATACGGAACCCTTCGTACTAGAGTCCGACTCGCATTTGGCAGGTATTTTTTTAAAACGCGTTTAAATCGATCCATCTATTTGGTACCTACGATGCCACAGCTAGACATGCGTTGACTTATAACACCCCTTTTTGTAGGGCGTTAGAAATCGAATATCTTCATTTGTCTTCGACAGAATGCTAAAACTTAGCAATCAAATAACATTTTGTTAAGCCAGGGATGTTTAAGCAGCCGTATTTTATGGGTTTAACTACAATTGAACCTAGATTATAGTAGAAAATTGTAGTGCGTTTACCCAACCTATTAAATTTTAGCACACATTCATTTTTTGTTATGTGATTGTTATCAACCATGGTTAAAAGGAGAACTAACCTGTTTCTCAGCCTCGTACTTCGCTTTACAAGCGCTGATCTCCTCAGCCATCTTTTGCTGCAGCTCCGCTTCCACCGTGGCGACCGCTCGTCTCACGGCTTCTTCTTTATCCACTTCTGCGTTTTCCTTGGTCTGCATCACGATGGCATTATGGCTCGTTATTTCTATCACGTCTGTCCGTTCTATTTTCTCCAGACTTGATTCTGATGGTGATCTATCCATATTTGTTAAAGCTACAAGTCGGAACCTGTAAAATTGTGAAACATTTCGATGTTATTTATATAATGAATGATAAACAAATATAGATTTTTTATCGTTTCTAAATAATTTGTATGATTATTTACCTCGACCGTAATGACTCTATTTCAGCTTTGTATTCCAAGTGCATTTTCTCCTGTGACTCTTTAAGTTCCTTTTGCTTTTGAACTTCAGCCTCTTCAAGCTTCTTTTCAAAAGCTTTGATCTCATCTCTAGTGGTTTGTAGTAATTCCTTTGTACTGTCATGTTCTTTATTTAACCTCTCAATCTCTTTTTGATGTAGCGTTTTAAGTTCTTCTTTTTCTTTCTTTATAGATTCAATAATATCATCTTTATCATTGAGAGCCGCTTTCATGTCACTTAATTCTAATTCGTGGTCGACCGTCAGCCGTTGCGTTTGCTCGCGGAAATTCAAGGCATTTTCTTCGCTACTTTTCCGCCATGCTTCTAATATTTCTAAATATTTTACTTTTATAAACTTTTTCTGTTCCTCCATTTCTCCTTTAAATCTAGCGAGTTCTTCTCTTATCAGAAGAATATTTACTCTACATATACCGTATAGTTTTATGAGAAATTCTTGTAGCTTTTCCATATTTATTTTGTGTGTGTCCATATTATCCTAAAATAAAATAGGCAAACATTATATTTTTGTCATTACGACTTTTAGCAACGATCGAAATAGCGTGATGTCTAGTCAATGATACAGTTGTATGTTACCATAACTATACTTGGGTAAGTAAAGGTTTTTGAAGGGTTGTATATTATATATTTTTCTGATACTACATGGTACTTAAATGTTTTTTATAACAGTTCTCTCTGTTGTCTGGGCTTTACGGCACAATAAGCGTTATCTTAGCCGTAAGGATGATAAAAAAGAACATGACAGCCCTTTGTTAGTTGTCATATTTGTCGATTCACGGAATCGCTTTTGTTTGCTTACCTCCGTGTTATAAGCCCAGAGAACTGAGATATCAGTCATATTCTGAAGGCAGTAAGAAATAATAAAAAAACAGTAGGTTATTGTTCCATAGACCAAAGAAAATCAGAAAAAAATACACCTCTAAAAAAACTTTACTTACTCAATCGTTATAGGAGAAATGAGGCACAGTTAAGGATTTTAATTGGGGAGCCACTATAAAACGTTATCAACTTATCACAGAACAATACTACCAGTTACTTAGTACTGGTATCTCGAGTTTCCCAGAATCATGAAGATTGCCGATCCGATCCATTGAAACGTTAACTTTACTTATTTCATGTGCTCTACGATTCATCCTTTTGACTTGGTTAATTAGAGGCTCAACAATCAAAATCCATGATGGTACAAGCCAAAATCATAACATAGCGCTACAGTACAGCTGGTATGGGGCCGGTGAAGACAGGAGCAACAAAAACAACTATAACTTGTCCACTCTTCAGAGACCTCTCTTACATACCCAATCGACCTTAAACCCTGTCGGTGACAAAACAAAGATAAAGTATAGATCTACAACTATAAGCCAATGACTGAGTCCTAACCCAGACTAAAATAAATCAGTAATCATATTTAAGTAAGGTTTGCAAACAGAGAGGTCCCACGAGCGTGTTAAGCCGGGGTTTCCGCAACGAATATTTCTCCGACCAACAAACATATTCAGGAACTATTTCTTAACTAAAACACACAAATTTATCGCCAAAAATGTGACTAACGCAGTGTATGCTGACGTGTGTAATTCTGTGTTCAGCTTTTTAAGGTAGTACTTTGCTATGTTTTGTCTAATCTGTTATAGCCGCTGCGAACCGGACTCTAATCTACCACGGGGTTAAGATTGACCTGTCGCTTGTCCCGACCCCATTCCAAGCTGGACGGTAGCGACTCGTCGATGTAAAACTCGGAGGGTTCGAACTCGCTCCGCACGGGGGGCTCGAGCCCCTCCGGGGGGCGCACCTCGGTCACTGTCGACACGGCCATTGTATCGGGAACGCATAACGTTGACGTGTCCACTCTCTGCTTCTGTGATGTGCTCTGCCGGCTGAGACGCTCAAAATCTCCAGCCTCAGTTTCTGACTCAAAGTCCCTGTAAGATTTATTTGTAATATCTTAGAAATAAATCAAGTAAATGATATCTTAATTAAATGTAATAACTATCGTAAAACTTACTTCTCAAAATCTACTTGAACGTCTATGTCTCTTTCCTGGTGATCTGATGCACTTATTCTGAAAAACATTATATTATATTATGTCACAACTCTAAATTAGAACAGTAGTAAAGTTTTACTTAAGGGTTTTTCGTTTTTTTTCGCGGTGTTTTGTATTTTTGTAACATTCTATCTGTATTGCCTAAAACTTGTTCTGAACAATTATTACACTAGATCAATTTATATCTAAATATTGACAAAGCAATAGACTGTAAAATAGACACACCTTTGCTGGAAGAACTTGACCGTCATTTCCATATCATAGCTAGGAACGTGTTTGGCCAACTGCGGGAAAGTGGTAGATATCAGCTCGACGTCTTCGTCCGTGACTTGCGGCAGGCGCGCGTCGAACACCGGCGGCGACTGCGTGGCGAAGGCCGGCGGGAGCTCCGCCATGCCCGGGAACAAGCTTTTGAGGAAGTGGCCTTCGAAAAGACAGTTGAAGTCTTGCCGCCGTATAATCTCTTCCTCGTGGATTTTTATTAGTTTCGCCGCGAGGTCCGTTGCCCACTGAAAAAGGAACGAACAAGTTTCTAAAAATTATGTCTGTAACTTAACGGAGAAGTAGAACTGTAAAAGATGCTAGAAATAAATAAATCGAGATTTACCGGTTAAAAAGAGGTTTAACTAGATCTCAAAAGACTGAAACAGCAGCCGAAGAACCGATGAATGAGACTAGTAACTGCATTTGTTCACACATATTTAGTGGCAATAGGTCTGGAAAGCCGATACGAAAGGATAAAGCAAGAGCAGGCCCTAATCCAGTATCCCTATTTGTTATAATATGGAATAGGCATACGAGCGCACAGGCCAACTGATGGTCCGTGAGATCAGAGGCCCATAGACATTTGTAATTTCAAGACATCAATCTTAAGATTGCATATGCATTGCCAACTTCGAGAACACCGAATGGATAGCACTAAGGACCGGAAAATCCTTTCATACGCTTAGCGCTTACACATGGCTACCGTACAACGGATGGCCATATATCGATAGTTTTACCGTATTGTAATGAAATGACTACCTTTTCGAATAAGTTTAGCGCTTCCATTGCGATTGTAATCCGATTGGGCGTTGACAGCTTGAATAAACAGCATATCAATAGGCTTGGGTTAATCCTATTGATTGATGTCTCTTTCCCGCGCATTCGGGCGATTTGCTTGAATGGGATAAGGTTTACTATTGCTTGATGTAGCGATTACGTGCGGCTCGCCTCGCCGCTTGCGCCTACCTAACAGTAGCCATTCTATTGTTATTTTGTGCAATAATAAGTCGCAGGAAATGGGCCTAGAGATTGAAATAGCTTGACATATTTGAAACCGGTAAGTCTGCAAGCGAATAGCGGAATCAATCGTATCGCCTTTCATCGCGGCTAGCTGACGATATGCTTGCCGCACCGATGGAGTTTTTAAAAACAAGCCTACCCGATCAAAACCGTTAACTAGTGATGATGGCTGCTAAGTCCTGCGGCAGAATTTCTTCGAGACCGGCAACGCATTGGTGACGCCTCTGGTGTTGCAAATGTCCATTGGCGGCGGTGACCACTTCCCATCAGGTGGGTTGTCTGCCTGTTTGCCCAACGACAGCAATAAAAAATAAAATAAAAAAAAAAGTACCTTCAGGTGCGCCTGGCTGAAGGTCCGGCGGCGCGCGACCTCGTGCACGGCGCGCACGTACACGCCGGGCGCGCGGTGCAGCTGCGCCACGATGTCGAAGTAGCGCGCCAGCCGGTTGAAGCACTGGAAGCTCAGCATCGCGTGCGCGTCTTGCACCGACATCGAGTTCTCGATCATTAGCACTGCCCTGGAAAATGCAAGGTATGATGTAACCCCGTGGGAGCACCATTAAGCACAACCTCCTCAACGGCCTCCTCCGCATCTTTTTCCATCCGCCACAGTCACTAAGTCATAATGTGTAAGTTTTGATTTTTAATTTAATTAAACTGTTCCATAATTAATAGCTGAATATGTTCCTTTAACTGTTTTCTACTTCACATCATTAAAAACCACACCCGACAATATTTTTTGACTCACTTTAATCTCGCCTTTAATATGTGTGAGAGTTCATCTTTCGACTTCGCGATTCGTCTTCTAATGTCGACGAGCGTCTGGTGTCCTTTGAGCAGTTTCTCCAACTGGCACCAATGGGACTGCACTAGTGTTGGCAGTACTGACGGGTCGCACGCTAAGTTTAAACGTTCTCTGTACTGTAATCAAATAGATAAAATATAAATAGAACCCTGGAATAAGTCCACCTGGGACTCTATTGTAAAACCTGATTGCTTTTGACATGTTATTGCCATCGCGAATAGTGACAAGTAACTAAAATCTATCGCCATCATAACGTTGACAAAACGATATGGCAAAAGCAATTAGGATTTAGCGTATAGAATAGAACTTCTGGATAATTACACAAATGTTTTTTACAATACCAAAACTTAGCAAACAAAACGGATAGCTCCGTCCCAAACACTTTAATATTATCACCTAATTTTCTCACCTGTATTAGCGACGCGGCTTGGTCGTGTTGGTCGCGCTCCAACTTCTTCACTTCGCTGAGCAGCTGGTCGAGTTTGTAAAGGCGGTCCTCGATACCTTTGATCTGCTTCAGACCGCGCACGTTGGCATATTCTAGAACGTTGCAGAGCTGTTCTTCTAGCTCTTTGAGAGGCTCCGCGTCAATCTGAAAAGGTTTAAATCGAATTTAGAATTACGGGTCGAGGCATTTAGCGCTGCTGTATAGCAGGGAAGGGAAGTACGCGGCAGTCAAGAGAAGACTCGGGACGAGTAAAAAATTACAGTTCCGCACGTGTATCAAACGACATTTTTTAATACCATTGCGAAAAAAACACTGAAATACATATAAAACAGTAATTAAAAGAGACAATTTTACTTAAATCTTAGTGTGGTCAAAATTTACAATATAATTTGAAGAATTAAGGGTAAAAAAGGGAAAAGTAAAAAGCACTACTTCGAAAAATCCGACTTTTCGTACGACATACAGCTACAAAGAGTACCACTTTTTTTGAAACTGTTAAAAAAGTACATTATTGCTCCTCACTTGTAGTCAATGCTAATGCTTTTTATTGGGAATATTTGGTTTTACGTTAACTATGGCCATCCCGGTCGCCAGGTTTGACGATGTCAAATGGTTTTTTTTCTTGCAAAAATCCGTCATTAACACGCATAACTTCATGGAAAATTTAAACTCAGTCAATAGGTTGGATTAAATAAGAATCGTAACCTACAAACACACTTCGATAAGGACTAATAGCTGCGGCGATAAACCTACATGCACTGTTGCTCAAGCGAACCAAACCTGAATCAAAATTCGCATAAACTTCAAAGAACTTTTTCTTACCAATGCTAGTCCTTTTTGGCAGTAGTCTAGTATGTCTTGTAAGGATGCCTTATTGCCCTGCGCTAATATCCAGTGTAGTAGTGTGGGTTCCTCTTTGTTCTCGAAGGAGTGCGCTTTGAACGTGACCCCTTCGTCAGACTCCTCGATCGGCTCAGTAACAACTGGCAACTGCTCTTGAGCATCTTTACTTGTCGAAGCCTCCTTGTGACCAAATACTGGAAACAATCGAAGGAAATACATTCAAATTGTAGGAGAAAAATGAGAGTGTACAAGTATAAGTAATGAGGAATAAGTACACCATAAGCCTCTTACTTTTTTAAAGATAAGAATAGCTGTGTAATTTTAATAGATTAGTTACAAGCATACATACGAGTACATGAAATCACGCCTATTTCCCAGAGGGATAGGCAGATAGATTAGTAATTAAATTAGGGCTGCTTTAATCAAAGGTCAAAACTTTAACAATACGCAGAGTTCTCTTTGGCTAAAATACCAATGGCACGAGAAGGTATCAGAACGCATTAAAAAAAAAACTGTTTTATAAAGTGGAGCCGAAACCTCCAATGGAAACGTAAATCGCAATATTTTAAAAACTTTTTAATCGGTCTTCCAAGGCCAATTGGTCAAGCAGCCACAATCAATAAATTGATAACGAGTTCACGTTTACACACAAACATGTCCAAACTTTGAAAAACCAGCAAAATTTCATAGCTTACTTTATCTACGATACGGATGCTGACTGATAAAGGTTCATTATTTCGTACAAACACGAACTAAATACCATTACGATTTAGGAACGTACCTATCAAAAACTTGTAGGTAGGGAATGTATCAGTGATGTCACGGTGTGTTATTTCATACAAAAATATGCTAGCTGTCGGTCTAGCACATCGTAAAAAGTAACTGATTTGACTCGACATCGACAGTCAACCAGCCTATTATAATACGGTAACTCTAAAGAACCATTTAGCAACGTATGTTTATTTGGCAGCACAGGTGCATGTCCAGTATAAACATAACTGGTAATTGGAACTCCTTATAACTTCACTATAACGAGCTTTATTTATGTCCGAATACGGACTGACGTAATCTCATACATATTTCGTTAATCACAAAGTTAAGGTGATCTCACTTGTATTTTTTGTGTGGGTAGTACATGTGTACATAATCATGTAAATACCCATTAGAAGAGTATTAACACGCGGCTATGAACCAAGACATAAGCCTTTGTCACTTGCTACTCTTTATGAGCAGTGTAACTACGCTATTATGACTCAAGACAATTAATTAAGTAAACATAAGTCAAAGCCGGTACGCAATGTCCGCTATAAAAGTAAAGAGACGTATTAAATCAGTGTCATGTAATTTCAAAGGTATAATCCATCATGTTCGGTGTAAATTCAATTTTTTTAAATAAATTTGTTTCCTTAACACCGTGTGAGGTCGAGAGTTCTTTTAATATAATGGATGCGTTTTCGTACAGTCGGCATCATATATAAGGTAACATTCAAAGTGCTCAAATAGTTCGGTACACCATATTAATTGTATGGTGTAACGAACTATTTTAGCACTTTGAATGTTACCTTTTAAATGCGCTGACTGTACGTATACCTATACCTAGTGATAAATAATTATTTAGAATTTCTAGATATCCTGTATTCCAACTATTTAGTTATAGTAGTATCCGTTATATAAAACCTTTATTTTAACTTTGCTTGAGTGAGCTCTGGTAAAAAATAAAAATCACCTCATCATTGAAAATGGCACGATAATTCTACAAATAAGAGTTGGAAAATGTCAGTATATTTCGTGTAATTAAAGAAACTACTTGTAAAGAATCTAATTTAAATAAGTAATTCGTCATAGCAAGAGCAATTTATTGTTTTAATATGTAAATAAGTTTAATTACTTAACTGACATTAGATGAAAGGTTTAAGCAATTTGATAAGTAACGCAAAACAACTAATGCCAACTTAGTTTAACTTAAATCAATAGGTCTTACCATCTTCCTCGGACAATTTAAACGCCTCTACGCCGAAGTCCTGATTCGTCTTCTCCGATCCGTCCAGGGGCTGAGTTATCCTATAGTATTGGCCTTCGAAGTCAGTTTCTTCGAACACGTCAAACGCCGAAAACCGATGCGCCTCCGCGTTTAGTTGGAGGGCCGGCAGAATTGGAATCTTGCCTAAAGATTCTAACACCTCGTTGAGACTGAAAGTGAAATGCTGATTGAGCCAATTTGCTGACGAAACAATTGCATCATTTACACGAAAACGAGAGACTATTCGGAGCTGTTTAACGTTAGATAATATACATAATGTTTTGATTTTGTGAAACGGATTTTGACCTCAAGTTTTAACCTAGTAGCACAAAGGTTTAGGGTTTAACTTTCATTATAGCTTATGGAAAGAAAGAGGGCGCTATTCGGAGTTTATCAGCAAAAATTTTCAATATGTAACCAAGGGCCACAGCATTAACGACAAAGCGGCGGTCCCGGGGTCGATCCCGGTATGGGCTATAATACTTGCGTGATGAGCGCGAGTATTTGTTTCTGGGTATTTTATGTATTCTATGTATTTAAGTATTAATTTCTCTATATCGTATATAAGTATTTATATCGTTGCCTAGTACCCATAGCACAAGGCTAGAGGGCTTACTATCAAAATTCCCTTTTCGCCAAATGACAATATACCTCAAACGTCTGGATTGTGTAATGTCTAGGTTGCTATATAGACAGGAACTCTAAATGTATCTTTTGCAAAACGTCTGGATCTTCAAATGTTACAATTTAAAATACCCTAGTAGCGAAACGTCTATCTTAGAATGTCTTTATTACTTAATAGACATAAACGATAAATAGGTGAATTGCAAAAATATTGTACATAGTTAAGGACTTAATTGAGACAGCGTTAACTTTCTTCCATTGATTTTCCTCTGTGTAACGAAAGTTATCCATATGATTATATGACTAATCTTCGTTGCACAAAAGAGAAAGTTAAGGATTGTTAAGGATTTTTTAATTGAGCCCTTAACTATGTATAATATTTTTGGATTTCACCCAAACGGCCCGGTAGCGAAACATTTGTATCTCAAAATGTCTTAATTACTAAATAGACATGATCGCCAAATGGCCCGTTAGCAGAACGTCTGGATCTTAAAATGGCGTGTTGATATGACATTTAATAATTAAAATCAACTAATTTTACTTTCGAGGAATTAGGTACTAACTCGTTCTGTGGTCATGACAATCAACTAATATCGTTACGTGTCACCTGCGTCCACTGGCGTAGCTACAGAAGGGCTAACGGGGCAGTATTTTACTTTCGACGAATTAGGTATTCTAATTTTACGGACTACTTTCATTTCCAGACGTTTTGCTACTAAGCCGTTCTGTGTTTATGTCAATTGACTAATTTTACATTCGGCTAATTAGGTATTTTAATCATACGGACCATATATATTTCCAAACGTGCCACCTTGCCATCGAGCCGCCCTGCTTAGTTGACCCTTTGCTGACTGAGTATTCTACTTTCATATCATTCAGCTGTATTGACTCTTTGTTCACCGAGTATTTTACTATTATGTCATCTAGCTGAAATGGTCCTTTGGCGAAAAAGGAATTTTGATAGGAACCCGGCTAGAGCTTAGTTTGGGACAAGATCAATTTGTGTGAGACTGTCCCCTGATATTCATTTAAATACTTTAGTTTCCCTGCGACCGCTTAAAACTCCATATTAAAAAGCCCCGCAAGTGGGTAGATAACAAATAACTCTACGTAGAGAACAAAGTATACTAATACTCTGACGTCATAGGTCATAGTCGCGTTAAAAGTCCTATTTTAAATGCCATCTACAGCCTCGTGCTCTAAGATTCATTTGGGCAAGTTAAAACGACACGATATATTTATAGACGTTGGCAAAGCCGCCCGAAGATTGAAGCTACGCGATTTACGGTAATGGCTTAGATTATCCGTTTATAGAACAGAGTTAGTGGATCACGTAGTTATTGCTACATTACTGTTAGATATCACTACGTCCATTACGTGACTAGCATACCGTAGCCTCGGCTGTCTAGAAACTCGACACCATACAAAGTTAAATTATGTTTTCTTATACTTTGCATGGACAGTCAAGAAATCATATTTTCAACAATAACATTATTTAAAATTAATGCAGCTTTTAAGAATGCTCCGCCATGACACATTTCCGGTTGGACTCGCGATCAAATTCAATTTTTTCACGCAAGTTTAAATAAGAACTTGTTACTCATTTGTTTTTTGTTACAATATTCGCTAACACGACGAAGAAGTGCGTCCAATTAAATATTAATGAGTGTTTTATATGAGTCCTGATGTGATGCCGAATATAAGCTAAAATACGTAGTTCATAAGGAAAATGCACCGCGTCTAGAGACTAACAAATGACGACTCATCGAGGTCACATATGATTACGTCTGCCGTCAAGTCTAATCAATAGATTTGAACCGTCAACGTGATACTTTATCAAGACATGATTTCACTAAACCATACGCATGTTTTTATTCGAATATGATAGTTTTTTATTTAAAGAATGTTATCGTGTTAGTAATAATAGCCGCTAAATAATAATAAGCGCGACTCGTGGACTACTTGGCGACGTCTAAGGTCAATGTCGGAAACTGTTCTGGGCCGGCCATCGCATGAGCAGCCGTGGAATAAATAATTACACAAATGTACCTAAAGGTTTTTCTTGTTTTCTTTTTAAGAAGACTAACGTCTATTATAAAAGGGTAGTGACGTATACACAGCTGCTAATCCACCGAAACCAAACTTAACCATTCAAGTTGATTAAATAACATCGGACACAAATTTACCGCGTGATATCTTTGTATGCTAATCAGCATTTAGACCGTCCATTGTTAATTCATTAGATAATACAAGTAAAACAGTAGTTTAACTTACGCGGTCAATTGTTCGTGGTACTCGTCTTTTTTTAGCCGATGTTTCTTGAATGATTCTTTGAAATTTCTTGATCTTTCACAGAATTCGTTGAATATGTCCTCCAGATTGGCGACAACTGCCGCCCATCCCTGTTACATAACAAAATCCGAACCATACAATACCAATTTGACTCTTAAAGTGACAATAAAATAACTTAACTAAAAATTACATGTACATACATACATACATACATACCTTGACGCCTTCATTCCCAGAGTGGGGTAGGCAGACCTCCAGAATTACCTACAACTCTAAAAACTTGCTGACAAAATAATCTGTAACCACATTTTGCACAATTAGGGTAAGATGTTTCCCAGTGTATATTAGTGACAGGTTGCGAGCCCATCGCCTTACAATACTACAAGCCTTTATTCCCTTAGTCGCCTCTTACGACTTCCACGGGAAGACATTGAGTGGCACTATTCTAAAGCGGCAACCACACGGCAACTAAAAATAACTAAAAATTATACACATCTATCCGATAAAAATAATGTAACTTTCATGAGCATATAGATTGAGGTCAACGCTCCTATGTTTTTGACACAAGGCTCAACGTGACTTTATAATTCATCAATCAACAGCTTTTTATTCAGCATTTCATGTTTTTACTTTGCATACTGGAAATAGAAAACAAACAAACAAACAAACAGCAGCAAACAGCGGTTTCGTTCGAAACACATGTTTGCTTTGAAAATGTCTTTAGCATATTCATCTTATTATTGCCTAAATCCGTAGAAAATTAGAAAAGTTAAGTTGCATACTACAACATAAAAGATAAAACGACCAGAGGCCCTAACCAAGATGCAAACGCTACTAACGTTTTTCTTATCTATTACTCAAAATGTATGGGATGTCTCGGATGTCATTCTCGCGCGTTGTGATAAACCACGTGGTCAACTGTCACCCCGTATCTACATTTTGAATCAAACATCTACTCTACATTTTAAAGCAAAACGTTAGTAGTGTTTGCGTCTATGGCTACGTCCCCTGGGGCTCTAACTGCACGGTAAAACCAATATTGCTATTGACATGACGAGATGCTATGATATTGTAAAGTTATATGAGACCCCGTTCTGGCCGCCGAAATGATGATTGATTACCGACGAGAGGGACCGACGATCTGGTCTAAATAGCCGGTAGAACCTGGATAAGGAAGATCCAAGATCGTAAAGAATGGAATGCAATAGAAGAGGCCTACTCATTGGGCGGCAACAGGCTGAAGAAGAAGAGAAGAGAGAGAGAGACATTGTTTATAACTCGCCCGCACGTAATTTAGAGCAATAATAATGTTGGCAATACGATAACATGTCAAAAGCAACATGGTTTTCTCGAGTAGAATAGAGCCTCTAAAAGTACCTAGCCTAGGTACTATGTCAATGTAAAACGGCGAGATTTTATTAAACACCTCTTAAAACGCCTTAAAAATACAATGAAAGCAAAAGCCGCAAAAGGCAAAAGCTATAATATCAGCTTCATTTTATACTATGTAAAGATGTCTTCTGTCGATTTATGTTCTCCATCGGCTTAGCGACATGAAGTCAATCTTGGCCTACGACAACATATTGCGCCTCTTATCTCAATTCTACGCTAATTTCATTTATTTACTTCCTTCATTTATTAGGTATAGTATCTTATTGGTATAGTTCTTACTAAAATGCATAATTTACATTAAAGACTATGGTTGACCTAAGACCTTTTTTGAAATAAATGCCTTTTATAGTTATAGCTGTCATTATTTAAAGATATTATTATTTTTAGAATATTTCTCATAATTAGGTATTTATAACGTAAAAACCAATAGTTAAATATTTCCCATCGTACTCGCTCTACAAACAAACATGTGCAAAAAAACTCAATTTTGAATAATGATCTTATCACATTGACAGCTTATTTTTACCGTCTATCACAGTGAAAGAAAATACTCTTGCAAAGAACTGACCTGATGCTGCAAATGCTGCTCAAGGACCAGCTGATCGCAGCTCTTAGAGACATCGTGCGAGAGGTCACTGAACTGCTGCGCCAGGGCAGCGCAGGTTATCACAGTGTTGACGGTGGGCTGCAGCGAGCAGCACATGTCCACGTCGGCCTTCAGCTCAGCCACGGACTTGCCCTCGAACCCGCTGCGCGTGTCGCTGCGGAACTCTCCCGTGCTTAGCTCGACTATCGGGCTAAGGTCGCTGTACACTAAAGCGGTATACTTGTCAATTTGTGGGTAGTGTGCAATAAAAAATCTGGGGTCCTAGTACAAAAGACTCCCGAAGGGTGCCAGGACCTTAATGAACTGAAAGAAATAAAACGCGTATTTTTTTTCAAGCAGGTACGTCTAATCATATAAATTTTGTGGTACGGAACCCTCGGTGCACAAGACATATTTGCACTTTTAATGGCTTTCTTAATCTCGTGAATACCATTTTACGGCCGAAAAGGTGTTGTGGTAAAAATGTCAATAATTGAATTCTGCATGTTTTTAAGTGCGTATATGCGTGAGTGCACAGGCAGCAAATGATCATAAAACTCTGAATAGGTTTAACAAATTTGTGGCCGTAGCAAAATTTTATGGTTTTGTTGCTGTGCTCAACCCTTGATACCTAACAGTTTTACGAATTAACATTAAACTTCACAGAGATTTTCTATAAAACATTTACGCATTTTACCTAAATACTTTGGTTTTCACAGATAAAAATGGGTATCCAATCCAGAACAAACTCTAATAGAAAGCTAATAAATAATTAATACATAGTAATCACTGCTCCTCATAACTATTTATTTGTTTTATAGAAATCATTACTGCAATTAGACTCCAGCAGTATCACGCTATACTTACTGGACTGCTTCAAATGACTTTCTTTCTCAGATGGTTTGCTAAACATGTATATGGGGTTCGTGTCAGTGCCAGCACCATACGATGATACCATGTGATCCGCCTGCAGCACTTCTCCTCCGCTTATAAGGAGAACTAGAGAACTTGCTGCTATTTTTGTCTTTCTTTCTATTGCTGCTTTTAAGCTTGACACACTGAAATAAAATAATGATACTAATATCGTACCACCCAAACCCTTAGGGAGATAATACAGGGTGATGTTTTGCAGCAATTTAGTAGCAATTCAATCTAAGAATGGCCAGTTAAACCTTTTAGCTTTGTGGTGAAATACACGATAGCTGTTACTAATATGAGGAAATGAAATCACAAGACCAGACTTATCAGCTTAGCTTGTGCATAAATAAAATAATAATAATAGTGTTGTGTCAGTCACATGTGGTCATGAATAATCTGCTAATAATTGATTTAATAAAACTGGCTAGACACTGCACATTACTTATTTATTAATTCAACAGCCAGTTGCAAGACAGACTATGGCCACTACAGTAAAATGTATTCTTCGGGACATGATGCTTCAAAATAACTTTGAATTACTTTTCAGCATACATTTTATGTATTACATATTTATATAATTCCCTGCCAATGAGGAAATGAAGAGGAAAGTGTCTTTTCGATTTAGATGTCAACCAAAAATTATAAAAATATACAAGGTGTCCCTGAGCTTGACATAAATATTACGGCAAAATAAATATTTTTTTTAATATTTACCTCTGCAGCGTGAGATTCATGTCATATGTGGTCATTTGACCGGCATCCACATGGAAAACATACAACATTTTGGCAGTTAAATATAGCTTGAAACAAAAATCAGTTCAGTGTAACTCTTGCTTACTGCTTACACTTGCATCACTTTGTCATCTGTAACAAATATATAAGTAAGTTGATACACTTGGAGTAGATTAAATTAAATTCCATGGAACATGAATATGTTAAAATTAAGTACCAGGCTTATTAGTTCTCACTAGGTTCTAACTATGTCATTTGTTAATTAATTTGTATGACCAGGAGTCATTTATTTATTTTAGTTTTTTTTTTTTAATTTTTCAACAGTTTATTTAACCAAAAATACTATTTTACCATTGTGCAATTTCAGTATACATGGCGCAATTCCAGTGATGCAACTTGTCGACATTGCAATGTACACCAAGTTGTCACCTATATCACCTATTATTGTCAGCTTTGTGAAATAGGGGGCTGTTCTTTGCCAATGAGTTTCATAAAATATAATCATATGTTTATGTAAGTAGATATAGATGTAGGAGAAAGCATTTTTTTTCAAGCTTTTATTTGCTGAATTACATAAATTACATGTCACACCCTGACTTACACCCTTGATTTCCACCTGACTTACACCCTTGATTTCCACCCCCTCACACTTGACACCCTTATTATTGTAATACAGTAAATTTCCAGGTCATGCCTTGTCATAAATATAAAAATGTTTCAGTTATTCATTAATTTTCTCAAACCTTTAACCACCAATTTCAAGTAAATGAGAGTAAAATTAGTAAATAAAATAAAATCAAGACGCTTCAATAGGCCATCTTCCTTCTCTGATGGTTCATGATCGATTTATCTCACACCCATTTGGCAAAATATAAATAAAAATGCTAAAATACTAATGGCTATAATTTTCCAAAAGATATATGCATAGACAGCAAGTAAGCACTATTGACTGGAAAGCTTTGTGCTTCACCTGAAGCATATAATTAGTAGTAGCATATGCATCATCATGTCAACATCAGCACAATCTGTCACTCAACTCACTTGCAACAACCTAACAATCAACTTGTTGGGAAAAAAAAAGAAAGAAAGCACCAATTGTTATCATAGAATAAATCTGCCTGATTAGACTTAACCAGTAGTTGCCAGTTAACCCTGTTGAGTCATTGTTTTCGAACTTGAAAAAAAAACTGGTGTAAATAACATAATTAAATCATTAGCCATAAAATAAATGGTACAATTTTGAAAGCTGGAAATAACTAAGGTCAAGAAGATGCAAAAACAAATCAAATAATACTTCAACAATAAATCAAAACCCAGTGATTTTGATACTCTAATACTTTGAAAGTACTTATATGGTTGTCTAATACTAGTAATTCTTGATAATATAACTAGGAATAATAACTGAGATCTGTTACTTGAGTGTACCTAATTTATCTGAAGCATGAAATCAATGCGTGTTGCGATATCTGCGCGCAAATTTACCTTAAATAGTCCCCTTTATCTCACTGACCTCAAATAGAGAAAATGAAACGTGCCACACGCGTTATGAACGCGGATATTAGATCAAAAGAGTTCAGTATGAATTTATAATAATGAATATTTAAACAGTCGCGCGCTACTACTATAATCCGCCCAAATAAAGGCCATGCGCAAAATAAATAACACCAGTGCTCTCCGAAAATAAACAACGTCATTATTATTATGACAATTTTCAACTCTCATTCAAATATTCACAATTGTCACTAGCAGCTTAGACCAGAACTGAATTGAACTTAAGATATCAACGCTCCAGATCGTGTTATTTTTTGCGTTTGAACAACAAAGATTCTTTACTTACACAAACACATACTCGTAATCGACCATCCGGGCTTCAGGCTACACTAATTGTTTTACATTGTTCGATTTACGATGTGTATAGCGACATAGTACACTGTAATTCAGTATTATTGAATAAAGTTCAAATTAATTACACTAAAACGCACTGACTATAATCCAAGCTCCTGAGGTCAACAGTAACCACCATTGCTCGATAATCGCAATAATCAAAAACTCAGCTGACAGTTCCAGTGTTGCTATAAACTAAATTGGAAAAACTTCGAAATGTTTGTTGTGGTAGAATATTACTACTAAACTATGCACTACTTAGCTAAACAAAAAGAGTTTGACGTAGTGATGGGTAAGACTAAGACAGTTGCAACAAACATTAAAACGGGGAGTTTTTGGGTGAGCATCGGACTATTCTGCCAGTTACAGTTCAAAATTCAAAACTTCAAACAGCGCTTTCATTTGAAACCTTTTTTTAACCAATCTAAGCATAAGTCACAGTACGGTTACCGGCGAAGGGATAGTTCTTTTGAATACTTACACATTAGATACATTGTTTTGTATTCAAAACTTAAAATAACTAAACATGTTACCATACCATGGTAACTTTATTAGCTCGGCAACCCCAGTACCAAAAGTCTACCAAAAGTGGCCAACGTTTCATTATCACAAAATGATTATCATCGAAATAGATGCCATTCAAATTTAAAAAGGTCTATTTTTGATTTGGCTTACTTACACCTATCAAACAAATAATAATTTAATCACGAGTGCCCCCAGTACACTAACATACTTTATCACATTTCGATTTTAAGTAGCTACACTTACTTTACAACAGTTACAACTTAGTGGATTCTTGGCGGGAACTCTAAAAAAGGCGGTCAAGTAAAATTACCAATTTCTAATTGTATGATTTTTTATTGTTGAAAGTGCAATAAAATAGTGAAAAAACTACTAGAAGGACATTAAAAATGGATGGAAACGAGGGGGGCGGGGATAACCCGCCCAACTCCAATAACAATAAGCGTCCTCGGCTCGTACCCGGGGACGGCGGCAACAACGGCGGCGGCGATAGTAGCGGCGGCGGTGAGCAACATGACGAGTATTTACCGTATTACAAACCGAATTATAAGAGACTATATCCTGAAAATTCAACTAAATCTGAATTTAAAGTGTTCGTGGAACACCAAAACTATAAAGACAGACTGGGTAATAAAAGTCCCATATATCTTAATCACATATTTACCACGGACGTTAAAGGTGTGATGGCTATTCAAAGGCTTAACGCAAACAAAATTGCAGTATTGTTTAAACAATATAACTCGGCTAATAACTTTTTGAACAACTCTGCATTTTTGGAAAAGTATAGCATGAAAGCATATATACCAGCAACACAGATAGAAAAAACCGGCATTATAAGATTTGTTCCTGCGAATATTTCAAACAAGGATTTATATACAAAACTGAGTTCAATTTATGAAATTATTTCGATACGACGCTTCACTAAGAAAGTAGGACAAGAACGAGTTCCATTACAAACAGTTAGCATAACATTCTTATCTAATGTATTACCAGACAACGTTCAGTATGATTTATTCTCATATCGAGTCTTCGAGTATATCCCACCTTTACAACAATGTTTCAAATGTTTCAAGTTTAACCATTCCGCTAGAATATGCAACGGCAAGCAAAGATGTTCAATCTGTTCAGGTGAACATATATATAAAGATTGTGACAAACCAAATGAGTTCTGCTGCGCCAACTGCAGCGGCCCACACCTGGCCATTTCCAAACTATGTCCAATTAAGATAAGTAAAATTTTAGAAAAGAAAAGTAAAATTACATATGCAAGTGTTGCACAAACAAAAAATACTGAAACCGATGAATATCCTCCATTGCCGTTGCCAAAACACCAACAAACACAACTTGTAAATAAAAAGCCTGTACAAACTATAAATATTCCTGTAAATTCTGTAAATAAAACTGTAAATCCTGTAAATAAAAATATAAATAACAAGCCTGTTTCACAGGCCACAAACATGCATGTCCAACCAACGGACATCAAAGCCCAGATACTCTGCAATAGTGAAGTGCTAATGGCCCTAGTACAAACATTGATAGAGCTGGGTAACAACAGTGATCCTGCCCCGATCACCACAGCAGCCATTAAAACCATGTTAATAAAAAATCTGTCTCCATAATGGATTTAGGTTCCCCTAGAGCGTCACAGTTACGCATTGCGCAGTTTAACATTCAAAGTGCTAATAGTAAGAAACCCTTATTAATTAAATTTTTGCTACAGCAGAATATTGATGTATGTCTACTTAATGAAACTTGGTTTAAAGAACATCACAATTTTAGAATCCCCAATTATAATGTTCATTCTAGAATATCCAAAAATGCACACAATGGTGTAGCAATATTAATTAAACCAGATTTGAAATATAACATTTTAAACACAGCCTTTTATGAGGACATTCAAACTGTAGCTATATCTATATCTACTGAGCGTGGTAGTTTATCTGTACTCTGTGTATACTGTCCTCCTTCCAGCGGGCACTTAAGAATAAATAGACTGCGCAATATAATTCGAGACCTCCCTAAACCTATTTTTATGAGTGGAGACTTTAATGCTCACCATATTGCATTTGGTTGCTTATCAACGAAAGGTCGTGGGCAAGACTTATATGACGTTATAGATGAATGTGATTTGTGTATCTTAAATGATGGCAGTTTCACGACAGTTAACCGTCCAAGAACTAATCCTTCATCTATTGACGTCAGCTTTGCGAGTGCATGTTTAGCACCATTTTGTGAATGGTCTGTTCATGACGACTCAATGGGAAGTTATCACTATCCCACTATAACTGTAATATCCCTGTGCATTGAGAAATACCAAATCAACCCTCCCGTTGATAAATTTTTGTACAAAAGAGCCGACTGGCACAAATATAATGAACTTTCTGAGAGAGCTTTTGATGACTTAACAGTTAATGTTGAAGACCCACTTGCTTCCTATACAGAATTTTGTATTCGCCTTGATGCCCTTATGCAGTCGGTTATTCCAAAGTTCACTAAACGTGATCGCTTTACTAGCAGACCTCCAACACCTTGGTGGAATGAGATCTGTGAGCAAAGTGTAATAGCATCATATAATGCTTTAAAACTGTACAGAAGTGACTCTACTATTGATAACTACATAAATTATAAGAAGTTAGATGCTTTAAAAAAGAGAACCATTTCTGAGCAGAAGAAAGCTGGATGGAATGACTTATGTCATTCATTTAATAGAACAACCCCTATTAGTAAAATTTGGAACATGATTAAGATGTTTAAGGGTGTCAAATCTGGTATCAAATCTCACAAAGACGAGTTCATTTCTCCCTTTTTAGATAAGCTATCTGACAATAATAATTTAAAGGACACTAGTAACTTATTTTACTATTTTAACAGCAATAATAATAACCATAATTCTAAATTTTTGTTAGATCCCTTTACATGGAATGAATTCACAGCAAGTCTACAATCTAGACGTAACACTAGTCCAGGCTTAGATAATTTTCCATACATAGTTATTAAAGAGCTTCATATTTCCATTCAGCAAATATTTCTTAATATTCTTAATGCTCTATGGCATAATCAAATTATCCCTGATTCATGGAAAACACAGTGTGTTATCCCAATACTTAAGCCAGATAAAGCTCCAGAGTATGCCAGTTCTTATCGTCCCATATCTTTATCATCATGTCTGGGTAAATTATTTGAAAACATGATTAAAGTCCGACTGGACTGGTTTGTAGAGACTAATGGTATCATCCCATATGTGCAGTATGGCTTCCGTCGAGGTCGTAGTTGTGCTGACAGTTTCATTTCTCTGATCTCAGACCTGAAAATTGCAAATAATTTAAAATCACACACTGTTTGTGTATTTCTTGATGTTCAGGGAGCTTTTGATAATGTTGATCCAGCTATCTTGGTTAACATTATGTCTGATGTAGGTATACCAGGTCAACTATGTCAGTGGATCTACAATTTTCTAAATAAAAGAACTTTATATGTTAAGCATAATAATATTTTACACGGGCCTAGAATAGCTTCAAAAGGTACAATGCAAGGTGCCACACTTTCACCATTACTATATAATTTGTACACATGTGAAATATGTAAATATGTAAATAGTAGAGATGTAAATATTTTGCAATTCGCAGATGACATAGTTCTGTACAGTAGCAATCAGAATTTACAAATTGCCATAGACAATATGAATAGAGCCCTAAACCAGTTGAGCCTATATTATGATGGCAGATTACATTTAAAGATCAATGCTACTAAAAGCAGTTTAATGATTTTTGGTGATGATGACCCAACCTGTGATATTATGTATTGCGGAGAAGCTATTAACAGAGTTAGATCAAAGAAATTTTTAGGTGTCATTTTAGATCAGAAACTGACTTTTGAAGAACATGTTCGACATGTTTCAAAAAATGCTTTAAAAGCCATAAACATAATAAGATGTCTTGCTGGTGTGTCATGGGGTGCAGATCCAAAAATATTGTCTATATTGTACAAGGCTATAGTCAGAAGTCATTTTGATTATAGTGCTATAGCATATATAAATAGCCCACACGCAAAAAAATTAGATATCTTGCAGAATAAAGCTCTGCGAATTATATCTGGTGCTATGTGTTCAACTCCCATAAGGGCCATGGAAGTTGAGACCAAAATTATGCCACTGATCTTGAGACGTCTCATTCTAGCTGAAAGATATTGTCTTAAATTATTGTACTCAAATAATACTGAAATTATTAACAAGATTTTACCTCATCGAATCCAAGTGTCTGGTCCTTTAGCAACTAGCGAGGGTCTCCTGATTGGTAACTCTCCAATGTTGTTCCATATTTTTTTGGAAACTGAAAATAATTGTATTAAAATCAGAAAACAGCACTCATGGCCTTGCTATTCCTCCCAGTATAAAAGTATAGTACATCCAATTAAAGTAGTTGAGTCAGTCACCAATAACTCAGATATGTTGCAGTTTCTATCTGAACATGAATACTACACTATATATACAGATGGAAGTAAAGGTGAGGGTTATGTGCGCTGTGCCATTTATGACCCTCAGATTAAATTTTCTCAGAGCTTTATTTTGCAGGAAGCCTGTACTATATTTACTGCAGAGGCTTACGCAGTCTATCAGGCTCTTTTACGAATTGGCAATGTATATAACTGTAAATATTTTCTAATTGTAACTGACTCTTTAAGTTTGATTCAGGGGTTAAACAATTTAAAAATTAATTTCAAAACTAACTTCATTTTGTACATGATTAAAGAATTAATATTAAAATACAATCTTAAAGGTTTAGAAACTGATTTTATGTGGATACCTTCTCATAAGGGAATTACTGGGAATGAAATAGCAGATAAAGCTGCTAAGGAAGGTATTAATGCACTCGACGTTTCTGGTTACATGTATGTACCTATGACAGATTATTTATATTCTATTAGGTTAGCTATAGGTAGGTTATGGGAACAAATGTGGAAGAAGGATCAAGAGACGAAAGGAAGATGGTACGGTAGCATACAAGAAAGCTTACCAGTAAGGCCGTGGTATAATAATTTACGCAGAGCTAGCCGTGACTTTATCACCACCATTACTCGACTTCGTTATGGACACAATACTGCGCCATCACACCTCGCAAGACTTGGAATAATCCAAAGTAATGTATGCACTTTCTGTGGAAATGATGAAGCAACCGTTGAGCACATCATATTCAATTGTCAAAAGTTTCTTCTTGACAGATTAGTTCTTGCAAGTGAACTTAGTGAAGTGTGTCCAAATTATAGTGATTTTTCTTCCCGCCCGCCGCCGCTTAATCAATTATTAAAAGACACTCAATCTTATAGACCAATATATAATTACATTAAAAATACAGTGCAAAAAATTTAACAGTGCTAAAAAGATACTTACTACGTGATACCAGGAAAATAAAGTTGTGGCCTAAAGGTCTTGTAACCAGGCCATAAAATCCAAAAAAAAAAAAAAAAAAAGTTACAACTTAGTGCCATTGGATGCAGCGTTTAGTTAGCATGATTTGAAAAAGCTAATTTTATGGTTTCCGCTTCCGCCAATGTTTAAAAATGTGGAGGACAAAGACTACTTAGCACAGCGGCAAGAAAGTATTTAATATCTGGGATCCCTTTGTCGCCCATAAACATATTGCAGGTACCTAACGAATATTGAAAATTGATTATGATTATCAAATTGATTTCATATTATTAATGCTGGCAGCATAACATAACGTTTAATAATTCTGACGTTCATTTATCCATAATGATAAACATTATAATATTCTAAAGTCATAAAGTTGATATTTTATGTATAATTTTAGGGCATAATATATTCTTAAGTCATAAGTTATTGTTTTTATTCATTTCATACCCTTCCATTTTCTAACTCTAAAGTTACAGAGAAGTGAGCGAGCGCAGCGAGCGAACAAGTCTGGGACGGTCAATGAAAAACAGACTTAAAGTTAGGTTCAAAAATTAAGTTTTTAGAGTTCCGTGCAAAAAATTAAAAACGGAACCCTGTCACAGCCAATTTGCTCCGAATAAATTTTGGTAGGATTGTTTGCAAACCTTCCTGTGTCACATCATAAATATCAAATTAAAGGGCGCGTTATGAGGATCTCAAATATATTTTTGTTACTATTGTAACTCATTGCTTGTAGATTACAGGAAAACCTAAATGGTAAAAAGGAACCGTTATGGTGAGACTTCGTTGTCTCTCTGTCTGTATGTAGCAGGTTTTCTCAGCAACTACATTTGACAACTTGCTTACAACTTGCTTGCCCGCATCTGTTTATAGTAAAAAAATGTGTAATTAATTTTATAAATCATTGAAAAGGGGTCTAGAATGGGGGATGAAAAATTCAAGTGGTTTAATTGTATCAAATTGTACCATTTTCAATTTGTGTTTTAATTTTCTTTAATGTACTTTATAGCCAAAATTGTAAATATGACCGTCATAAATGTGACAGTTACGTAAAAAGTGGCGCCCTCATTTAATTTCTACTCTTTTGTGTCGCACTGTATCTTAAATACGGAACTCTCGGTGCTCACGTCCGACTAGCACTTGATCGGGGTTTTTTTTACGCTGATGATGTACCTACGTACGTACCTATTTACTGAATAGCTTATAGGCACGCATAATGCACGTCAAGTGGGGCATTCCACAGGGCTTTCGTATAGACATCGACATCGTATTGAACATAGATACGGAATCTTTTTTAAATCAGCCGACCTTTTTTTTATCCTCACTCTGGAGTCAACGCAGTCCACCAACTATAGAATAAGCCTGTCGAGCAGTTGTTTAAATAAAAAAACACACAAGCAATGATCCGCATTGTTGTATTTTTATTACGCATTCGAATGGGTTTTTACATTCACGGATGCGTGGCACGGAAATTCTTAAAGGTGAAAGACTGATTCTCCTTTTTTTTTATTAAATTAATAGGTACAATAACAATGTTGAACACCAAGCATTTAAGGTTATACAAATATACTTATTGCAATTGACTTATTGAGAGAGAATTGCTATAAAAAAAATATAGGAGTCAATTAACCAAAGAATTTTGGTGACCAGATAACGTTAAAAAAACCGGGCAAGAGGAGGTACCATACCTCCCCTACACGTAACGTGGGGATGTTTTTTTTCTCGTCTTCCCCATATAGTGGGGTGTCGTTGGATAGGTCTTTCAAAAATAATACGGGTTTGTGCAAACAATTTTTCGATTAAGTGATCCGTTTATGAAATATTTAGCTTTAAGGCGCTAATTTTTGTTCATAGTCAAGTGTCCCCCCCCCTACAGCCAAAACTACAAATACCAAAAATCTGAAAAATATCTTAAATGAAAGCGCATATAACGAATTTTAAAGGAAAAATATCACGACTAAGGAGACTTAATTAGTTCCTGAGATACAAGCGACTAAAGTGTTTATACCTACTAACAAGATTTTATTTTACGACTTTTTTGGCGTGACTAATAGGTATATATATTCATGCCAAATTACAGCTTTCTAGTACTAAGAGTCTGAGCTAGGCTGCGGGTGGACGGGCGGACGGACGGACGGACATGGCGAAACTATAAGGGTTCGTAGTTTGACTACGGAACCCTAATAAAAAAATTACCTGCTATGCAAATAAATAATGCCAAACTATATTTTCCTACACAGTCACGGTACTGTTTTAACAGACAACGCACAGCCTTAACCACCGAGCCTAGGTAGTTACTTTAAATTTGAAGGGAGTAACCTCGGGGTGCACTAAAAAAGGTTTTTCCGAAAATCGACCCACCGAGAAGAAATAGGGACAGCAGCGAGAAAGTATGATGAAATTAGCGATGATAGAAGTGATCAATGTGATCATCTTCGGGAAAATTCGTTTTTGACCCGAGCGACGCTCGATTTTCCAGGTACCTACTGAGTATAGTAGGAGTGTGTTCCGTGTGGTTGCCGGATTAGAATAGTGCGACTCCAAGTCTTCCCGTGGATGTGGTAAAAGCCGACTAAGGTAATTAAGGTGTGTAGTACTGTTAGGCGATGGGCTTGCAACTTGTCACTAATACACTGTTAAACATCTTCGCCTAAGTGTGCAAAATGTGGTTACAGAATTATCAACAAGTTTTTAGAGTTGTTGGAAATTCTGTAGCTCTGCCTACCCCACTCTGGGAATAAAGGCGTGAGTTTATGTATGTGTATGTATGAGTATAATATGCTGTTATGTGTTCCCTCCCATTTCTCAATAAATAATTAACTAAAGGATATTTTAATCTCGCCGCCGTTATCAACACCGCAGGTAAGTATAAGTATGTCATGGTGTATTATAGTATATTTAAATCATGCTTCGTCATTGTCGCTCAACTATCTAAATCGATGTATCTTATCGTCATCCTTGAAATGGTCTTCATCATGAGTTCCATTTCACCAAATTATACCGAAGGTCGGACTGAACGCGTCAAGGCATTCTCTAGCAGTCAACCATATCGTTAACAGATATAGTGAAGAAAATAAAAACACTTTTGACTTACAGGTGGAACAGGGTATTGTATACTTTATAGGTCCTATTTAGTTCATACGTAAAACCAACGATGGTTATCGAACTATCATTGAGCAGAACGTATGATTACAAGTCTATTTTTAATTTTAATGTATATAATTCTAACCACGACATAGGGTGCGATAAGGCAACGCTAGTCCATAATGGGTTAAAGTAGAAAGTTGTAATAGACCACTGCAGGTCATCTAGTATGTGTCATATTATGTAGCCCATCCCTTTAAACTTTTTGAAAAATTAAAAATAGCTTGTTATGGAGTAGAACTGGATCCTCAGACGGCTCTGCGTTTGGGCGTATATGATAAATACACTGAAAACAATAATCTCCTTTTTGGGTCAGTTGTGTAAAACGAACAAGGACATTTTTGCAAACCATTTATTTCAAAATAGCAAGGTTCAAAAAGCTCCATTACCTAAGCAATCATTTAAAGTCGCACAAATACTTAAACATACCGTATACATATAATTATGATCAACAATAACAAATATGTATCAAAAAGTTGTGTATAAGTAATAAAAAAATATATGATTCATCACATAACTTTTTTGTATCACAATAATAATATTATATGCATGTGATGCATTATTTTAAAGATCTCAATATAGTAAGAAAGTGTGGATGGGCCTTGGGCCTGAAGAAAATGGCTACTAGATGAAATGTACTTTGTTTATCTTATCAATATTGTCAGAAACTTGAATTAAGTAGTCAAGAGCTTGATATGATCTAGACTAAAGCTCACTACTTATGATTAATTAACTTTGTCATACAACATAAAAGATTATAATATTATAAGTAATACATTTTCCATTTCTATAGTTCCAGTGTTAGGGATCTCTCATAGCAAAGGGCACCATTACTCGAATGTGGAGTTTCCAAGGGAATTGCGATAAACAATCTACACAGACAGTGTCACAAGTACCTAACAGCTCATTTCAAATAAGTATAAAATCATTCATTACTTTGAAGAACTAAGAATATAATATGATTGACTATGAGGAAAATGGATCACTTAAAACTACTCAAATGTGAAAACCTAGTTTAAATATAAAAATAGCAAATTTATAGCAGCAATGAATAAACTTCCTTTTTAAATTTATTGACATCATCATCATCACATGACAAGCATGTGACATACGAATGCAAGTTTTCAAGGTGAAGTGGCATTTGACCTCTTGAATAAATAAACATTGAAAGTTAAAACAATTTCAGATTGCCATTACCAACACTGTATTATATCAAACGCAATAATAATAATGCTTACCTATGATTGAATGAGTAAATAATATGCTATTTACCCTTTTACGTAATTTAACTTTTCCTCTAGTGTGGTAAGGACACTACAATTAACTACTTCTTGTTGAGTGGCTTAGATAAAACATACTTCAAAGTTTTACAAACACAAGGTTCTTAACATAAGTATTATACATTTTTATATCAAGGCACTTATTTCTTTACTATTAACATGCTATAAAATGTTGGAATTAATAAATTGGAATGTCAGAATTGTAAAGCGGAATAACAATGACAGTGAAAAATAACCTTTAAACGACCTTTCAAATAAATAATTACATCGGAATGTTAACTAAATGTATCACAACTTACGTATTACTTAATATTAATATTATAAATATAGTTCAATAAAAAATCTCCAACCATAACTTTAACCACCACCGAGAGTATACAATTTATGTCATGAGATTCCTAAAGTAGTGAAGGTTTTTGCCACTTGTAGGAACCGGAGTATTTAAAGTTGTAATGACCCAACTTAGCATCTGCCTCAGGAGGACCTCTAGAACCATACACATACGGGACAGGTTTAACATGCTGCTCTTCCAACTGCTTCAAGATGGGCGTAAATATACGCCAAGCTTCCTTAAGTTCATCATTTCGCACGAAGTGCATCTGAGTTCCTGTGAACACATCCAGGATCAATCTTTCGTATGCATCAGGAACATCAGTTTCCCTGTAGCGGGTGCTGTAAGTCAGGTCAAGTTCAGTTTCCACCAAGTCAAACTTCATTCCTGGAGACTTGCCCATCATTTTCAGATACAAAGCTTCCCCTGGCTGAACCCTGATGACCAATTCATTTCTCTTGGATTGACTACCAAAGATATCTCCTGGGACATCTTTGAATTGGATCCTCACTTCAGCTTTTCTTTCATTAAGTGCTTTTCCAGAGCGAAGGATAAACGGAACACCTTGCCACCTTGAATTGTTGATCCAGAGGCCCAACATGGCATATGTTGGAGTGATAGAATCTTTGGGCACAGTGGGGTCATCAAGGTAACCCATGGTCTCTTCTCCTTGGCCGTCTGGGTTCCCAACGTACTGACCAACCAAGATATCATCCATTGTAATTGGTTTAATGTGTCTAAGTACTTTCACCTTTTCATCTCTAATATCATTTGGGTTCAGAGTCACTGGTTTCTCCATTGCAACAAGGGAGAGTATTTGAAGCAGGTGGTTTTGCATTACATCTCTTACAATACCAAAATCATCAAAGTAACCTCCTCTACCTTCAGTTCCAAATGGTTCCTTAAATGAAATCAGAACAGAAGCAATGTTTTCCCTGTTCCATGAAGGACTGAATATTTGATTTGCAAATCTGGTCGTCAACAGGTTCTGAACCATTTCTTTTCCCAAGTAATGGTCAATTCTGTATATCTGCTCTTCTTTAAACAAACCAGCAACATGACTGCTTAATTTATCAGAAGACACATCATCCCGACCAAATGGTTTTTCAATTATAACCCTTGTGTAACCTTTAATGGCTATGCATGCATTTCTTATATTTACAGTAACATCCTCAAAAACTGTTGGAGGCACCGCTAAGTAAAATATCCTATTAGCAACAGGTCCTTTCTCAAACTTACTTATTTGTTGATTGAGCAACTCATAGTCCACCCGTTTATCATAAGATCCAGCGAGGTAGTCATTAGCTTCCCAAAATTTTTCAAACTTTTTTTCTTCACCAGCTCGTACTTTTATATATTTCTTGGATTTTTCTCTGACTTCAGCGATGCTTTGTTTAGTCCGGGCATAACCAACAAATTTAGTATTCTCTGGCAGAAGATTGTCACGGTACAGGTACCATATTGTAGGGTATATCTTTTTTTTTGCCAAATCTCCTGAAGCTCCTAAGAGTATGAAGGTGTGAGGATAGCGGAAATCGGTCTTGTTCTCCATTGTAGATGTCTGTGACCTCCGGCGATTTAAAGTCAACTGCTTACACAAGTGCTGACAATGTCACTTTATCACAATGAGTTTGCGTTTTATTAAAGTTGTTATCTTCCACACTACACAACACAACACTTTATACTAGATTAGTGCCAAAGTTTGCGGTACAATACAGCGTTCGGCAACTTCGTCAAGTTTACAGTACGGTTTTTACATACAAATTTTACTTTCAGTGGATGGTATTTCTGCTGATTAGTCAAAATATAAATGACAATACAGAATACTACTCTACCAACCAATGAGGCAAAAGAATCTATAGCGAATCAGAATATTTGTAGCAAATAGAACACGCTTATTAGTAGTCTTTGACGCTTACTGCATGACTTCTGATGACATTTATTTGACATTGAGGTTTTTTGCTATTGTAAAGTTTTTCTTCAAAGCGTTTAGTTTTTTTGTAACGAGAGCATTTAGTATTCCAACTAAAATACCTATTTAATATAAACACAAGTAGTAATTTAAAGTCTTTTAAAAAAGTTTAGAGTGTTATAAATAAAGTAAGCACGACAAAATAACCGAGTGAAACGGATGGAGCATCCAAAGTTTGCAAAAAGCGTCCAGCCAGAAGCCATCCAGTGTACAATAGTAGTCTTTGCCAGAAGCGTCTCAAGAGTCAAGAGTCACATTAATAGCTTTTTATTTTAAATCACATGCTTCATTAATCATTACTAATGGAGTCAATACAGAAAACTGATGGAGTTTTACATGTTTTTGAAGACAAGCCAGTTGTAATTAATGAAAGGTAAATAAATACACGTCTTTACAAATACCACTTACAAATATTACAATTGGGTAAGTAAAGTTTTTGGAAGAGATGTAAATTTTTTTTTTTTTCGATAGTCGTCATCCTGATCATGAAACTGCGGCTCTTTTACTTTTATTTTCTCTTATATTTTAGAAATCTTTTTTTTAGTTAAGAAGTTGACATTTGTAAACTTTAATGACCGACAAGCTTGTTGCCTTCGTATTTAATGAAATAGAAAAAAAAACTGTCACTTCTATATCTGTCAACGTCAAATCAAATCAAAGTAAACAAACAGTTCAATTCAAATCAGTAAATTCAAGTAAATCTTTGTAATACTCCATTTCCACAGTCCGTGTGGGATTGCCTGAATTCGTGGATTGTACAATTCAAAAGTGCTCTCGTGGCTATCAAAAAGCAGAGCAAGAGTCGTCGAGAAAGGAAGAAATCGGTGTCCAAGAAGAAGTGCCAAAGGGGTCGAAAATAAATCGTAGACCAAATATCGTGCAAAGGTCTTAGAGCAAAGCGGCAAAACGAAAGTCCGGAGTTTGTTCTGAGATCGTTAAAAATATTTCTAAAAACACTGATCACATGAAACACAAGCAAACAAAAAAGAGCCGTTGTATTGAATCGTTTGTTTACTTTGATCTGATTTGACAATGACAGATATAGAAGTGTTTTTAAAACAAAATAAACACCAAAATTGTATTTACGTTTTTAATAATTGAATTTTGAAGTTGGATTTTTTCACACAAACAGTAAATTTGTGAAATAAAAAACCTCGTACGTCCCTTTGAGACTATCAATTAGAATAAAGACTATTAGTATTTGAACTAGCATGGATTAACAAGTTTTAAATACAACATATTTTTCTGTAACACGCATTAATAAAAAAGTTACGAACGTTTAAAGGAGGAATTTCGGAAAATTTGAAAAAAAACATTTAACAAATCATATCTCCAAAACCGTGACTCTTTTGGCCCTAAGTCCAAGGGCGAAAAGATAACAAATAACCCCAACAATATCCCAAAAAAAATTGACGGTCCATGTGCCGAACACCCTGTAGAAGTGTTTTTTTTTCTTTTTCATTAAGTACGAAGGCAACAAGCTAGTCGGTCATTAAAGTGTACAAATGTCAACTTCATAACTAAAAAAAATATTTCTAAAATATTAGAGGAAATAAAAATAAAAGAGCCTCAATTTCTTGATCTTTAGGATGACGACTATCAAAAATAAATATAATATACATATTTTCCAAAAACTTTACTTAGCCTATTTTCATCAGTTCAGTATTACCACTTGAAAAAACTTACTAGTTTTTGAACGAAACTTTTGTGACGTGACGGACGCTCGTTAGGTATTTTATTTTATGTCACTTACGTACGGAAATATTGGGATTTTGTGAAGAAAACGTGATGATTTACTATTAAATAGTGCTATTTTGGGGTCATTAAATAAAGAAATAAGTGTTGTGTCAAATATATTTCATGGAATAACCATAGGTGTGAGTGTCACAAGCGGGTATAAATTCATCTATAGGTATATTTAGTTCAACGACCTTGTTACTGACAGGTTCATCTTTGCGACTGAACTGATACATGAAAGTGGTACTATAAACGATAAATAAATTACTTGTGCGTGAAGAAAGATGGAGTCTTCGAGAGATCCAGGCAAGTACCATCAGATATAGCCTAGTGTAAACAATAAATCTCTAACAAAATGCAATATATATTGCTTTGTAGTGTAGTGTACATTTGACTAACCAAATCCCTCCCTAATGTTTTATTTTATCTATTTGTTATTCTATCTATTTATTTATCTTGAGTTAATTAATGTACCAGTTACTAGTACCTGTCCCTTAGGCCACATGGTAAATATCCATGTATTATACTGTAAAAACATACTTGCTTGTTTCCCTTCCGTTTGAATTTGTCAGCAGCGCCATCAAAATATCAGTTCTAAATTTACTTTCATAAATGTTGTCATGAAGATCTCTACGGCATGTTTTACTTATAAACTTTTAAGAATCACAATCAGACATCAAAACAACAATAGCAAAATATCTTTTCTTTGAAGAGACAAAAGAAATGATAAACAGTTTTACCTTTTGTATTATGAATAATAGCCGCAATAGTTTAAAGAACTTTATCCGTTTAATAGTTTGTGTCTGCTATTTGATTTATAGTTAATGTCACCACAGAATGTATTCAATTCATGTTTTAGTGGTACCTTGTGCAGGGTATGCCCGGGGCGCTAACACTATCCTATCCTTTAACGTGTGGCCAAGCAGCAATGTTCTCATTGTTGTGTTCCGTCGTGGATATAAGACAACTGGTGAAATTACTAGCCCAGAGGCATTCCATCATAGTCCTAAGGTTTGGCATTGCATTTGGAGTCTAAGGAGTTAGTCTTGAGAATTCAAATGTTTGTGTCTCACATCCAACTTACTATCAGGTGGCCTGCTTGTGTGCTGTCTCTTGCTATAAAAAAAGTGTGGGTATGATACTTTTGTCTCTACATTGTACTAAGCCTGACACTGCGGAGGCTCGAGGGTCAACAAGGCTGAATATCAATTATTTTGCTAGAAAGGTTTTGTGAGCCAAATGCTATTGTGGTCCTATGAACTCATATTTAGTGTTTAGCAATGTATCTATTTTAAGAAAACATGTTTCCATAGAATACACCTCTTAAAGGTTAAAAAAATTCATAAGGATGTTTATTTTATTATTTTACATATGATTATTATTATGATTGACCTGTTAAAAGTTGTTTCTACTTAATAACTGCATTGAGCTTTAATGCATATAAGATAAATATATATATATTATATTGTCATGTTGTTCTTAGGGTTAAAGGGACGATAACTCAAAAAGTTAATGGTGTGACTAGACAATCTAGACATGTTCTTACCATGTTCCATTTATTTGTTCTTTCTGTTACTCTGCAAAGATACAAGAAGAGTCATTTGATGTAGAGAGGGAAGCAAACTGAGGAACTTGCCATGGGGCTCAATTTAAGGATATGTGAATTAAAATAATTTATGAACTATTATGTATATAAAAATCATTATTATAATGGCAACTCCTACTATGGCTGGCCCAATAAACTAAAAAGGATTCTCATGAATCCTGGCTAAGACCCAACCAAAATATATTAGCTTTCTCTTTAGGGTTCTGAACCGAAATGGTAAAAAAAACTGAAAATATCCCGAGGTATAAATAATTATTCATATTTAATGGGAAAAATAAAATGAAGTGTTCATTAATTAGTTTTGGAGAAAAAACAAAAAAAAAATTAGGCTAATCAAAATGGAGCTTTTTGCATAGAACATAAAGTTCATAACAAAATGAGTATTTTCTTTCACGGTTACCAAGCATAATACCTTAAATACGGAACCCTCGGTGTGCCAGTCCAACTTGCAGCTAACCAGTTTTTTAAAACATATTTGAATCGGTGCCGTACGGTTGTGGAGCTATGATACCACACATGTATGTATGTATGTATGTAAACACTTTATTGTACACAAAAAAAAAAACAGAAAATCTAATACAATACAGAGTTAGAATGTACAAAGGCGAACTTATCCCTTTAAGGGATCTCACATCACATTAAACACCATCGAAATATAATAAGTATGGAAGAGTTATCGACGCTCAAAATCTGCCCCACTGACTTAGTGCCGGCGGGGGTGGAGCTATTAATGAGTGCCGAACTGTCTATCAGTCGACTTTCTGACGTAGTGTCAAACAGTTGTTTACAATCACAAAAGAAAAAAATCGATATTAATGATTACCGGATTTAAATGACGCTGCAACCATGCCAAGTTGCATTGTAAATTGGTGCAGGACCCACACAGATGCAAAACAAAGCGATATTTATTTTCATTAGTAAGTTATTGAATTTTTAATATTCCCATACCAAAATGTCATGGCCGATGTTATGCAATATATCTTTGAAAAATGTGAATTACAAGCAACTACTTCGAATGAATAGGAAATTAAATTTTATGTCATCTTTACTATCGTTAGTTTATGTACATAATAAAAAAAACGAAATATGACCTTTTTAAGTTTTCCAAAAAATGAAGAACGCCGTCTGGCTTGGGTGGATGCAGTTCGTCGCGAATTGCGAAATGAGAATTGGATGCCTAGCAAACATTGCAGGATTTGCAGCATCCATTTTGATGAATCGGATTATGTCATCTCAAAAACTGGAAAACATTTTTTAAAAGTCACAGCGGTCCCAAGTTTACAGTATGTTGTCAACATTTATTTACAATAATTTAATTAATATTTAAATTAATATCAGACGTCGAGGAGTTTATCACAGGTCTATTAGATATGTTTAGATGCTAAAGACTATTTTGACGCTGACTACTCTTAGAACATAATATCTTCTGATATACTATTTTACACACTTTATAATAGTGTAACATAAATATGTTAAATGATTCAAGAGGAACAATCATTCAATCATATAAAAAAATATTAATAAAATTCATTATTCAATTACTGTGTTGTTTTTGTATTAAACCATCCACGTCAAATGTTGAAAGACATGGCCGCGTTCAAATAACCCTTATGAAAAAAAATATTGACAAATGGAAATCTTGTGTCAGAGAGCTTGTAACCAATTGCAGATTTTTGTCTTTCAAACGGTATAAAACCTTACTGAAATTACTGTCTACTCAAACGTTATACCAGCATCTGACATAAATGACTTCATACCTTAACTCGATTAATATTTAGTTGATTATTGAAACCACTCGATACATAAGATCTTTTCATTTCAAAAAGTGGGCGTTTTGGAGCGGATTTGTCAGTCGTTTTTGTTAGACGTTACTCTTCCATACTTATTATATTTCGATGTTAAAGACACATGTTAAACATGAAAATACACTTTTTGTGTTAAGGGTTACAAAAAGTATTTCACTAAATTTAGCATGGGAGAGGCATAGGGTGCAAAGGAGAGGGGTTAGCAGGGAAAAAATGAATATCTGGGGTGTATCCCCCCTCAATGAACTGCAAATTAATGACATTTAATTGTGAACTACAGTGTGTCCCTGGATAAAGTGCACAAACGAATAGGGATGAAACTAGACACAATTTTATCGACAAAAAAAATAATAAAAAAAAATTACCACCTTTATTTATTTTTTTATGATTTTTTAAAAAAAGTCATAGTACGCAGAGGACCTCATCGGAACAAATCAAGATATTTTGGCTCCTGTGGGCTCTATTGATTTGAAACAAACGGAATTATAATCACAAAAGTTTATTTGTGTCAATGAAAATAGAAAAAAATGAGAAAAAAAGACATAAACCCTAAAAATAATGACTTTTCCTATGAATTTTGTGTTTTTTTTTCTCGAATTTTTAGTATTTACTCGATTTACTCAAAATTATGCCCATCTTACCTCATGTTATTTTTACCAGTAATGGTTGTGTATCTCATTGCCTTTTATTTAAAAAAATAACCAAGTGTCTTGCACAATTACAAGATCCTTAATGAGCGGCCAAACAAAGACATTGCGTTTACACTTAATTAGGTAGCCGCTCAGGTTGAAACCCTTAATGGAGGATTAGGATTACATTTTGGGTATGGGATTATAAAATCAAACGAATTATGGAATTTCATAATTACTTATTTAATGTAATAACTGTTCAAAATGCCCACCCCGCTCTTGCAAACACAATCCTGCACGTACTGCTATTTGTTGAGTTGCTCGACGTATCATTTCCGGGTTATTTTTTATGTAATTTACACAATGGACAATTCTGCCACGCAATTCCTCTTCTGTGTTGATAGGGACGCTGTATACCCTCTGTTTCATTGTGCCCCAAAGGAAATAATCCAGTGGTGTCATGTCTGGTGAGCGTGCTGGCCACGCCACTGGCCCTTGTCGGCCAATCCAACGATTAGCATAAGAGGCGTTGAGAAATCCCCTTACGTCAAGTGCGTAATGGGCCGGGCATCCATCCATTTGTAAATACATTGTTCTTCTAGTCTCCAAGGGCACATCCTCCAATTCAAGGGGCAGATCTTCTCTCAAAAGTTCTAAAAATCTGGGACCGTTCAAAGTTCTGGGGAGAAAAATAGGGCCAATGAACATGTCACCAATTAGTCCAGCCCACAGATTTATCGAAAACTGCACTTGAAATTTTGACGACCTTTTGAGGTGAGGATTTTCTCCCTTGGGGTTCCATTCATGTAGATTCCTGCAGTTTGTGATCCCATGTCGTGTAAACTGACTCTCATCCATCCACAGAATTTTTTGGGTGAATTCAGGATCGTTCCTGATCTGCCGTTGAATCCAAGAAGACAGCACACATCTTGGTACCCTGTCTACGTCGTCGTGTAGATGTTGAACTCGTTGGTAGTGGTATGGGTGAAGACCTTCTTTTTTAAAAATCCGCCAAACCGATGATTTTGAAACTCCATGCTGCAAGGCCAACCGCCGAATACTGGTCGTCGGATCAGCAAATAAACTTCTTAGTATGGCTTCCTCAACAGCTCCATCAATCACTACTCCTGCTTGTTCTCGGCGATCTCGATCCAATCGAAGTCCATTCGACAATCGTCTGTGAAGTTCTTGAAAATTACGAGCAGACGGTACAGGTCTCCTGTTCGGGAATGCTGCCATGTATAATAAACGAGCAGCTCTGGCATTACCTCTCGCCATTCCATAATAAAAGTGGATGTCGGCGAGATCTCTGTGCGTGAACTCACTTAAACGGGGCATTTTATGAAATCCTGATAGTAGAAGTAGTTGTAACTGAGAATAAGTAACGACGAATGATTCGAAGTAACTGATGAACTAAACCTTATCTTATCACTATTTATGCTAATCCTAACATGTATTCCCCGCCCCACCCCAAATAAAATTCAATAAAGAGTAAGGACAATAATCTACCTGGGCGACAACCTAATTAAGCGTAATCATTATGTCATTGTTTGGCCACTCATTAATAATCTTATAATTGTGCAAGAAACCCAAAATGTAATCCTAATCCTCCATTAAGGGTTTCAACCTGAGCGGCTACCTAATTAAGTGTAAACGCAATGTCTTTGTTTGGCCGCTCATTAAGGATCTTGTAATTGTGCGAGACACTTGGTTATTTTTTTAAATAAAAGGCAATGAGATACACAACCATTACTGGTAAAAATAACATGAGGTAAGACGGGCATAATTTTGAGTAAATCGAGTAAATACTAAAAATTCGAGAAAAAAAAACACAAAATTCATAGGAAAAGTCATTATTTTTAGGGTTTATGTAATTTTTTCTCATTTTTTTCTATTTTCCTTGACACAAATAAACTTTTTTGATTATAATTCCGTTTGTTTCAAATCAATAGAGCCCACAGGAGCCAAAATATCTTGATTTGTTCCGATGAGGTCCTCTGCGTACTATGACTTTTTTTTAAAAATCATAAAAAAAATTAAATTCCTGACTACTTTAGTAAGAATGAGTAAAAGTAACTCTCACATGCCCACTAAGTCACTGGTAAAGATGTTGTAGAGCACCAGACCGAGCACTGATCCTTGGGGTACACCTGCACGACAACAGAAGAGACAAGATCTCGCTCTTGATAGTTAGTGATTAAAGGTTATGTCTTAGTGACGATTTAGTCGTTTTTAGTGACGATCCTTCGTACACAACGCACCTTTGCGACAAAACTGTGCTATCTTCAAAGTTGCGACAAAAGAAGTTGTCACAGTTTTGTCGCAAAGGTGCGATCAAGTTTGACAAACGAATAAGTTAATGGTCTCTTTAGCGCTCATTCCCAAAGAAATACCAGAATTTCAAAATACCAGATTACTCTCTTTTCTACCTATACCTACCTTAATTTGAATGTTTTGTTTCAGGATTCTAGTATACTCATGAATCAGGTATTTTAAAATTATGGTATTTCGGGAATGACCGCTCTAAAATGTCCCTGAGGTTGAGGTCTGAGATAGGTAACACGACAACATATGAACATAACAGCTCTCAACATTTGATTTCCTAACTTTCAACTAGATGGCGCTGTATAAGTGCAAGCAGATCTTACTAGAGGGCGTTAGTAAACATGATATTGCTGCGTAATTTATACAAAAAGGATCCCTTTCTTCACAATCTAAATTGAAAGAAGAGGCTCACCTACCCGCTTATTAAGAGTGTATTTATTGTATTCCTTGAAATAAAACTTTTGTGGCATAAGTAACCGCAGTGCGGCAGAATTTGGCTCTGACAAAAAGACAGATGCAGAAACAGATGGACATACAGGTAGACGAACATCGCGAAACTGACAGGGTTCCAACCCAAGCTTACTCGCTTACTATTACTTCAGGATTTTCACTAAAACGGAAAGTACTTGCATTGTATTCAATAGTTTAATTTACAAACTAGATTCCGCTCCAAAAACAGGATAAGATAAGTTAAATATGTCTGCACGTGTCCTAACATTACATGCCGCACATTCAATGGCCATTACATTACATTGTTGTTGTCTTGATTTGATCTTTGATGTATAAAA
Source organism: Acleris laterana (assembly GCA_963966035.1). NCBI lineage: Eukaryota > Metazoa > Arthropoda > Insecta > Lepidoptera > Tortricidae > Acleris > Acleris laterana. The sequence goes on from OZ014439.1 coordinate 8,282,389, forward strand.
TACTAACGTAGGTATTAAAAAGTCCATATTTTTTACACCTCATTAATTAAAATAATATTAGTTGGTAGGCCTTATCAGTGTTTATAATCAAAAGTTACAATTATTTCAAACAAATAAAGAGTTATATTAAATAGTTAGTTACCTACCTACGTATGCGTACTTGCACTAGCAGGTAGGTATTTCATTGGATTCGATGTTTATTTCCCCGCAGGCTGTAGGTACTCTGCTGAGCTTAGCAATTAACTGGATCTCTAAGGCATCTGGGAACCATGGTTTCAAAAATATACTCCTTGAGACTTATCGTTAAGTTAGGCTAGGTACCTAATTTAAATTTGTCGACAGTACTTGACACAGGAAGCTTTGACGCGCCGTGATTGCATTAAATCAATCGGAGGGTGCAGTTAAAGGATGAACACGTGTGATGCGTTGCAAGAGGTTGCGGCGGGCGGGCGGCGAGGGGTGCGCAGTCGTGTGCAGTGGACCACTCGACGTCGCACAAGGTCAAGGAGAATGATTAACAACGAAAATACAGCAAAACAAACGGCGGCGGCGCGGGGCCGGCGCGGAGAACGCAGTCAGACCAGCGCCGCCGCCCGCTCCGGCCGCGCGCCCCGCCGTCGCGAGCGACGCACTGTAAAATCGATGCACGATCCGCAACCGGCATACGACGTCAGATCATACTATGTAATTTCGATGGTAACCCTACACGTGTGACGTCACGGCGGCCCCCTTTGCGCCTTCAGCACTCGTGATTGTGATGCATCATGTCAGCCGGCGGAAAGAGCTCGTCTCTTGCCCGACATTAAGAAATTTGCGTTTGATCATGTTCCTATCAAAATTATGATTCGTAAATACCGGTTTAGTCGCATTTTTATACATACAGGCATTTTACCATAATCTTAACCATAAAAGTTGTGATGTTGTGACGCCGAGCTAAGAGTGTGAAAACAATCTTGAATATTTATCGCATACGATTGTGATACGCCAACCTACCATAGGTGCGTGGCGAGTAAATGGTTGGTATAGGGCAGTATTCACTATAAGGACACATCTAATTACTTAGTTAAATGATGTTGGCTTAAGTTCAATTAGTAATTTGACCTACGATACATGCTTGAATAAATATTACTTACTACAGTTACTACCTATCTGTTTTCCCGCACATCTGTCCACGTTTATCGTTATTCCTTCGGGAAATATTCTATTTTCCGGGATAAAAATTATATGTGCTTCCCCGAGAATCAAGCCATCTCTAGACCAAATTTCATCCAAATCGGTTCAGTTATTTAGTCGTAAAGCAAAACAAACAGACAGACAAAGTTACTTCAATAACTAGTACTAGATTTTATACTAGCTGTTGCCCTCTACTCCGTCCCCGTAGAAGTAGTTAATCGCTATTCCCTCGGGAACTATAATTTTTTTCGGACTAAAAAGTACCATACTTATGTCCTTTCTCGGGACTCAGTTTAGCCGTAAAACAGAGTTACTTTCACTTTTATAATATTAGAGTGCATATACCTAAGTAAGTAAGTACCTACTTCTGGTCACACACAGAACACGATAAATACCTACTATAGGAACATCTCAGCTCAGGCCAACTGTCAAATTACTTAATACTTACCTTTGTAATTACGAAGTTACGCACTTATATGTTGGTAACGACTAACGATAAAAACACGACAATGTATTTCGCGAAATGGAGAGAACTCGGTATCCGAATCATTCGATTTATTTCGTTTAAAAAAAAACAGGACCCTATTATTCTATGTATATCATACGTGGGTTTGTGTTTTATCCAAATGACTAAACAAAGACCTAAAACTATAGAAACAGATGTATTGTCCTTTAAAACAATCCATGTGACCTTTGTTTTAAAGACTATTGTAATTAACTTAATTGACGCTACAGACATCTAGACAGGTAAACCGAAAAACAACATTATCAAACCAATAACACCCCTCTGTGCTAGGAGTTAAAAATAACATCGAAGAAAATTACCTATGGCTCATATAAAGTGCTTGTTATCGATCACCGATTGTAAATGTATCGGTAAATACGTAATGTCCTAAACGAAGTCATTGTCCTACCTACCCTAATAGCGTTAAAGTGGAAGTCGCATTTCCCAGGAGCTTTGTAATAATTTCATATTTTTACTCGTTCAATGATTAAATCAAAATGTTTCGCGATATATCATATTGTTGCGAATTTTATCAGGTATAGGTACTCCTTTATGACATTATCTGCCATCACTCGTAGAGAACATTGGAAGGTTGGAAGTGTGTTGACACTTGTGTTTTGAATGCGTTTATCTCTGGTCTATCGTTCTAGGCGGTCGGTTTACATCGCGCCGCGTTGTTGCGGGATCGTTCGAAGACTCGTTCCGATGGCCTGACGTCAGGGTGATGTAATAGACAACCAGAACCGTGCCAAAACAAAGTCTGATGGGTCCCCCGCATCACGCTTGTGTCACCGAACCAAAATTAATATGGATATGATATTGAATGGTTTCCTTCGTGATATATCGACATGCTCCATCCTATCACTAAGTAAATACACTTCATATTAGAAGCTCAAGTCCTCTTACTCTTTATATTAGCTATACAGAATAAAGCGAAGGGTGTTATTTCGAACGTTTTTGGAATTGCAGGCCCTGATAAAGTTAGGAAGCGCTCTTCATGTTGTGAAATAATTATCGTCTGACTTTAACTGATCAAAAGATCCAAGCTCTACGCGAATAAAGGATTTTTAATTACTTTCGTAAGCGGCAATTTATTACTGAAAGCGTTAAAAAGTTTTTTGTCCAGCTATCTCTTTCTCGTCTTTTGAATTGTGATTTAGAAAAACGATGTTAGACAAAAATTCAATTACAGTTTTAAACATAAACAAAGTTACACAAACCGGTTTTAAGGTTAACTACATATTATTATGGAGAAGAAACTACTAATCGTACTTCTGTGCGTATTTTTTTTTACTGGTAGGTACTTATGTACACACCACAGTAAGGTTCTATTATAATATAATAGTTAAGTTGTTGGAACAAAAACAAAGGAAATAATATAGCCGTTTAAACTAAAACGTTTATTAAAACAAAGAATCGCGGCACAAAAGAAACCATAATTCAAGCGTCCAAATTGAAACATGAAGTGAAATTTAAGAATAGAGGAAGGAAAACACAAAAAGTACAATGCTAACACAAAATATAAAGTTTATAAGGAATTGACCATACATTTATTTGGTATTTCTGACAACAGTACATCGCCGCTCATATTAATTTCGTATCTTTTGCCTTAAATAGGAAAATACTTGCGATGTGCTCCATCGAGGTAATATATATTTAGCCAATTGTCCTACTAAAATCGACTCATTTCTCGAATCATACCCATGCGAGCCAAAAAATCCGTTGAACTAGCGATGTATAGTGTTTTTTTTAAATAATTATCCCAACTTATACCGATCACGAAACTTTGCTACGCACATACTTAGTATCATTCATGTCCAGAAAGCGGTCACAAGTAACATACCAACTGGATATCTGGACAGTGATCGTTTTAAGTAGTTAGGGGGTCTTATTAATAATATACATATATACGAACCTAGTTATGGCTAACCCTTTTGAAGGGATACCTTTAGCTAATAAATTTGGGGTGCATCAGTTCTCTGTGGTTAATTTGCCTTTGTTGTTTGTCTTTTTGCTATTGAATTTAGGTATTTTCAACTACCTATTCATTTTCTTAGAGTTAGAACACCTTAACCTGTTAGTTTTCGTATCATTATTTATGTGAGTAATTGATACATGCTCTTTTTAATGGGCTCCCGATGGCAAATGGGCTTTCAGAGTGAGATTTGATCCACAAATTCATTTACCACTTCAAAATACTTTTTAACATAACACAAATACTCATAAATACAGGAAAAAAATAGAACATACATACAATGATAACATCATTAGCTAAGGTTAAGATCCTTTAATCCTGTTTCTAGGTTCGTAAAACTCCATCCCTACTGTGACATGGTTGCAGAATATTACTTATTACACGATAATTTATATACGTGTCTTCACGTTTTGTTTAAAATTTTGTAGAGCAGTCGTTCAACGTCGATTAGATTGTATCATTGCCAAGGTCTTCTGCTTTATTAGAATTCATTGCCGCCCTCATGAGAGTCACTTTTGGAATACTAATTTAGTTTAGCTAGACATGCCGTTTCCTTTTTAATGTGTCATGCTAAACACCACTAAACGTTTTTCGGATGTTTCATGTCGATGTGACTACATAATTGTATTCTAACTTTGAAGGTGGTTTAAAAAAAGGCATTTTTACTTTAAAATTAACTTCTGTTCTGCAAGTTCCGTATTGCGCTGTTAGTTAGTTATCGGTATCTGGGAAATCGTGAACTTGCTCGTTCATAGCGTGAGTGGCGTCACGGCGCGGTGTTGCTCGTCAGCATGGTCACGGCCAAGGCCTTCCGCCAGCGCGCGCAATCAACGTTACATAATTGCCGGACGAAAAATAGGTTATAGTTAAAACACAAACAGAATGTACTAACACTCCGCGGTAGGTGCCGACATCTAAAGAACCTGCCTGAGGAATACAATTTCATGTAATAAACATACTGACCAGCGATTGACCCCTATTGGCCCTATTGTATAGGTACTCAACGACTCTTGTTTTTCGACTCTTCAATGTTTTGCAATGCAAATAATAATGGGGGACTGATTGGGAGGTGAGCAAACAGATCGAGATGCCGATCTCGTGCAAACAATAGATCGTTGTTTTAAATTGGTCGGTCAAGAATGTTTACAATTTTTTGACCTGCGCGGGTTAGATTGCTGCGTCACCTCCATATTATCAAACATATAGCGTTCCATTCGATAACGTGAGATTGGTCGAAGCATTGTTTCGGTGCGAGTTCCGGTTGCGCTCCCCGCGCCTCGGTCCGCAGTAGTCCGGCGCAGCGGCCAGCAGTCATGGCTCTGCGATGTCGTATTAACAGAGTGCAAATAAAAAACCACCTGTAGTCGTCAGCGAATCGCCAAGGTCACGGGCCCCCTCCGGCCCGCGGCGCGATTCTCTGCGTTCCGCTTACCCATATCTCGCGGCGAGTCGCGAGTGCACGCGGCGCCCGCCCCCGCAGGCCGCGGCTTACTCACCGAACCCGCACACCCGCGCACTCCGTTGCCGCTGCGCCGATCACTGAATATCTATCTCCTCAGGTCAACTCTAGGACGAACGTTTGACTTTGTTTCTGCGGACTATGTTCGCAAATCGGCAGTGCGGCGCATTACATGTAATGGACGCACTGCTGCCGTAGCAAATGTAATATTTTTAAATTCAGACCTAGCCTAATATTTGACCTACTTTTAAACATGAAATATGTTACGTCTAATCATGTCACATGTGCGGCATGTGCCACATTTAAACCCCGTCGATGTCAATGGCATACAGGATAGGTTATTGAAAGTGAAAAGGAAAGTGACCGAGTGTAAAGTCCGATAGGCGGTGCGCTCACGACGGAATTGTCAAAGTTAATTGTAAATGGCGGGCGCGCGTCAAGTCAAGGTCGGCGTGGATCGATCGTATGCAGCCATGCACCGGCACTCGCAGGAGTGGGGCGGCAGTCGTGCCCACACCACATGCACGTATGCACTTTGCGCGCATCAACGAAAGTGTAGGAAAGTGGAAACATTCCGTGATCACGCCGTAAAATTACTCTTCGTTCTGAGCACGTTTAATAAAGTAAAGTGGCAAATATCTTTCTTTAGTGATCTATATGTCCGGATTTAATATCGCAAACATCGCCTCCCTAAGTATGGAAGTAGTAGATATGTTGACATCGTTATCCTTCATATCGGTAAAAATGTCATGATGATAGTCTTAAAAAACGATTTCACAATGTTTCGGTGGTTTGTTGATGATTTATTTGTTTTTTAGTAGTACCTACCTACTAGTTGGTAGTAATTCGCTTGGTCATTACTGCGGCGATTTCCTTTGTGTGGCACATCAATACAAGCAGTATAATAATGGGTTACATATGCGTACATTTGGTTTCGTGCGTGGAAGTGATGGTGAAGCAATCAACTAAGACTCTTGCCGCATTAAGGCTAGCTGTGGCTTATGCCCAACTTAACGAAATAGCAGCTTCTCCTCATTAGTCATTACACTCATTACTCATTAAGTCATTATTCATAACTGGATAGAATCGATTCTGCGTTACATATAGGTAGTATTTCTTTATTATTTCATGGCTTAGGAAGGCACTGCACCCTGGTCCCGCTAAACCTTGTTTATTGACGGTTTTTGTTTGCTTTCTTTGTAGGTATAATGAATGTCTTTTAGATTTTATATTCATCAATATATATTTTTAAACTGTTCAATTCAATTATTTTTATCTTCAATATTTAAAAAATAGTTTTATAAATTGCGTAATGCCAAAATTATATTTTTTTAAATATTTTTTCTAAAGGAAGAAAATAAACAAGTGAAACATTTATTTACAAATATTCATTATTATTCATGCATACATACCTACACTGGAATACTGTAGCTCTGCCTACCCCACACTGGGAATGAAGGCTTGAGTTTATGTATGTATGTACATATTGTACATACCTACTTACATACCTTCACGCCTGTCTCCCAACGGGGTAATCCAGAGACTATGGAGCACCGGTCTAAACATCCATCTTTCGCTTACTCTACAATTCTACATTCGTCAACCCTAGCTTCATGCATGTAGGTACATCGGTTCCGGGTGCTTTTGATTTGGCCCTTATTCAGTACATCGCGAATCTGATCACTACGAATATATTACACGTAAAATATCTTCTTCTTAAAGTACCTCTTTGCATCATCAGTGTAGAAGAGGTACTTATTGCAGTTTATATATAAAGTAACTAATCAATCAATCACATTAGAGCGTGCTTGCTTTTACTGGAGCTATTGATTTTGCACAAAGCTATATACGTAATATTAATATGTGGATAAAAGGTATGTTCGCCCACGTATACTTTTCCTGGGTAAGAAATTCCCTCTTGCTCGAGCTATCTATTTCATAGAATCGGGGTCGTCAAGGATACCCAGCTTGATTGACAGGTTCGGTTAATGTATGTCCCGGCCCAAGTATCAATATCGCCGTGTCGAAAGGATTTGCGCTTGGATAGACTTACATCCAGTATAGCCGTAAGCGTTAATTATGTTCAGACGGCTCTATTTACGAAACAGTGATCTTCACACTCCATTAACACCCTCGTATGATATAAGTAAACCGAATTTTGGAGAAGCTCAGCATTATTATATTATTATTATGATCCAAAGCCGGTTGGAATAAATGTTATTTGATTTGATTTATATTATTTTATAATTGTTATTTTACATATATACCTACCTGGCACCCTGGTACCTGGTACCTGGTACCCACTAGTACCTAGTAGTAATAGGGAATATTGACGTCTTTTTTTCACACCTTCAATAAAAGCTAATTCATGTACAGTCAAGGGCAAAAATATGTATACACTTTAGTACCTTGTCACTTTAACCACTGACAGTTCATATATGGCAGTTCAAATATGACGTAAATAGACAAGGTACTAAAGTGTATACATATTTTTGCCCTTGACTGTACCTAACAAACCATTTTTTAATACCTATAAAAATAACCAAGATACCTATTTATAAGCCAACAAAGATTTGCTACTATCTCTTTCTAGCAAATCAGAATTTAACATGGAGTTTATATGGCCCGCGTGTTACATGACGCCACACGGCATATGAGACCTTTCTGTCTAATCGCTGTCTAATTAGCAGTTTAAAATGCTTATATCATCCATATTTTTCTGGCCGATTTTATATTTAATTTCACTTTCGGTTATCTCTTTTACGGTACCGTAAAATGTTCTTACTTTGCTCTACCACGGGTAGGGTAAAGTCACTAGTGGTCAGCCAGAGACCAGTAGTCAACCTTATATGAGTGCGAAGAGTGGGAAATATATCTTTCGTACTCTTCCCTTCCCGCTCTTACAAAGTAGGTAAGTATACGAGGAGCCGACTACAGGTCTCCGGTTGAACACTGGTGACTTTACCCTAATTATGCTCCATGGTCATATCAAGGTAATTTGTATTGTAAATCATTCTATTGCTTTAATTCACTTCGTGGCTTTATGTATATATCAATTATTTTCAGCAAATTGGTAATCGACTTGACTTATAATATAATGTAACTAACGAAATAGTTACTATGGAGCATAGTTACCCATAAACGAGCAAAGTAGGAAAATTTTACGGTATATATATATTATGACGAGAAATGCGATTTAAAAAAATAATTGCATATTCCCTATTGCATTTCGTCAAATAAAATAAGTCTTCTTACGAAGCCAAGTCTCTCATATCTATGATTGATGTTTCTTATATCTTAGTTCTTTACTTATGTTTTGTTTAAAAACCTTTGCAAGTAGGTAGGTACCTACCTAGTACCTATTTCCTGTTTTTTTTTATAATTTTAAGGATTTACAAATACGTTTGTAACCTAACAACTTTAACTATGAGAATAAATGCGTTTCAAAAGCGACGTATAAAAATTGTATTTTGTTCATACTTTTTTGTTTTGTTAATTACTACAAATATGTGAAGATAGGTACTTACTTCGTTTATTTTATTTCATTTATTTATTTTATTTATTTCCCGCACTTACAACTGTTTTTACAGGGCTTACCCTAAGACAATAGTGTAACTACTTTTTGACAGTATCAATTAATATATATCCTTACAACTAATTTATATCCTTACCCCTATTATTCATTATTATCATTTAGACCGAGTTTTATTTATAAACCTTACCCGCGTTAAATAATACCGGCACCCTCCTTTTTTCCTCGCCGGATGCCAGATGTATGTACGTACTATACACAAAAAAAACTGTGAGGACACGTGGATTCGGATATAATATGCGCATCGTCAAGGTCGCTTAAAGCTAACAAGGCAATCGTTGTAGTACGTAGGGTTCTTAAATTTAAAACGAAATTATTATTTCATATCGACAAAACGGATCCCTTTACTTCTATAATTTTAGTGTTATTGTGTTTAACTATACATTATACATGGACTCTTACAAAACATAATACCTACCCAATGGGCGCCAATTCAACGATACGACGTCTTGTTTTTCTACCAGACATGTAGAATCACCAGTCTAGCGCTTCTATTATAGAATTAGTTTGAATTCGTAATGGCCTGTTTTTGTACAAATAGGGATGGCTAGCTATGAATCGACTTTGATTGGATTCTATCTGTGAGTGACATAGCGCAAAAATTTGTATGATAGAGGCTAACGCAGGGAGCTCGGGCCACGAGTGACGCAAAACTTAATTACAGAAACACGCAGCAGCCACGCTCACGAAGGCCAACCGCTAACAACTACAATTATTTAGATGATTCCTATTCAACACACATAACTATAAAATATTTCATATTATTTAGCTTAATTTGGTATCATTTGCAGGTTAATAGTAAAAAATGCGATTATACAACTCGTTTTCCGACATTAAATCAGATTTATTCACTTATGATTGTATACGGACCTTGAGCGGGCCCGGTGAGACCTTCGCCGGTAACCGCGCGGAAGTTGACGGGTACATTTTTTGTCAGTTTTTCGCTCGTTGAGTTTTAGCGCGCACTACTTACTTAGTCACCGGTTGAGCATTGATGGCGTGCGATACGAATACGAACGCACATTGTTGACGCGGCTGCAGCGATGTTATCGTAGCGCGGAGTGTGCAATAACAATCGCTATCACAATGTCACAACGACTTTTGCTTTGTCCCCGACTCCCCGAGCGCCTTGATGCGCCGTGTCCCATATCTCAATCGTCGCTCGCTTTCGCATGTAACATGTATTATTTGGAATTCTAGACGTCATAACATAATTCACGAGTCTCAGCCAAATTTATGTCGCGCGACGCGGGGTCGTTTGTTAGGTCGTGTGAATTATTTGTAATTTGGAACGTGTCGGTAGTGCAGTGCGGTGATAGTGATGCGAGTATGGTAGTTCGTGGTCATGTCAAGTGTGGCGAAGAAAGACAAGCCGACGATGTCGGTGACGGCGCTGATCAACTGGGCGCGGCCGGCGCCGCCGGGCCCGCCGCAGCCGCAGTCGGCGTCGCCGGCGCCCACCGCTATGCTGCAGCAACTGCCGTCGCCCTCCATGCAGACGACGCATCAGTTCCCGACCGTCGACTGCTCGCTCGATATGCAATGTAATTCTTTTCATGGCTTTTCACTTGATCATTGGGTTTCAGGTCGCTCTATGACCTTCCTGCCAGTCGTATTGACAGTCACTACTGTCACTAGGTAGGTAGGTATATATTATAGAACCTCAACTGCATTGACAAATATACATTTCTGAAAATAAGAATGTAACTTTTTGTAGTACTAAAAATTACTAATTATTGGAATTAAATATAAAAGTAAATTAGTTATTGTAATACCTAAGCCTGCTGTTTCAATTGAACAAATCGGTTCCTAAAGCCTTTGTCATGAACAAGAGTTTTGAAAACATGTTAACGCTAGTGTGAACAATACAAACAGCCCCATGAATAGGTAGGTAAGCTCAAGAAATCAATAAAGCCACGTGACATGAATGTCGGAAAATATTGAACATTCTCGTAGTCAAACCCTCGCATGGAAGTTCAATTTGAACTTAATTATAAACTTCAAAGCCGATTCATATAGATTTAACCAAGTTTGATACTCATCGACACACGTTTTAAAGTAGTTAACGACCTCCATTTATCAACAGTATTCTCTATATAGATAGGTAGGTACGTACTTACTTACCATTGATTAATGTGAATGTATTAGTAGATTTAGCTATTCTGAAAGCTTTCTAGATCTCTCTATGAATCGTTCATAATTTATATTATAATGTAAATAATATATACGTACCTATACAATTGCTCGAAGGACGAAGAAGAAAGGAAGGAATATCTTTTGATTATTATTTTTAAACCCGTGGCCCTTAAAGTAAAATTTCTAAAGGAGAGAGAGAGAACGGGGCTAGACATTTTCCAGCTAGGTATACATACATAAAGTATCTACATTTTCTATACAGTCTCTTTGTTATTCGCAATTAAATGACAGTTTAATGGGCGGTGGAATGTTTCTCGTTCTCGAGTCAGGTAATTAGAGATACCTACGTGTAGATACATTTACACGCAATAATCGCTTCACGGGAGAGAAAATTGTAATTGGGTTTGTGCAAATCTCTTTGAACTAAAACTCCATTATAAAGTTAATTTGAGTTGTTTTCGCTCTTGAAAAGATAACTGGCAGCTGAATTCGTTTTGAATAAAGTACGTGACAAATTACATTATTTTAGATTTTACCAAAATGTGTGTTTAGAACAAACTTTTACACTCGTGACCGAAAATTATATTAGATAGATTTTATTTTTGATTAACTCTGAATGAGTTTTCCAATTTTGACCGCTGTAAGAAGTCTGTACAATGCGTGTATGTGCACATTGCGCACGTTCGTATTATGGTGTCAGTTGACAAAATGCATTCTTGCCCAGATGGGGCACAATACAATATAGCGAATATGAAATTAAGTTTCCTTTCGTGCTGATTTCACAGTCATGCTCGTCAGCCGAACCAAAAGCATAGCATAAATAATACCTGCCATATCGACAGCGAGAAGATGACGACTAATAAAATCACCAGTAATATACTTAAAACTAATATCAATAGGTACATATATTGTAAAACAAAGTCCCCCGCCGCGTCGTCTGTCTGTATGTGATCAATGTGATCATGATCATGTTCGCAATGATCTCATGACTGCTAAACGGATTTTCATGCGGTTTTCACCATCAGTAAGATAATTTTTCACGAGAAGTTTTATATGTAAAAATTTTGGTTTTTGTAAGAGTTTTACAGATAACTCGCATAAACCGATGCGAAGCGAGGGCGGGTCGCTAGTTAAATAAGACAACCGGTAGAATTTCAAGGATAGAGACATTCCATCTTGGTCCTTAGTGCTGGCAACGCATTTTCGTCTTGGGATTGTAGTCTTGTGTTGTGGTGGCCTGTTTGCTCGTTTGCCGTCTCCATGCCGTGAAAAAACAAATTGCAATTCAAAGTATGGTTGACAAATACTAGTACAGCGACGAGCACTCGGACTTCTACCTTAATAATACCTTAAATTGATTTACGCTTTCGTTTACCCCATTCCCCTGGAACCTGTAAATCGATTGCTAAGTTTTATTGTGAAAGGAAAGAAGAACAAACAAATGCCCGATCACTTTGCTGCGTTTTCGTACTCATATGATTAGTTTTCTCCTAATCATGCTATTTCTTCCCGTTATTCCATAGTTGATTATTTATAGTGTCGAGTATTTTATGTCTAAATTTCATGGTTCAATCAAGTGGAAATTTTGAATGGAGACAGCTTGTATCCTGGATTAACACATTATGTTACTTTTCATTCTGGTAAATTTCAGTTAAATAAGATAACGATAATAGAAATTCCCCACAACATGGGATGGCCGAATAACTAATTCTACACAGACGAAGTCGCAGGCAGAAGCTAGTTGTTTAACTGGCATGGAGACGGCAAACGAGCAAACAGGCCACCACAAGACTACAATCTTTAAATACGTACGAGTATGTTCTTTAATTAAGCTAGCCTTTCATATTCATGGGAAATAACCTGTGTGGATAGTAATTATACCGATCTACACTAATATTATAAAGATGAAAGATTTGTATGTTTGTAATTAATAAACTGAAAAACCATTGAACCGATTTCAAAAATTCTTTTATCATTAGAAAGCTACTTGGTACCTTATGATAATCGGTCATTCCTGAAATACTAGTATTTTATAATACCTACCAGATTCTCAATATATATATCGGAACACCAAAACTGAACATTCAAATTAGGGTATTTGTTTCTTATCTTCATCCAAGATTTTGAGTCTGGTTTTTTGAGAACCGGCAAAAAGAGTTATTTTGTATTTTGAAATGCTGGTATTCTGGGAATGAGCGATGATAATTTTCCTTGAGTAACATAGGCTATGTTTTATTTTTAACATAGGGTGTGTTTTATTTTTCTGCGCGGACGGAGTTGCGGGCAAAAATCAATCAACAATCATTTCAATTCAATTCAATTAAATGTATCATATGAACCCAATCGGGAATATTAATGTTTTTTTTACACAGCTTCAATAAAAGCTGATTCATATAACAAACGGATGAGACAAATCATTTTTTGAATAGGTACTTAGCTATAAAAATAACAAAGATATAAGCCAACAAAGATTTGTTTCTATCTCTTTCGAACAAAACAGATTTTACGTGGAGTTTATATGGCCTACCTGTTACAATGACGTCACCGTGCACTTTGGATCTCTCTATCTAATTAGCAGTTTAAAATGCTTTTGTATCATCAGTATTTCTTGACCTATTTCTATTTTACTTCACTTTTGGTTATCTCTTTTACGCTATATTTATATTTAGTTGAGAAATGCTACTTAAAAAATCCATGCATATTCCTTATTACGTATACAATTTCATGTCATTGTAGTCTGGTTCATATCTGACCCATTTCAAGGTCTTGTTCTAGTTTTTTATTGATTGACGTTTGTTGTTGGTGCTTTGCACCGTGACAACTTCCCAGGACTGGGTGGTGTGCCCCAATGAAGGGGGCACACCTACCCTCTTGTTGTAGAGACAGTTACTTGATATATAAGGGGATCAAACAGTTTTGACATCTATTTCATGTTTTTCTTTATTGAATTATCAGTTTATCATACTAAAGGTTTCAGTCGTTATAATCGTATCTATGCATTTAATCTGACTCGTCTCATAGGGCGCTAATAGAGACGCCGAGATGTGGTATCTCCAATGTAACATCCATAGAACTTGCAGCCTCATTAATAACGGATGAAATAAATTCCAATCAACCTTAGCTATTCAATACGAAAGGAACAGCATTTTGGCTAACTGAGAAAAAAAACCTTTTTTCAATATTTTTGCTTTGCTGTCGCTTACCTAATTATCAGTGGCGAAGCGTCACGTAAATAAATAGGTAAGCCGGAGCAAAAAAAAGGTGTAGGTATGGCGTGTGTGCTTGTTTGCCCCTTCCGTGACATATAAAAAAACATATCTTAAAAAATGGATGTCGTCTTTCTAGTTCCCAAAAGGCAGTGCTGAAGTGTCGCGTGCGTTAACTGTTTCTACATGCCATCCTTGCAGTTAGTGTTCACCACCTTCGCCATACATGACATCACTGGTATGATATGAACAGTGTATGTCAAGTATGACAAAAGTGGCTTTTAAAAAAGCCGTTACGTTCGCACACATTAAACACACAGACAGTATAATTTACGTTAGTTAGTTAGTAATCAAAACACACACACACAGTAAAACTTAGCTTGCTTTGTTACCCATGATGCAAAATAAAAACGTCCTTAGTTAAAAACAAAACAAAAATAAACCTAATTAAATACATGCACTGCAGGTCTGCACACAGAAACCCAAAAAAAAGCTTGCTTTCCAAGTAGTACGACCGTATCAATTAAACGTTTCAATAAATTTCGATTACGTTCCACTTTACGATTGTGGGCCTCAAAAAAAAAGTTTCTATTCTAATGTTACCAAACTCATGTAATAATTATACAACTCCGTATATGTTTCTCGCTTTGAGCATGCTTCCTAGCTGAATTATAGAAATTGTTAATATCTGCAAAACCTGTTCGATTCCAAACACTGCTAGAATCGGAAAACAGCAAACATGAATAGCAAAATAATTTGTTTAATTTCCAGCTGCCAGTCAGCCAATTGTATTTATCATATGATTCGCTGTGGAAATGTTTGAAGAATCCATCTCTACGCCTATAATATTTTTTTACGTCTGGGCGAGCGCGTCCTAACTTAATGACATGTTTCTTATTTTCAAAGGATAACTTTGAAAAACATGTTTGTTCATTAAGTAGGTAATCTGTAAGACAACTCAATTTGAACCAATGCGGCCATTTGTACTTTGAGTACAGGCAAAAATATTTAAAAACCAAACCACGAATATAACCTAAATAGATCGAAGCAAAAATAACAATAATGTAGGTAAACTAAATAAACCAAACCTCCGTTGTCGCCACGAATCTGCAAATAACACAATCCAAACAGAAAAACATTCACAGAACACTTAGCAAGCTAAATTTCACTAGTTGAGTCTCACAAAACACAATAAGTTAAGTAATAACACAAATTAAACTATAAATCAAAACAAAACACTGCGTATTTTAGCGCGAGGACGCGAAAGTAATGGCGTAATGAAAAAAGTAGTTGCAGGTCGTGACCGACAGAGGGCCGGCCGGTTGAAAAAAAGGAAAAAGAAAGTTAACACATGCACTTTAAGTTCAAAATTGAATGAAATAAGCCGTTATTCGCCGTCCGTACTAGCGATGTTACTCCCACCCGTTTTTACAGTGTTGTCGCGTGCCGCTGTGTCTATGTGCGAGTTTCAAGCGCTAGCAAATTGTTTAAATGTGTTAGTGCAAGTCCGGGTCTGAGTCAGCGGCATGTATGGCGTTTTTAATTGTGGGTGTCGAGCGCGCGTTGGTAAATGTAACTGAGCGTGTGTGCGTGTATACGAAAATATTGTTCTTGTTTCTTTCTAGTAATATAGATTAGTGAATGGGTGCGAGCGAGTGATAGATCTCGGCTTGGTAAATAAATAAATTTGAATTGCGGTTTTAGTGCGTTTTGTTCATGCATCGTATTATGAAGCAAGGTAAAGCTATAGTACACCGGGTTACTTTCGGTTTTACGTTTTGTTGTTTGTATACCTAGTGGTACCTACTCTATGCATAGGAATTTTTAGGGAAGCCGCTGGGAATCGGGTTGTATGGACGCTTCGCTACTGCTAATTATAGCTATTGAAAACATTGTCTAAATATAACGTGGTAAAGGAATCCTTAAATACACTTCAGGGTAGTGATTCTCTCAACAACGACGGTCGAACGGACGAACGAGTGAATGTCCAAGCGGCGAGTTTAAGTAGTCCTGTTAGTGCGAACAAAACATATTTTAGCGCGTGCATTTTCTATTTAGCAGCATGGTTTCTGCCGATGGATCGAACGTATAAGGCTGCTTAATTGAAAATCACACGCTAAAATGTGTTTTGTTCGCTCTGACGGGACTACTTAAACTCGCCGCTGCGATTTCGCTCGTCCGTCCGACCGTCCGTTGTTTTTGAGAATAACACCCCAGGAGTTTGTAAGAAGTTTTTGGGATAAAAATAAAATAGGGATTTTATTAATGACTACTGGCAACATTTTTTTTCCATTGTTTTGCCCCAGCATGTCAAGAGGAGAGACCTTTAAAGGTCTATTATGTAATGCAAGGTAACATAGCGCTTTAAAAAAGATGGCAAATTAATCACGCATATTTTTTCTAAAAATGGTCGTAAATAATATAATACTTTGATTAAAATATACAAGAATGTATCAGTACGTGTTTTTCCTATTCGTTTATTATCGTCTCAAGATAAACTTTATAGACCTACAAAGACTGGAATTAATTTGAATTTTTTGCTTAATAAAACAAATTGCGAGTAAAGATCAAAATCAACTTGTGTATTTCACATTTAATATACATAAGTTATTATATTATGAACGTGTCTCTTATTTTTCATAACATCGTTTGGTACAAGATTTCCCCAAGTCCGCCCTGCCGCGAATAAACAAATTATATCCCCCCCTTGGCGTGGGATGGCGTCTTACAGTTGGCAATATTCTAATTTTCAACGAAACGGAATCATTTGGGTCGCTCTATTAATTTCTACCTCTGCCTTTTATTAACGTTTCCATGAACGCTACTTATTTTCAGCGTCAACACTTCACTGCCTTTTGAAATGATTGTTGGTACTTACTTTTATTTTTAATGCCTAATTTAAAAGGAATTCTCTGAAGATTTCGCATATCAAATTTCCTTTAATAAGTGGTAGTATGAATTAAGATTTTGGTTTGGCTGCAATCCGCATCGACTTTATTTTAATATATCGTGTTTAAACAAGGTCATTATCATCATTATAGTGCGGCACGCGCCACCCAACACGAGTGTACTTAGTAAAGAAATACTGTAACTACCTTCAGTCAATTATTTATTGACTCATCTACCACCGTAACAAGTAGGTTACAAATGCATTTAGAGACGCCATTTTTACGTAATAATCGCGGTCTCGGTCGTGTCCGGGTTCTCTGTAAACGTGTTGAGTATTTGTTTCCGTGTTACACTACGCGGACACGCGGCCAGTTCCCAATAGGTACCGGGTACCCGTGTGTGTAATCCGTCAGTGTTTAAGCCCGGACACGGATCAATGGATCTTAATTACTCGCGGGACGGGGGTCCTTAGTAGCGCTGACGCGAGCCTTATTTTTTAAATTTATTAGTTTTAAACACAATTAAATTTGACATTAAAGAGCACCGTTGAACCACAGAGGTTTGTATTGATGCCTGAGCCAATTACGTTTAAAAGAGCTACGTATGAGTGTACGTACCTAGTTACGAATATATTCTGAACAGTGGCTCTTATCACCTAAAACCGTCGCGGACGGGTAATATCCGCGGGTTATTGCGGGCTGCGGCCCGCCCGCTCGGGTGTCCGTGTCCGCTCTTAAACACGGACGCTTAAGAGGATTGTGAACCAATAATTACAAAACCAAATGCGATAACGTTTCTCGTCCCTTAAACTTAGTCCGAAGTTTATGATTTTAGGATATGTTGTAGAATTTAAATACTTATTATGATGATATTTCTTGCAAAGAAACAAAAAAATACCGAAACGTACAGTCACCCAATAAAATATTGAGCATACTCAGAACCTTGTCATTGTGACTGCCATTGTTATTGTCATACTTGTCATTCGATGTTCAGTTTGAAGTTAATTATGACAGTGCACTAAAGTGCTTAACATTTTCCTTGGGTTACTGTACAAACCTAGTTTTTCATAACAACTGCAACAACATATTCAAATGTCGTGGATATTGGACTTTTGATATAGGGGTGAGAAATGTTATCGTCCGGAGCTAAACATGTAAAAAAAACAGCTATTCACAGCACTATTAATCACAATTACCGCCGGGGTTAGGAACTCGGATACACGTGGCCGTGCGGTATGTACCGGTGTAACACGTGTATCGGGTCGGGACCTCCTCTACTTTATACAGCGTGGTTTTAATTGAACCAAGTTAAAGGGTTTGTTTTTAGCGAGGCTCCCTTTTCGCTGTATTTTTGATATTTCTTTAACGTAACGTAATATAGGGTTTTCATAAATAAATACAAGGGGCAGTCTCACAAAATGTACCTAGGCCCAAACTAAGGTCTAGGCTTGCTAGACAACGATTAACTTACTTATAAAATATGTAGAGAACTGCATATTTAAATAGGTGCATAGAAAATATCCTGCTCATCACACAATTATCCGCCCTTACCGGGATTTGAACTCAGAACCGCTAGCTTTGTAGGAGACAGGGTTACTACCGACTAAGCTAACGTGTCGTCAAACCACACATACATGCGACATCTTAGGAATGAGTATCTGCTTTTAATTATAATAGCTTGAAAGATATATATAATATCTATGTAAATAGGTAGCATATTCTTTAAATAAATCTACACCTTCGCTACCGAGTTTGGATGAAACGGGTTGTAATAAGTAATCCTATACGTTTTAGAAACCTTTTTTTGAAGAACAAAGCGTTATGGTAAAAGGTCTTTATTTGTATTATGGTTTCCTTTCTAATGCGCGTCGGAACGAGGGGTGTGTGTTTATTTCCCTTTTTGTGTCCCATTATGTAGCCCTCAGACATATGGACCAGTTTTGACGGTTCTTTTGCCGGGGCCGATACTTATTTTACTTGTTTTCTAAATCGAATTTGTTTTGCACATATAAATGAACCTACCATACCTGCTCTGGTGTCTGCTTAGTGATTGCTGTGTACATTTTAGAACTGTTTTTATTTACTCTACTGCCTTCGCTTTTACATTTGACACAGTCACCCATCATAACTGAGAACACCTTAAAATTCCGAATTACTTTTTTCCGAATATTCATTTGTCCGTTTTTTTTTCTCCGAAAACTATGTAACGCTGGAACTATTTTAGATTAAATGTGTAATTTAGTTGTCATAGGTAGGTTAGGTTAGGTTTGATCTGTAAGCAAAATCTTACTTGCAAAAAGTTAAGTCTTCTATAAAATGCGTTCAGAGTTATAAAAATTCGAAATTTTGATTAATTCGGAATACCCATCATAACTACTACCATTAAATTTTAAAATTGTGTAAACTTTTGGGTTAGGCTACTTTAGTAGTAAGTGATCAAAAGGCATGTCACATTGCTTAAGGGTCAATCAACTATTCTTTGTACATATCTATGTCCCTATGACACAAACGTAGTAAAGTTAGGTGAAACAAGAAATTTATTATAAATTATTTCTAAAACGGGTAATCAGAACTCGCATTATTTGTATAAACTACGATTTAACTCTAAATTGTTTAATTTTATTAACTTAACTTATAGTAACATAGTGGACGAAATACTCGTCCGATACAAAAATGTTGCTGTCCCCAAACCAATTTTGTCAAGATTTAACGCTTTCTTTCAAAAATACTCTTAACATCAATTTAAGTTATTATTTTTTACATAATCTACAATATTTTTGCAAACATAAAACATACAGATCATATTTTTTAAACAAAATAAACGTCATTAAAAAAAAAAACAAGATTTGTCCTCATATTCAGAAACAAATTGCTGTCCCCTAAGTTACCATTCAAGTGCTTTTAGTAATAAAACATAGATGGTTCTAGCAGTGCTCTAATAGTGTATTTAGTAGTCTGTGACTCACGTCATGCCATTCCGCCATCTTGATTTTTCACCGCGTCCCCCTCAGTTGTGAACAAATCAGTACATGGTGAAGGTGTGTTTATTCGGTGTCCCCCGAGTTCCGGCTCACAAATTGGTAAGTACACATTATTTTACTTGAAAACTTCTTGTCAATTGTTGTAATTGAGTGTGCTTACAACAGTTGATAAACCTTCACGTGTCTGCTAATACAGGAAAAAAGTACGAGTGAATAACCTACAAAATGTCCCCTAAGTTACCTGTCCCTAAAGTTACTATAAGCGGTAACTTAGAAGACACGGTGGTAACTTAAGAGACATTTTGTATGTTTCTAAGATGTATGACCTGTTTTGTAGCATATTTGAACTCTTTTAATTGAAAGGGATCTTATCTTATTATACATTTATTATTAGCGGTAGATTTTGTGAAGGTTTGTAAAAAAATACTTAATTAATTGGTTGCAGGTAAATAAAAAAACATGGCTCTTAAAGCCGCCGAAAAACAAAGGCGATACCGAGATAAACTTAAGAAAAATCCAGAGAAGTACGAAGAAAGTAAAAAGAAACTAAGAGAGTATTTTAGTAACATTAGAGAGAGTATTGATTTTAGTAACAAAGTTCTATATTTCATAAGTCTTGTATTGTAGTTTGTCAATAAATTATAACTTTCTTTGTTTTTCTTTTATTTAAACATTAGTAACATAAGAGACGTTTTGGTAACGTAAGAGACACTGCAAAATAACTATTCTCCTAAGTTACCAAAATGTCTCTTATGTTACTCATTTGTCCCTAAATAAGTAAAACGTTAAATTAAAATACCGTACATGATTTTTAATCTCTTTCATACAAATTTACGGTGATTACTACATATCAAATAAAATATTACAGGAAAAAAATACCCTGTTGTTCTATTTTGCCAATTCCTTAATTTATTTTGAAAATAAACTTGCTAAATGTTGTTTGATAACATAAGAGACACAATATCACGGTTTAATTTGCAAATAATCTTTATGTGCCTTTCATTGTAATTAAAGAAGATATGTTTTGATACAATACTTTCTGATACAGCTATTTTCAAACAATAAGATCGCGTTTTATTAGTAAAAAATATATTTATTAGATGGTCACGTAGGAGACAAAGTACAGGGCATCAAAGGAAAAAACCTTGTAAAAAATTGTAAATTAAAGCAAAAACTGCACTGCCAATGACTAAATTATATTATCCTGGTATTTACTTTTATTTTAACATCAACTAATACTGGTTATTTAAACATTTTATTTTTATGTTTTTTGTTAGAATTTGACCTACAAATTGTACAAAGAATAGTTGATTGACCCTTAAAACTATTCCTAACTTAAGCACCTTAAAAGACAGTTGTTGCAGAAACTATCGATAAGCATAACAGAACTTAAGTAATTAGTAATTAAGCCCTAAACCTAAACCCTTTATCAAGAGAGGGAAAACATGTTTCTAATATTTTAAATTTCAAATTAAATCTGATGAATGTTCGTTTAAATATGGAAAGCGTCCAAAGGTACAGTCATCCATATATACATTCCCAGGGCATCAAAAATATCTATACGCCCCTTTGCCGCTGATAATAAGGTCCAAGTAAATAAAAACGAAATAGGGACAAAGAATAACAATAAATCTAAATCGATGTTTTATAATATTGTTTTGTTTCAGGGCTTAACCTTGATCCAGGGTTCATGTCCCCCATGTCCCCCCCCGAGATGAAGCCCGACACGGCCATGTTGGACGGGCTTCGGGACGACGCTACTTCACCACCTTCCTTCAAGAACTACCCCCCCAATCACCCGCTGAGCGGGTCCAAGCATCTGTGCTCAATATGTGGTGACAGGGCGTCTGGAAAACACTATGGAGTGTACAGGTAAGCGGAATTAAAAAGAACATTTTAATGCAAGTGCGGGAAGTACGTCATTTTACACGACGACGACGACGGGACGAGTGAAAATGACATTCCCGCACGTGTATCAAACGATGTTTTTAATACATTTGCAAAAAAATCCCGCACCCGCACGATATGCAGCTAGAAAAAGTAAACAGCACTGCTGTCCGAACGATATAGAGCTACAAAAAGTACCAATTAGGTATAGATCAACTGTATTAAAAAAAAGTTTAACTTTGGCTACATCCTTTTTTAAAACGCTGAGCTAGAAGGATGATATTACTTTCCAAGCTGAATCATCATGAATGTCAATTTCAGTTATCGCGTTTATCTGTTGATAACATGAAATGCGATGGTCGCATTTGTGCATTGCCGTAGGTCGATACAATTTTTGTAGAACATTATCTTGAAGGATCCGTCCAAAACACACTGAATAACTAAACATTAATATGAATTTTATTGCTAAAAAGAATCGTAGTAGGAGTTTTGGTTGTGATCGTGTTTCTTAATTAAATTATGTATGTCATAAACATCCTAGTGATGTAATGGACAAAAAATATTAATAGTACATTGTGTATTAAGGGTGGTAAAGAAATAATTACAAACGAGAGTCTGTTAGAAGCCCGAAGCCGTAGGCTGAGGGCTTTAATGACTCGAGCTTTGTATTTCCTTTACCACCCGTGTAACATACAATGTTTTTCATCACAATTGCGAGGAAATGAAATAAAATCAGACAAAAGATCATATTTTTAACTTATTAGCGGCAGACTACATCATTGTCTGTGACTTACCACAGATAATGTCAAACGTGTTCGGAGTCCGATTCTAGTGACATATGAGATCAATAGTTTATTATGCGAGATTGTTAGGAAATAGTATTCAACTGACATTTCATCTCGAATGAAACTTCATATCGAATGGCACAAGAATTGGGGTCCTGACGTATTGTGATAGTTTGAGTCCACGTACAATATTTAAAAAAAAAGCTATTACGCACTTAAGTAACGTAATGGTAAAAAAAAGGCCCGCGGGTATTATTTTGGATTTACGGTCGATTTTTCTAGCATGTTAGGACACTATTTACGAGCAAGTGTGATGAAAATTAACATACCGTATGTAAGCTTGGCTGAGCTACGGAAAAACCAAGTCTTGGGAAGGTTTATGCGAATGGACTTATTATAATCATTTGAACACGATGTATGTGAATGTGATTCAAGAAACCGCTTTAAAAAAAAACTTCCCTGTTTGACGCTTATCTATGTGTGTATCTTCGATTTTCAAACGTGTGATTCCTTTTGTTTAGTCCGTTCATTGTTTTTAAAACTTTATTTGTATATCATTCTTTACTCATTATTCGAGTGTTAAAAGTACCGGTTTTTAAATCCTTTGCAGAAACGTTGTTTGTAATAGTTATCAATCAGTTGGTGAGATTCTTCTCGTCTTTTCGTCCTTACAACCACAGCTTAAGCCCATCAAAAAGGTATACTTAGGTCTTATATTACAGTAAAAGAAAAGTCAGAATACAACGCGATTAGATTAAGAAACTAAGAAGTACTCCACCATGTACTCGTAAAACTATATTCAATTCAAAAAAGTATTTTAAACGGCTTTTGAAATCATTAAATATGTCATTAGGTACAGAACAACAGTGAACAAACATGACATAGACAGTTATGTCACATCGCAGACTTTGATGAGAGTCATTAGCAGCTAGACAAAACATTACATAAGGAAAACGACGCATCATTAAAACGCAGCGACGCGGACGAGGTGGGCCGTTTGGCAAAATATCGTCAGTTAGTTCAGGGTAGTGATTCTGTAAACAACGCCGGTCGTGCGGACTGTCGAGTGATATCCAAGCGGCGAGATTAAGTAGTCCCGTCAGTGCGAACAAAACACATTGTAGCGCGTGCATTTTCAATTAAGCAGCCTTATACGTTCGAGCCATCGTGCTGCTAAATTGAAAATGCACGCGCTACAATGTGTTTTGTTCGCACTGACGGGACTACTTAATCTCGCCGCTTGGATATCACTCGACAGTCCGCACGACCGGCGATGTTTACAGAATTCTAGGCGGAAAACACCATATCGTCTTTGACCCGTTATCGTATTGCCAACGTTTTGATAGCTCTTATTTACTTGACAGTAATACGATATGGTTTCTACCGCCTTGAATAGAGGACCGGAATACTCTTTTTATGTTTGTTTGTGACTCATAACATACCTACAATGAACGATGTAGAAAATTATGCTAAGAAAACGTAGTTAAATTTATTTAGGTATGTTTGATAAAAATCGTTTTTTCCGTTATTAAGTTACGATGTCCCCAATATATCGGGGGTTTTATCAATTTTATAGTTATCATGACATTCATGACCCATTAGGGCCCCTCACATCTAGCGTCTTTTTCCGGAAGCGTCGCAATAACGCCCGTTCGGCGTCGCCGTCTGTACGTGAAATGTGACGCCGAACGGGCGTTATTGCGACGCTTCCGGAAAAAGACGCTAGATGTGAGGGGGCCCTTATGGTGGCTTTTATCCCGGTGGATAAAGCATCCGTCACTCTCGCACTTATTTACTGGTCAGAAAGTATCTGTAAGTCATGTGTTATCCACATCGATATATAGATATCAATTTTAAACCCGCATGTCTCGATCAACGCGTCGATTTTTTTTGCCCACGCTATTCTGCTGAAAGCGAATCTGGAATGTAGAGTTAGATTTAACTTATAAATTATTTCTTAGTCTCTGTGATAAGACTCTGCATCTTCAAACAAGGAATTTGTTAGTGAAAAAGTCTTGTGACATATATATAGGTACGTCACGACACGTTAGTTAGTGTGGTAGTAACCCTTTTCTATTTTCTATGTATTTAAGTACGTATTTTCTCAATACAAGTAAGTAAGTTTATCGTTGTCAAGTACCCGTAGGATAAGCCTAGACCTTAGTTTAGGACTAGGTCAATTTGTGTGACTGCCCCCCGATATTTATTTATTTTTATATACTTACTTGCGGTATATGGTATATACCTAGACTTGCTTTCACATTTATCACCAAGAATTTCTAACTACTAACTTAAAGTTAAACGCAATCCGTATGCTGATGGGCATTTGAAGCGCTGAATGAGTGAACTATAAAAACTTGGACATGCAATTAGTAATCAGTAAATCACCCACCGCCGCCTCCTCTCGCAGAAAAGCGCCAGAATCGAAATAACATCCCGGCTGGCGCGCGTTATACTCGCTATTGTCACGCGCCATGATCGCAATTCATCCATACTATTTCGTTTGGTACGCGTAAACGTATTATTTTTATAGAAAGCGTTATCTGCATTACCCTCACATGAAACGTAATTTCCAGCAATTGACTTCTATTCGTTTTATTGTATCTACTTAGTTCCAAATGGATGATTCAGATACCAATATTTATTTATAATTTTGAATTACTACTCGATAGTCTGGGTAATAATGGCTTTTACATAGAGTCAACAGATAGAGTATAGAGAGCTATCCATAGCACCGTCTAGACTTCAGGCCCCGCAGACAGCTGTGTACATGTACCTATATAAATTGCAATATTGTAGGTCTGGCGTGTAAATGGTAATGGATTATACCTAGCATGCGCAAAATTAAAGATTTTACACCTTGTTATTGTTCTTTCAACGCCTTAATCGAATCGTTCGCGGGAAGCCTTGGCCACGCAATACGTCGGTAGGTGCACGTTTGTTTCGAACAACTTCTACTCTATAGAATCTCAACCTATACATTATTAAAGTAATTTACAATTCTATCGACCGCCGCCGCCTGTAATGCCATGCATGGGACATTTTATTTTCACCTTGAGATTTTTTTATGCCGGCGAAGGCAGGTAGTGAAGTTTTGATGGATCTATATTTTAAATTCTTCTTTTAAAGATTTGCAGTAAAATAATTTAACGATGCTTTTAAAGCAATTAAACTGTTTCATCATAAAACCCGTTGTAATAAATCAAGTGATAATTCCCAACACAATAACAAAAACATTCCAACAGAGTTTTACAACAAGTGATGCAACAAGAATGCAATCAATTTATTCAATTAAACATTGTCAAACACTTATTATACAAATGTGTTAGACATACAAAAATATAAGGTGTGACTTAACGTTCTATCGGCTTACTAATGGCATCGATACACTGAACAAGGACCAATAATCGCGTTACCCACTGCTCAGTGATCTGAAAATAGCTTCTATAAGTAGCAATTTCTTTCTTACGTGCGGCTGATATGATGTTCCGAAAATGCCTACAATTTGGTGATTATTCATAAACATGTATTGATGCCGGGCAAAATGTCGCTAATAACTTATGAATAGGCTCACATCATCTATCAATTCATTGTTAAAACGATAATGGGTAATGTTATTCTGATACCATTATCAAATGTAAGTATATTCTCTTCGTGTCGCGTCCCGGACCTTTCATATTTCTCAAAGACTAAATATTTGATTCGCAAATGTCTAAACAAGTCGAGGAAAATGTAATTGATAAGAGAAAGTTTAGTTGAGCCGCGAGGTAGGGCGCGTGCGGGGGAGGGACTTGTTGGGCGCTGTTGAGATTGTGATTGGGAATTTCTTTATAATGCGGGGGTTGTATATGAAGCTACCCTTACTCTCCTACCAGGGGCCCGTTTCTCAAATAATATTATTCTAATAATATTAGTGATTTGTCTCATTTTGTAGTACCTACTATTTACGAGACAAAACACTAATATTATTAGATTAATATGCTTTGAGAAATGGGCCCCTAGTCCCGGGTGTCTAGTATTAGTCGACTAGTACAGTTGAACTGTTATTTTTTTCTCAGGGAGTAGGAAACAAAGAACTATTGTCACCATGTTCAAAATAAGAGGTTTA
Source organism: Acleris laterana (assembly GCA_963966035.1). Classification (NCBI taxonomy): domain Eukaryota; kingdom Metazoa; phylum Arthropoda; class Insecta; order Lepidoptera; family Tortricidae; genus Acleris; species Acleris laterana. Next base: position 8,309,084 of record OZ014439.1, read on the forward strand.
GAAGAATAGGTTCTATGGTTTAACGGATAGTGAAAAAGGTCTATCGCTTTATGCCTACTTCCCCGTTTTTTTTCAATTGGCACTCTCACATAAAGCGTCTCCGCGTCTATTTTTATCACATTTTTTTACTCATAGCTGATAAAAATCACTAAAAACGTGTGGTTCTGTCAAATATTATTTAAAGTTCAATATTTGCCGTCATCTCAAATTAGGTGCTTGATGAATTAAATGAACAGGGGGGTTATTATGACATAACTTTGCAATTCTGTTCACGCTGAGTGAAAAGGACAGAGCTATACAACTGCTATAGGTCTGTCCTTTGCGCTCGCCGTAAAATGAATTGCATAACCATGTCATAATAACCCCCCAGTTTTCGCAGAAGATTTTCCGAAAGGTAATCGTTATCAAAGTTGCTGGATGTCAATTTCATTAAAAATAGCAAAACCTAACTTTTTTTCCCAAAGAATTTGCTTTTTTATGCTTGGTTAATTACATATACATAAATATTTTTAATTACACTGTGCTAATTACCTCATAAAGTGGGCTTAAACCTCATTTTATGGGCATACTAATGTATCAATTCCCGTTCAAATATCCTTTGAACTAGGTAAGTAGGCATAGTCAGAGCGAGTTCCAGCTTGTCGGGTATCGGATCCGACATATTATCAGGTGTTCTGGTTCTGGTAGCAATACATCTTATAGGAGGCTGTTCACACCTATCCTACATCATTGTGAACAGCATTATATGAAGTGTATTGCCACTAGTGGGATCCCGCTGTCAGACTGTCACTAACTTGAGCGTTTCTTTAACCCGTGGAACATCATGTCATAGGTAGGTAGGTATATCCATTTTTTTACGAACTATTCTAAGTTCCACATTAAAAAAATCTAGTATCCAACGTTGGATACTGGGTCGCGTGAAAGGTTAAATATCAAGAATTAATATAATTGTGGTATGGCGGTTCATTTCGAGGACAACCGCATTAAACTTACTCTCTGATGGTTATTATCTGTGTAGTCAAGAAGTTAAGTCACGTTAATTCTCAGAAGTGAAAGTTTTCCTGTTAATCATCAAAGTCGTTGCGAAACTCGCGTCATGTGGCTTTAATGATATCCAGTCTGTGCGAATTATGCTCTCTCGCAAAAAGGATGAGGACACTAACGACGCGATGAGTTTTCCTCCATTTCGAACTGTATCAGCAGATATTATAACAGCCTGTATTATTACCTATATCCAGTTCGCGGTATGCACGGCACTAAAAAACCAGTCAAAGGAGAGTCGGAAACCAACGCAGCCCAACTCACACTTGACTATTTTTTTGCATTTATTATTTTCTTCAGGGTTTGTACTATAATCATACGAAATTTTTCGCTTGTGTGTTTCACCACTTTCACCGTTTTTACGATACTACAAAAATAAAAATACTTAGAAAAAAGATGTCTCTTGTTCCTTTTTGGTATCTATTTCACTTTAATTAGTGTTTTTTATTTGTTAGTAAATCCACTGTGATCTATTCCGGTTCAAAAGGTAGTAAGGTACGGGTCGGATAGCGTAAGCATAATACGGTCCCTTTTGGGTCCTTTCTGGCAAGGAACTCTAAAGAGCATTTACTTCGTTTTGCGTTGTTGCTCACTTATTTCGTTCTTACTTTTATCTTTTTATCTTGACCAATTACGGGTGGGTTTTTCCGGAGAGCTTTGGGGGCGATTACGTGACAGACGCAGCGTACGCAATCAGTCCAAGAAGCAACCCTCTTCACCGGAGATGCTTAATTGTTAAAAGGTTTCTGAGGGACTATTTATTTGTACAGAATTCAGCAAGTGCGGTTTACGCAATACGCATTCTACTTTAAACGTTTTTCCGTCTTCTTGTTTGTAGGCTCGATTCGATTAATCATCTTTAGACTCTGAACCGCTTTCAAAACGTATTCAGTCTCGTCTATAGGGAAGAATTTCAAAGGTGTTTGAAAAAAAGGGAAAATAACCGCATTATAACCGCTTGGATTCATATAAATTAAATTGCTGTAAAAAAATACATGATAAAAAAAAATATTTTTAAGAATCTCAAGTCATGTTTTTTATATTTCAATACCTACCTATTTTTCGGTTTCTAGTAAATGTATCGCGAAACCCGTGTGCGCGTCGATGGATATTGTAAAAAATAATTCAAAGAGATTGGGGATAGAATATTTCTAAGAATTGGTATGGTAAGATTTTTTTAAACTGGCCCTTTCTGTTAAACACATCTCTTTGCTAATAGGGGCACTTCATAAAATTCGTACTATACCTAAGGCCACAACAATAACAACAAGTACATAAATGCCTCACTCAATACTATCTTTCCAGTTGCGAAGGATGCAAGGGCTTCTTCAAGCGGACCGTGCGGAAAGACCTGACATACGCATGCCGCGAGGAGCGGAACTGCATCATCGACAAGCGGCAGCGGAACCGGTGCCAGTACTGCCGCTACCAGAAGTGTCTGGCGTGCGGGATGAAACGCGAGGCGGTACAGGAGGAGCGACAGCGTGCCGCGCGCGGCGCCGAAGACGCGCACCCTAGTAGTTCGGTGCAGGTCAGCGATGTAAGTATACCTTGTTATTTATAAAGGGTCTGAGAATTAATTAATGATTGAGAACATTGCCGTGCAATAGAAGAACCGGACAAGTTTTTTTTATGGGGGTCCCTTTAATTTATTACTTTTTTATTATCGCCGCATCAAATCCTACATCAACCCTACAAAAGTTCTAACTCTCAGCTCGGCTGAGCATTTCAGCTCCTTGTTTGATTACAGTACTATTTTTAGATCACTGTATTTGATTATTTTAATTTAAAAATCCAACGTCGAAACATCGTTTACAAAAACTTTCATTTATTTCTGCTTGTTAGGGCTGCTGTGATTCTAATATAGCGTTGACTTTTACTTGATTTATTTCGTCACAGTAAACTAAATTTTCAATAAAAAATTAACTCAATTTTGAAAGTTCGCAGAAATTGCGTACTTACTCGTTTTCTGTATCAGAAAATTTGATTTACCAGTGATGGTTAAGGTTGATTAAAAATATAGTTCTAGAACCTGGTTCATTTATTTTTTACTTTCGAAGTTGTTTTTTTATATTTATAAGTACTATTACTTTTAACATTTATTTGTGCAGGATACTCAGTCAATGCTGGCTATCAGGCGAAACATAAACCACCGTAAATTATTCATTTGAATTAATTACTTGCTATTAAAATTCCTATTTTAAAACTACTGCCACCGTAAACGATTTCTTATAATTTTGTTATCTTTCTACTTAGACTGAATGCGGATATGTCGATTTAAATTTTCCTTACATTAAATAAAGTGACTTTCTCAAAAGCATATTGTGAGACAGTTTTTTTGATAATCTAAAAATATAACCGTTGCTTTGAACTCGAGATTGATCATAGTTATTATTTGTAGACAATTCAAATTAGAGCTTGTAATTTTTGGTTTGAAGCAGTAGAAATTAATTTCGTTATTTTAAACATTTGTTTTAAAGAATACGTCATTTTCAATGTGAATTACCGATTCTTTTAAAGTCAGGTAACTCAGGTAGGTTTAAGCACTAGGCAATTTCGCAATTTCCGACTTATTCCAAAGCATTTGTTTAAAAATTTCCTGTACGAGGAAAGTATTGAACAATTCTCGTGACGTAGTATATAAAAGTTTTGACCCTGCATCAGTAACCCTAATAAACCCTGTTAAAACTATATATGGTTCAGGAGCTGTCCATCGAGCGGCTGCTGGAGATGGAGTCGCTGGTGGCGGACCCCAGCGAGGAGTTCCAGTTCCTGCGCGTGGGGCCTGACAGCAACGTGCCGGCGCGGTACCGCGCGCCCGTTTCCTCCCTCTGCCAGATAGGTAAGCCACGTATTACCCTACCCATTTTGGGCAACTGGGTTATCTTTCTACCAACCAAGAGTTTGTCCAGTTACAGAAACAAACTATGCTTTTTTAAAAATAGAAGTTAATGAGCTATTATGACACGACACACGAGTTGTAAATTCCAGGTTCAATTCCGGTGCGAAAAAATTAAAGAATCATTTGAATAATTTCATATCGCAAAACCAACTGTACATGGGCGTAATCCGCGACTGACGATATCAATGTAGACGATGAAAACAATTCTCATAACTTAATTCTGGACTTACTAGGTTGTCAAACATGTATGTGTCGTTTATTAATTGGTAATGTTACTTTCAATAATTAGCCGGTATTTGAGACGTCATAAATATTTATTAAACATTTCGCACAACTGCACAAAAAAGTGTGAATGCGGACAAAAAATGTAGATCAATTCAGCGATGGCAAAAAATGCGTTGTTTTCAAGGGTTTTTTCCTTATCTTTGTCAAGAAGCAACGGAAAAGTTGAATGTAGGTGTTTGTTATTCTGAATAATGTTTTAGTATTCAGGATTCTTGGAATTTAAGTTTTAAGTACCGATAGGGACGGGCCAGGCGGCATCAGATACCTACGGGTATACCCATAAATTAACGCGATTATGCCATAATATCCTTAATGAATTGCATCGATTTTTATTGTTCTAGAAGAGAATCATTTACTTTTGCTCAACTTAAAACGGGAGCCTCTCGTATCTTTAGGTATTTTGAGATAAAACGGCATATCTTTTAAATAGGTACACGAGTTTAGTTATTGTTTATTACTTGACAGGGGTAAAAAAGTATATTGTTAATTCACAAAAGTAATATTTACCACGGGCATGCGCTTTGGTAATGAACATACAGTTTGGTTTGTTATTTTAGGAGACACTTGGGACTATTCACTTTTAACTTTAACCTCAACCACACCTGGTTATCAAAATGTGAATTTCTAAAGTAAATTAGCGTAAATTTGTGTGTGTACTGCTAATATAGACTACACTGAAAATTTATGGGTGGAATATTTTATTACGTGCTTTTATAAATATTTTATCATTATACTGTTTAAAGAAATGCGCCTTGTCTATATATAAACAAGGAAAGTGACTGATATGATATCAACGCAAAGCCCGAACCGCGAGAGCAGCATTCTTAACATCTTTTTGTGATGTAAACCCTCACTAATGCTGGAACTTTATTAGAAACTGAACTACAAAGGAGTAAAAAGGGGAAAAAATACCACTAAACGAGTTCTATCGCGTGTAGTATTTGAAAACTTAATCTCGACATTCTAGTTCAGCTCTAGCCTAGCAATGACCATGAAACTTAAAAGGGCACGAAACTCCTCTATTTAACCTGACTAATGTAACATGCGATAGAATTCCAGAGCTGGATTCATTTACCAACCCTTTTTAAGCAAAATAAATTATTTGGTTGATTGATTTGATTGTTACGCTGAGCACGCGAACCACAGGATTAAATTATAATCGTTTTTAATTAATTTACCATCGATTTTACCAAACTGGAATAACATTTACTCCGAGATTAGTCCATACAAATTTGGCGTTTAATTCTCGTTTGGTCGAATACACCCTTAGTAGTATTTGTCGTAAAAAAACGTTAAAATTACTTAAATCATATTATGATGCTATAGGGTTGTTTGTCAATTTTCCATTTGTAACGTAAAACTCTTGATGGCAGATTTGCAGCTCAAAAGCAAAGCCAATAAATTACACACATTTAATACAAGGTTTTGAAGATATTGTTTTGCATTGTACTGCATTTTTCAACTATTAAAACTGTTGTTCTTTTGAATGGTTTCTTATAAGTAACCAGTTATAACTTTCAACTTATACATTTTAGGCGTCGGCATGTGATGCACTTGTTTAGCGTACATAATAATGCCATTGGCTGGGGCGATCAACGCCCAGGTGCAGCGATTGGGTCAGAATTTGACAGTTCCTTTTTTTCAGTTTTTTTTTACTAAGTTGCACTTGTATTTGCAGGCAACAAACAGATAGCGGCGCTGGTGGTGTGGGCGCGCGACATCCCGCACTTCTCGCAGCTGACGCTCGACGACCAGGTGACGCTCATCAAGGCCTCCTGGAACGAGCTGCTGCTCTTCGCCATCGCCTGGCGCTCCATGGAGGTACGTCCGCAATAAACAGATATACGTAGAAATAATCATTGGCTTACTGTTACTGTGTTCTGTAGGTGTTTTATAAAAATAGGTGCTCATACACAGCATCAATCACATAATTAAAACCGATTAGTCGCTCTGGAATCGAACAGTGCAAGACTTTCAGTTTCTCAATCACGCAGTCGTAAAGTAAATAAACCCATTAACTTTATTGAGGTGCAGTCACCTTAAGATATTGTTATTTTGAATTAATCGTTTTGGAACTGCGATCAACATTCATTCGGCTTCAATAGAATTCAATTTTTTTAAGTTACAAAGTTTTGAACCAGTCCTTAAGCAATTCCAGAGCGTGAGCGCACTGCGCCAAAAAGTGCCTTTGTCTCAAGGACAAAATGTAGCGCAGCACTTTTTGCGCCGGCGAAATTCTTTGCAAAAAAATAAACAAGAGCGTGTTTATCTTTCGAGGCTTTTAAAGTTGTTTTCTTTCCAAATAGCGTTTTATGTTTGTTTGCGGCGACGCGAATTCTCGTTAATAATGATATAATTGAAATGTTTCAGTATTTGGAAGACGAGCGGGAGAACGGGGACGGCACGCGGAGCACCACGCAGCCGCAACTCATGTGTCTGATGCCTGGTAGGTTCGCGTTTTGTATTTTGAACTTTCTAGAATTGATTGCTATTAAATCGTTAATACCCATAGGCAGGTAGATTAACCGCGCACTTAATGCCTTGCCTGTTTATTGATGGTAAACTGTCCAGTGACTAAAACAAAAACGGGTGTAATATTTGTCAAATTTATAGTGATTAATTCGTTTGTGCCTGACCTACTATAGTGGTGGTAGGACCCTGAGCAGGGTCTTACCCTTTTACCTATCGACCAGCAACAATGTTCGGAGTGTTGTGGTTCGGTGTGGGGATAAGAAAATCGGTGCAGTTACTATCATAGAGGCATACCATCTTAGTCGTCAGGGTTGGCAACGCATTTGCGACCTTATGATTGCAGTTTTTAGGTTGTACTCTTAAAAATGGAAATATCTATGGGTCGCAGATTCCGCTTCCTATCTGATGGCCTGTATGCTCTCCGTCACATAAAAAAACCTTAGGTGTCGTGATGTAAAGTATGGAAATCCTCGGAGGACACAATTTAAAACATAAACAATCGTTCCAGGCATGACCCTGCACCGCAACTCGGCGATGCAGGCGGGCGTAGGCACGATTTTCGACCGCGTGCTCTCGGAGCTGAGCCTGCGCATGCGCACGCTGCGCATCGACCAGGCCGAGTACGTCGCGCTCAAGGCCATCGTGCTGCTCAACCCGGGTCAGTACACGGACCATGAGGCATGGCGCAGCTGGCGTGGTTCCAACTCGAAGGCTTTTAAGGCTACTAATGCTACCAATAGTCGGACTGACAGGCCGAGAGATTCGCAGCTATCTGCTTAAGAGGATTGTGAAGCTAAACATTTCCATACAAAATGCGATAACGTTTCCTTTCTCTCCCCTCCCCTTAAATCTACTCCGATTTTTACGATTTTTGAATATGTTGTAGATATAATGAAAAACTAACCTGTAATGTAAAAGAAAATATTTCTTGCAAAGACACAAATGAAAAAATAAAGAAGCGGAGACATAGGTACAAATCTAGTTTATTCTTGTAGACGTACAATATTGAACGTGATAAGGAGTGAGAAACGTTGTCCTCCGGAGCTAAACCTGTATGGAAAAAATTTACATCTACGCAATATATGTCGGTTCACAATCTTATAAGTTTTTAATTGTAAGAAAAAAGCTGCGTCCCTAAGACTCAATCACGCTTATTCTGTGGGAGGCTTTCAGGTGAGCTGTCACCAACGCAAATTACGATAAATTAAAAGTGTACTATAATTTCTATGTGAACCTAAGAGTCTCTTTTGTGGTCTTGAATTCTAGCTCCAGCGTTGGACATGCATCTATATTTTTTTTTCTAACTTACGTACATTACTCGATGCCCTTATGATGAAGGAAAAACATCGTAAGGAAACCTGAGTGTGTAAGATGGGTAAATTGCACAAATCTGGTCATAGTCTATTAAAAAGAACCCATTTGTAGAAATATAACTACTCATTCAAGATTCTTATTATTTTATATAATTATTATGATGGTGAAGGGAAAAGTTCTGAACAAAAGTGTACTCATATTATATGGACTATTACTTTCTGTGTAATTACACAATTCATTTGTATTTTTGTTACATTTCAGATGTTAAAGGACTGACAAAGCGGGAGGATGTTGGAGGTCTACGAGAAAAGGTAAATATATTGGTTTATATTTAGCAAAATTTAATATTTCATTTTGTTTGCGTCGGAAACTAGCCAGTTTTGACCTTGAACACAGGAAAATTTTAAGTACTTGTGAAACAAGGGAGCAAGGTTGTTTTATAATTGAATCACGAGCGTAGCGAGATTCAAATAACACACGAAATACAAATAACTGTAATCTCGGTTTGCACATACAACTTTTCACCTCATCGGCGATAAGTATAGCTTTATTTGCGCACCCAGCTACCCTCCCATTTACCCATCACTATATTTTGTTTTATTTATAAAGTAACTTATCTCTCGCTCGCAGTAAAATCGAATTTTGCACATTGTTTATACGAAAAAACCTGCCTTTTGAGGTGAAAAAACATTTTTATGCTTAATGATTATTATGAATCAAGTACGTTTCGACACCGGCTCTCTGGGTGGCTGTCGGGTATTCGGACTTACCCTCTAGTCACACCAATCTAGACTGTTAAACTAAATACATACTCAAGATATAAACATACAGGTAATCAATTTAAGAGCAAGTAACATTTCTCCCGAATTCAAGTAGGTACATACTCCCAGGGAGAAAACAAGAGTCAACTCGTCTTGGTTTTGTAGAATGAAAGCGTTAACTCGTTAATGTGTTTGACGGCACTCGCTGGTTGTGTTGCAGCTGTTCACGTGCCTGGACGAGTACTGCCGGCGCGCGCGCGGCGCGGAGGAGGGCCGGTTCGCGTCGCTGCTGCTGCGGCTGCCGGCGCTGCGCTCCATCTCGCTGAAGGGCTTCGAGCACCTGTACTTCTTCCACCTCGTGGCCGACGGCTCCATCGGCGGGTACATCCGCGACGCGCTGCGCAGCCACGCGCCGCCCATCGACACCAACTCGCTCATCTAGCTCCCGGGCCCGCCCGCCCTGACTCCCAGACCGGCGCCGCAGAATACTTGTTGCAGGTATTCTCCGAGGCTCGGCCTTGTATACGGGGTGTTCGACGATAACGAAACTTTTCTCCGCTTGGCTGGTCCACTGTGTTAAATTACGTTTCAAATGTTGAGTTATCGTTTAGACGCGCCGGATTCGTCGTATCGTCCGCTAGATGTTTTCGTTGTATAGTAAGGATTACCTTCGATCCTGTCGATCTAATCTATGGCAGTTTACTAGTTTAATAGAAGCTGTAATCGTTACGACATCGACGATATGCGTAAACACCGAATTCAACGTGTAATCTCGCTTCGCGTCCTCATCCGAACCGTATGTCGACTGTCGTAAAGATATAGCGAGGCTGATTAATATTTACTTCTATGCTTCAGTAATTCCTTTTACATATAAGCGATCCAAATAAATAACGAGTGAGGCGGTTTGCTGGGGAAGGCGCTCCGCGAGCCGGAGCCCCTGACGGGACTGGACAGTGATGTCTACAGAGATTCGTGCACTAGAGATCTGTTTTATACAGGTTTATAAATGGCGAAGTTTGCTTGCCTGCGACGCGGATAAACAAAAGAGATGACTTGCTTAGCTTTGATAGTACTGTTTATATTTCTTGTTTGTTCAGACGGCATTGAAGAAATATAAACGGTAATATCCACGTTATTAGATAAACCAAAAATAAAGTGAGTCAACTGTTTTATGATTAAGCCCGTGACCCTCGGCGCTGACGCCCGCCGCCGGCAGCAGGCCAAGTGTACAAATGCACGCGGCGTAGCTTATAAGGAACATTCGTCTGATGAGTGTTACAGATGTTAGGTAGAGAAAATGAGGCCGCCTCTTTATTATTACGTAATCGTAATATTATTAACGTGTAGTTAAGGCGTTCAGCTAACTAGGATAATTCTTTTTCATCACACTTGCTCGTAAATAGTGTCCTAACATGCTAGAAAAATCGACCGTAAATCCAAAATAATACCCGCGGGCCTTTTTTTACCATTACGTAACTAAAGTGCGTAATAGCTTTTTTTTTAAATATTATACGTGGACTCAAACTATCACAATAAGTCAGGACCCCAACTCCTGTGCCATTCGATATGAAGTTTCATTCGAGATGAAATGTCAGTTGAATACTATTTCCTAACAATCTCGCATAATAAACTATTGATCTCATATGTCACTAGAATCGGACTCCGAACACGTTTGACATTATCTGTGGTAAGTCACAGACAATGATGTAGTCTGCCGCCAATAAGTTAAAAATATGATCTTTTGTCTGATTTTATTTCATTTCCTCGCAATTGTGATGAAAAACATTGTATGTTACACGGGTGGTAAAGGAAATACAAAGCTCGAGTTATTAAAGCCCTCAGCCTTCGGCTTCGGGCTTCTAACAGACTCTCGTTTGTAATTCTTTCTTTACCACCCTTAATACACAATGTACTATTGTCGAGTAACTAGATGTCCTTAGTGAATTAATATAATATTTAGACTGTTACGCGTAGTTAGATGTAACATTTACCAAATCTCTCTTTAAAGCAAGAACTTTGTACACTCCAGTACTAGAAGTCGTAGCATTACGATTTTCAAAAGATTTGAGTCACCTTGTTACTATGTTGTAGAGGACGCACGGCATGCATCATTAGTATCATTACTTTACATATAACGCATATGTGTAAATGCTATAAGTGTTTCCGTACATATGTTGGTGCTTTAAATATGCATTTGAATGTGCAAAAATTAGTAATCTTGAATTATTTTAGAAAATGTTTTTTATTTCATTATTCAACGTTATGTTTAGTTGTAAATATTAAATGTATGTGACATGCTACGAGTACTCGATAGAGTAATTTGTATTCATAGTAATATTTATAGATATTTCATCTTTTACGGTTGGGATACTGATTAGTGTGGCCTATGCATGCGATTATAGTGGCTACTAACATCCTCAAAAAGGCCAGTTTATTTTTGTACCTCACACATACTTTAAGCTCATTTCTCCAATCTGGGGTCGTATTGAGAACTTCATTCAGAACGCCTGCTTATCGTCGCTCGGTTGAGTTTAAAAGTTCTAATACCCCCTAAGGCGATGGTTGACTAACAACTAACCAGTATTAAAACTAAAAGACTTTGTCCAAATCAATTGAACAATAGATGTTTCAAGAATATACAATCTGGCGTAAAATTGATGATAGTTATTAATAAATGTGATGTTTCTAGTAAACGTTAGCTCGTAACGAAGTGTTTAGTCGCCTAATGTAGGGCGGACGGCAAGCTCACGTAGATAACATATTCGACGTATGAACATATATATTTGGTAAAAAAAAAGTTGGATCTTTCCCTATACGCTATCATTTGTTATAACATTGTATTGCTGTTGAAAATGATGGAATTATGTAGTAACTGCATTGATGTTGAAAAGTTGATATTATTCTATGGTTGGGTATGAATTCTATGTTGGAGGTGTTGCAGCGGTTGTGAGATGATTTATAATGATGTTCACTAAATATCTGACTAAATGTAAGTTATATTTTTTTGTATAGACATAGCTTTAAGACGAAGGTGATTAAACTTTATCATTATCACATTTACTGCAATTTTATTTTCACATTCCTTACAATTAAGTTTATTCATTATTTCTACACCGAACAAATTCATTGAAGGATTTATGCTTCGATATGTGGAGTTGATTTTATAGAAATCTTAAGAATGCGCCGAGCGTACGCCGGATGTACAGTGGCGCCCTCATTACTATTATTGTGTTTTCTAATAAACTAAAGTATTTTCATAAAATTGGTAGGTAGGTTTTTGTACTACAAATGAAAAACACAACTTATAGGGTATATCACATAGTTTAATAACAATTCACCTTCGAATTATCAACATAACGGAAAAAAGTGGCCACCTTTTCCCGTTAAGCTGACTACTCAAAGGGTAATCGTTATTAGTTTGTTACGTATCCCATAAATTGTGTTTTTACTTGCGCTACAAAAACGTATTGTCTGATTGCAAGGAAATTCTTTAGTTAATTAGAAAACACAATAATAGTAATGAGGGCGCCACTGGACGCTCGACGTTTGCTCGGTGCAGTCTTAAAAGGCCTTTTAACCTGTTTGACGGCATTGCAGGATATATCCGCACCACAGCTGTCAATGCCATGCGAGTAACTTTTGTATTCGACATAGCGCCGATAAGGTTAAAATCAAACAAAATTAAAATACGTATAAAAGCAATACCGATAAAAATACAACATGATCATTTATTTCCACAAAATTATATTAAATGTCACAGCCAGATACATATTGGGTAGACCCGGACTGTTAATTACATTCGGAAAACTTTGCAATTAAGAAATTCAACAAGTCCTAAATTAATACCGACCACACAACGGTTACACTTAAAACGATATATCGTGTCAATATCAGGACAAAGCTTTTGAGTAGAAAATGCAAGATATGTAAACGTTTAAACCTACTGCTAGATGGACGGCAGAAAAATGATAAACTGTTTTTTTACTATTGCTAACAATTACGTATTTGCCGCCTTCGGGATTAAGCATATAATACATTTTATAATTATTTATATATTTGCGCAGTTATCTGGCAGTAAGTGGCCTGTATGTACTTATATGTTGAAAGGTGAAGCTTCCATCGACTCGTATGCTTTCAATTTAACGTTGATCCTGAAATAAAATAACGACATTAATTTAATCTTAAGTTAAGTTTTTTTTTGTGTGTACAATAAAGTGTTTACATACATACATACATACATAACCTCCCAACAAGTACCATGCAAAAAGACGAAATATGTATATAACTTTTAGGAAAATCTAACCTGGCAACTTTATGATTTTTCGTCTTTAAGATGTTAAGGTAAAATCAAGTGAATTTCTCAAATGAAGTTTACTTTAAATTATGTCTGTGTATATTTTGCATTTGTATGTGCAATACAATATTAAATCACTTGACTGTTATTCGAAGCTTAATAATATTGAGATAGGCCCTTACGTTGCTCTTTTACCTCTCTTTCTACCTATATATATTTCTCTTTCGCACATCCAGCCATTGTAATTTTTTAAGATATATAAAAGGTGCATTTCCTCTTTTGTCGGGGTGGCGCCGCCCGCGCCCGACCTTGGTACAGTTCGTTCGTTCGAATAGTTTGCACGCTTTGATGTGCCGCTGTAATAGGCTATTTGACTAATTTTAGAAAACGTTTTTAAATGATTCTTTATCACATAACAAGCACACTACATTGATATTTCCTTGAGATTCTACTGTATTATCAATAAAAATGTAAGTTAAAGTTTAAATTTTCAAAACAACGCGATAAACGCTGTTTCTATCTATGGCGGACTAGTGTGACGTCACACGCAAGTAAACAAACAAGTTCACTTGACAGCTTAGCATATGAAGTTTGTTTTGTTTACTTGCATGTGACTTCACATCACAGGTTATAAAGTATTTCTAACATCACATAGCGTTTTTGCCACAATTAAATTTCAAAAAAAAATCCTTATTATTTCGTGTAATTTCCAAAAAAATAGACATAATTTAATGTGAAATAAAGTGAAATACGTTATTTTACGCTAGTATCAGATAGGATCACCACAATTTGTAGTATATTTTCAATGTTGTCAAATAGCCTATTGGTACAAAGAAGCCGCCGTGGCGCGCACAAAGCGGTGTCGGCAGCTTCAAAGGGTTGCAATGCACACTATTTGAACGAATGAAGTATAAACTCGGGGGTGTGGTACGGGTATAGGTGAAGGTGAACGTACTTGTCGAAGGCGGCCTGCAGGTCCAGCACCTTGCTGGGGTGGCACACGACGGACGTGGTGGTGCGCGCGGGGTCGAACAGGGCCGGCAGCCACGCGCGCGCCGCCGCCCGCGCCTGCGCCGGGGACACGCCCGCCACCGCGCACACCAGCTCCCTGCCGCGGATAGTATAGCCATCACCGATATTGACTAAACCACAAGCCACAGTCGGATCTGACCGATATCTGAAAGTTGCGCCACTGACGCCACCGTCAGACAGTCGAAACTAGTTGATGATTAACCTTTTGAACGCCTTACGTCGATAACAAAATGCACCATTCACACGCCGGCGCCGTTAAAACTTAATTCATACGAAACAAAATCTATTTTAATCTTGGAGTTGTGTCGGCTGTAGGCGTCGTGGCGTCAGGGGCACGACTTTCAGTTGTCGGCCACAGCCGTCTGTGGCGTTCAAAAGGTTAAAAGAAACTTTGTTTCGTTTGTATTAGGTTTAAATTTGCATAACAAACATCTTTGGCGTGTGAGTGACAAATGTATTTGACATGGTCGCCAACGCAAAATAACACTTAAGTGCCTAAAGGTGCCCGGCAGCCCGGCCGGCAGGCATGCTGCCAGCAAATAGCCTCTGACATGGCCTGACTATGCCGCGGCATACCCGCACGGCAAAAACGCGCCGGCTCTACCGCCAGTATAGTGTGCAAGAGCCTTAAAAGGCAAGGTTGAAATTAGCCCTGGTTTAACATTGGCGTGAAAATGAAGTCTTTTGTTTTTGTCATAGCGTTGAAAAGGTTAACCAACATAGAGCTCCAAATAGTTATGCTTCAACTAAAAAAAAGTCTCGTGGTTTACCTGGGCATTTTAGCAGACCTTAGCGAAGTAGACGAAGCCATTTCTAGGTTATTTAAACAATAAAATATCAAGGAACTAAACAGAGGTCACATTAATTACAATAAATTGATCAGCCTTAGCTAGGATTTTGTCTATTACAAAGCAGGCATTTTGGAAGGTGTCCCATACCTGTTGTAATCATCTCCGACTTGTTTGAAGAAGTTAATGAGTGACTGCGACACCACATCGGCGGTACACTTCTCGTTCTCGACCACCTCGAACAGCGCGGTGCTCTTCGCCGACTCGAACAGGTCGTCATCGAATTCATCCGCGGCGAGGTACTCTTCCTGCAAAAAACACCAAGGCATCGTTAATAAGCAACAGTTTAAAGTTTTCTTTGAGTGTTTCGTTCGTTTTGAGGTTGTAACAAAGTCATGTGTAACCACAACGTTTAGTATTTATTGACGTAGCTATTATATTTTTTGCAACTTCCCTGTAAAATAAAAATGCGTCACGTTCAATGGAAATATATTAGAGGAGGCGGTTGCCTAATTTGCATTCAAGGGTCTTGGTGTTTTCAACATCGATTTTTCGCTCATTAGTTTCTGTTAGTTTGTTCCATCTTCACAATTTAGCGCTTCAAGCGATCAAAGTTAAATACATACATACATACATAAACTCACGCCTTTATTCCCAGAGTGGGGTAGGCAGAGCTACAGAATTTCCAACAACTATAAAAACTTTTGATAATTCTGTAACCACATTTTGCACACTTAGGCGAAGATGTTTACCAGTGTATTAGTGACAGGTTGCAAACCCATCGCCTAACAATACTACGCCTTTATTACCTTAGTCGGCTTTTACGACATCCACAGAAAGACTTGGAGTGGCACTATTCTAATCCGGCAACCACACGGGGAAAGTTAAATAAGTTTGATAAATATAGTTCATAACCCGGAAACGGGCATAGGGTACTTTTGAATTCCTTAAACTCAGACAGTTCCTAAGGGAATAGCAAAACCTAGATTGTAATATATCCATATCATGATGTCTCGTGCCACTCACCACGATAGCCTTGGCCTTGGTGTACGCGGCCACGGCGTTGGTGGCGCGGTAGAGCGAGAACACCACGCGGCCCTCGGCCGGCGCCGCCGCCGCGCCGTAGCCGTACGACAGCCCGCTGCCGCGGATCAGCCGCCACATCGGGCCCTGCACCACAACCACAATACAACCACCGGCTCCAGCTATTTAAACTTTACCACTCTTCATCACATCATTTACACTGCATCACCAGTTACAGTAGAACACTATTTTATATATCGTGTTGTGAATCTTCGTTCGCGCAGATACGAACAACGATTCCGATGATTTCCGAAAGCACGATTAAAAGTATTATAAGTGTTCCGTGTCCGTACATTCGACTGGTAGAACTGATAAAACTTGTTGCATACGCCAGATGTTCATGGGACGGTCTATGCGACCATCGCAACATGAACAGAAAGAAAGAGCTCTTAGATTTCAAGAAAACTTTTCGTTTTAAGACAAAGTAAAGCTGGTAGACCCACCGTAGTAGATTATGGCAATCTTTGAGTAGACGCCCAGGTATTTACTTAATTTGTAGACATGTTGGTTATTTAACTGCCGTACATGTCTTGCCACTATTAATGTAAGAGGTACTATTGTAATTTCACGTCTATCGTAGGGTTGTGAACCGTTACCTCTAGCTGCGTGAAGTAGTTGAGCGCCACGAGCAGCGGCGCCACGTCGTCGGGAGCGAAGCCCGTGGGCCCGGGGCTCAGCGCGGCCAGGAAGGAGGACTCCAGGCCGCCCACGCCGGTCACGAAGCCGCCGCCCTCCTTGCCCACCAGTAAATCCGCATCCCAGTAGCGCGAGGGACTGCTTATGGACAAGAGAGAAAATAAATTAGGTACTAAAGACTGTACACGATAAAATCTGGCCATGCATGATCTGGTGTATCTTTGCGATGAATGCATATTTTCAAGCAGTTTTTTTTTTATATGTTGTATAATTATAATACTATATAATTAAATAAAATCGTATCATAATGTATGGGTATGTGTTAGTTTTCGCCAAATATATTCTATCATACCTTTCATCTCTTGTACAGCGTTTTTTGACAATATTCACTCACTTCCTGCTTCTACGCCACAACTGTATTTATATTGTTACAAGCAGTTTTACCCACAATAGAATGTCGTCTTACGAAAAAAATACTTTTTGAAACTCATTTCTATTTGTAGTAGTCAGGAAGACTTTTTACTCCAAGCACTGAAAGTTGTTTTTGTATGGGAGGCATTTATTTGTCAAAAAGTCAAATTCGCCAAAGTTAAAAAACCTCAGAACTATCTAAATCTGAATATAATCAGGAAAGTTTTAACTATTGTGGTAAGATAATTTAATAAGGTATAATTTGGCTTGTATAATTAATAATAATAAAATGTTTTAAAACGGAGAATTTGGTAAGACTGTCAGAAGATCGTGTACAAAAAAATAAAGGTACTGTGGATTATATAAGGGTCTAAGATACAGACGCTCTTACATTTTATTATGATTGTATTTTTATTATGTAGTTTCATAACCACTGACTATTACAAAAAAGTGCTGCTTGAAAATTAGCATTCATTAAAAAAATACACCAGATCATGCATGGCCAGATTTTATCGTGTACAGTCTTTATAATGAAAAAGATACTGGCAAAGAAACTAGCTAGTACAGTCAAGGTTAAAAAGAAATATTCGCACAAAGTTGCAAAAATATTTACGCATAGTTTACGTATATTGCCATAGTAATAAGGTTTATGTACATATTTTTAAGACTTTGTATACATATTGGTGACCTTGCCTACGTTGTCATCCAGTTCTGAGCTATATTTTAAGTTTACAGTCTCTATAACCAATTTTGTATTAAACCATTACATTAGCAAACAAATACGCACACAGATATACTAGACTGAACCAATAAACATGTGACAATACCCCGCGGCAATAGTGGGAATTTGAATTTAATGACAAGGAAATAAAATTCATCAACGTTTGCTCTATAACGCCATTTTCCAATTTTAAACAATTAGAAAAATGAACTTAAATCCCATTGAAATATAGTTAAAAAACTGCTTTGATTACGTACGTCCTATTGCAAACCGGGACTCACTAGGATAGACAATAGGAAACAAGCAGGTGGCCTATCCGAAGGAAAATGGAAACCAGCATGTTTGAATATTTACGACACCAAAGTGTCGTTGGTCTCCAAGCAATGTTAAATTGGATGTAGAAAATTAATAGAGTGCCTCAACAATATAGAATTAATGAAATTCAGTTCGTTCGTTCAAATAGTGTGCAATACAACCCTTGGAAGTCGCCGACACCGTTTTGTGTGTGTGCGCGCCGCGGTGGCTTCTTCGTAGAAATGTATTTGAATGACCGAACTGTACCTATGAATAGATCGCTATATTGTATCAATTAAGTTTATAGGATAATGAACTAGACATATCCCCTGACTAGGTAACCTCGGCACTCACGTAACTAATTTGCCTTCGCCCCTCTCCGGGAACCGCTTCCAAGGCTCCGTGCTAAGCGGGTATCTGCTGAAGTCCGTCGCTAGATGGAGCCAGACGTTCTCGGTCATCTTCTTGAACGCTTCCTTGGCCTCTTTAAGAGCGGCCTCGGCGGAGTCCCCGCCGGCGTTGAGCTGCTCTATGAGGTCTTTGAGGAACTTCTGTTGGCGCAGCACTGAGCTCCAGTGCATGTTACTGTCTTGGCTATACAAGCTGTCACGCAGGATGCCGTATACCATCTTGTGGCCGCTTCTTCGGACCTGTAGACGAGACAATTAGTTTTAATTATGATTTTTATGTACGAGTACATTCTACATATTATGAATCATTAACTATGTTGGAAGTTTAAAGAAAGCTTTTGAAAACAAAATGGGAGCTTTTTAA
The DNA here is from genome assembly GCA_963966035.1 of Acleris laterana. Lineage (NCBI taxonomy): Eukaryota > Metazoa > Arthropoda > Insecta > Lepidoptera > Tortricidae > Acleris > Acleris laterana. The sequence continues at coordinate 8,327,892 of OZ014439.1, forward strand.
AACTGGTGGAATTTTGGGTAACATCGTTATAATAGGGTAGTTTTTTGGAGTATTACTAAGTACCGTAAACCGGAGTGACTTTGACCACAATTACCAGTCTATAGTGCTACTAAAACAACAACAATATGATAACTAAAACACGACCATAAAAAAAACCTGTAATTCTTAATGTGTTTTGTGAATTGCAATAGAAATAACAGTTTCCGGAATACGGCGAGGTTATTTTATTTTCCGGTCAGGCTTCATCTAATGGGCTGAACAATTTTGAATGAAGTACTAGGTAATGGATTTAGTAGCCATCCAATTACAATCACCTGGGACACGTCGTTGATGAGTCTCTGCGCGAACACGAGCAGCCTCTCTTTGGTTATTTCAGCGGCGTACAACACCTCGTACAGGTGGTTCACGACGGTCTCGTAGTCGGCTGGTTCACACTGTAAATACCATTGAAAATATTAAAAAAAGGAATTGGTTTTGATTTTTTATTTATAACAAAACATGTAGCGGGTTTTCAAGATATTGTTTTTATCTTATGTTTTGTATGCAAGTACGTTCTTTAGTTTCTTTATAAAGAGGAAATCAGACGACCCGACGAAACTGGTCGATTTGGTTAGATTAGTCCTAACAAGATCATGGGTGCCAGTCAGTATTTCTTAAATTCAAAATGAAAAACCTAACATAGTGTGATTGAAAAAATATAATTATTCCCAACGATACCAAATAGCTGCTACAGCAGTTGGGTTTTTAAAGTCTGCTTTGGTAGATATATTCTTCATTCAGTACACAATGTGCCACTATTACTTTTTGTCCATCGTAACGCAATCCTATTCACATATCCTTTCACATACTTAACATTACCAAATATCTAGGAAGAAAACAAATAAGGAATGAAGAAAAGAGAAAAAAGAGACAGATCAAGGAGATCTCTGGACGAACTGGACCAGTTATGTAAGGCCAGTGGGCCAGAAATGACATAAGATAAGAAGTACCCTGGTCTCCACGTGCACGAGGTTCCCGAACTGTCCGACGCTGAAGTTCCCGGGCCTGCCAAAGCCCATGTGCGCGTTGAACACGACGGTCAGCTGCTCGGTGGTGGACACCACCTCCTCGTGCGGCACCAGCTTGCCGTCGCGCCACACCGGGCACTCCGCGAGCGAGTTTAGGTGGAGAGGCAGCCACTTGCGCGTCGCCTGATCCGCTGATGTCGTGTCGAAGATGAGGTTGATCTGAAATATTGTAAATCTATATAATTTCTGTGTTAACTATTGGAACCAGTAAACTAGATGTGAAGCATATTTAATGTTTTTTTTTATATATAACACTATGAAAAATATACAAAAAACAAGAAGAAATGGAATAGAAAACTCAAATAAATCAGAATTCGTCTTCTCCAGGGAATGTTTCTTGACTATCATACATTATGATGCTTATTCAATTAATTGTACAGTTTCTTATAAAAGCTACTATTATTTGATCAACAACTAGACCGAAAACGAATGGAATTTACCATACATATTATAGCGAGGAAAAAATAAGAAGTCAATAGTGACACATTAATTATAAATTCAAATCCAAGAATCCATACTAATATTATCAATCTGAAAGTAACTGCCTGTCTGTCCGTCTGTCTGTTACGGTTTCACAGCTAAACCGCTACACCGATTTCAATGAAGTTTGAATTGAGATAGCTCGAGTCCCGGGGATAGATATGGCATACTTTTTACCCTGAAAAAAGAACAGTTCCCGACAAAATAGCGATAATAAAACTTCTACGCGAACTGAGCCGCGGGCAAACCCTGGTTATAAATGTTACTGTGATCACAGGTGTCAGGAACGTCTCTCATTTTCCTGTATGTATAGTGAAATAAAGTAATGGGTACTGACATAAACGAAATGCGACTTGAGGCTGTGCACCCTTGCGTACATGGGCAGGCGCGTCAGGTCGAAGTGCGGGCAGGGCTCGGTGTCGGGGCTCCAGCTGGCGACGCGGTGGCAGCGCAGCCCCGCGCAGCCCGGCACCGGCACCGCGCCCAGCGTGCCCGCGGGCGGCGGCCGCTGCGGCAACACGGTCAGTACACATACATACTATGTATAGGGGTGTCCGTCATAATCCCTAACAACGTTTGTCCTAACACATCGTTTGTCCGAATTTTCATTTGCCCAAAACTGGTTTTCAGCTGAGTCAGGGTTAGGGACGATTAAAACAAAACTAATAAGTTTTAAGGATAAACGAAAACTCGGACAAATCAGTCAGGGTCAGTGTCAATTGAAATTGGCAACGATAAACAAACTAATAGTATTTAACACATAAGCTCAAATATTAGCGTGTTCCTTTTTTAAATAATGTATATATGATAATAGTTATTTACTCTTAAACTGAAGATGAAAGTACGAGGGTCATGCCAAAAGAAATTAGATACTCCATGCTCATTTGTTTGATACTGGCCAGTTATACACCATAGTGAAGGCTGATTATATAGCTATAAATTTAAAAATGGAATACTCCGGAAATCTGCGTAATTATTTTTTAAATATTTTTTTTCTGATTGAATCTGACGGGAATTTGCGGTTACAATGGAACTTAGTCGACGAGATTTTCGTGTTATGATTTACTATGACTTTAAAAAAGGTTTAAAGCCCCAAGAATGTTTTGAACTTTTAACCACGACTTTTGGTGAGTCTGCTTGTTCTCGTGCAACTGTTTTTAACTGGTTTGCTGAATTCAAAAGAGGGCGGGAGAGCTTTGAAGATGAGGCGAAGTCGGGGCGACCGCCAACCGCAGTTATTCAAGAAAATGTGCAAGCCGTGGAAAAAAATATCCGTGAGAACCGACGAATTACATACGTAGAGCTTGAACGAGATCTAGGCATTGGATCAGCAGCACTGCAAACCATAATTCATGGACAACTGTCCCTCCATAAGCGTTGTTCGAGATGGGTGCCGCATAAACTCAACGATTTGCAGAAAGAACGCCGCGTGGATTGGTGTAAATTTATGATAAATAAATTCGACGCTGGCGAGAAGAAAACTGTGTATGATATACTGACAGGTGACGAAACATGGCTGTATAACTACGATCCTGAAACAAAGCGGCAGTCAACGGTATGGTGCTTCGAAGATGAACCGACTCCAACAAAATGTCGCCGAGCACGAAGCACACAGAAACAAATGGTTGCCTCATTTTTCTGCAAGACAGGGCATATTGCGACTGTGGTGCTAGAGGATCAAAGAACTGTCAACTCAGAATGGTATGTGACAGTTTGTGCTCCACAAGTGTTGTCAGCTTGGTGTGACAAGCGGCCAAAGTCAGGAACCCAGCACCTGCTCTGGCACCACGACAACGCCGCCCCGCACACTTCTGCCCGAACACTCGACTATTTTAGTTCGAAAAATATCACTATACTCCCTCACCCACCATATTCTCCTGACCTGGCACCCTGTGACTTTTACCTGTTTCCGAAAATTAAAGAAAAATTAAAAGGAAGGCGATTTGAAACCAAAGAAGATGCCCTGGCTGCCTATAATTATGAAGTTTCTGAGGTACCCAAAGAAGAATGGTCATTGACATTTTCCAAGTGGTTTAGCCGAATGAAAAAGTGTATACGTGCTCACGGTGAATACTTCGAGAAAATAGATAGCAATAATAAAGAATAAACTTTGTAGTTTTTGAATATCTAATTTCTTTTGGCATGACCCTCGTAATGATCAAGTGTATGACCAGATATTTAAAAGTGCGTGACAATCGAGTAATAATGATAAATTGGTTCATTTGTATTTGTTTACATCTTTGCCAATTTTCAATAGACGCAGACTACCAGGTTCCGAGGTCCGTCCGCGTGGCTACCGATAGCAAATTTAGCTCCAGCTCCAGGCAATAACGTTTCTCACCCACTAAATCAATTCCATTATTCATTACATTGTAGTTATTATTAATAGTCTCTAGCTCTCTGTCTTTATGAAGATAGCTTGAGTCCCAGGGCAGAGTACATAGGATACTCTTTTATCACGGAATGAATAAAAATTCCCGAGGCAATAGCGATAATACACAGACGGAGTCGCGGAAAACAGCTAGTATATTTAATAAGGAGTTCTGAAAAACAATTAGTAAGTTTTTTTTTAAATATATACCAACATTTTTAAAAAAAAACTCACTATACCTTAAGCCAGAATTCAAGCTGACGCAACGGCTTACCTCGTTAAACTGCATGGCCTGTTCTAAAATCTCTTGTTTTTTCTTGAGCCCCTCCGGTCCCAGCCGCTTTCTTTGCGCTTCTATTCTGTTCCTCTCTTCTTCTGCCATCCTAAAACCAACTTAAGTGCATGAAAAAACATTACTTTACAGTACAACATGTAATAATATTCAAATTTATCTATTGGGCGCTCGGTCAAGGAGAGTTATGTAAGATTTTTACAGTGTAAATGTATGTTCATCTCCTCCTTCATACTTTCTAGATGACCAATTACTCTTAGACAAATAAGTTGTTGCTGCCCTCGTTTTATTGTTGATAATCTTATTCTTTAAAAATCACGATGAGTAAGAATATTAAACCATTTACAATTAGACACTAACTTATCCTGAAGCGCTATGCTGGGAGATCCAACTATGGTGATGATGCCATCAGTGAAGTATTTCTGCATCAACGCGAGCCAAAACTTCGGACCCTCCTTCAACAGCTCCTCCAGGTGTTGTTGGGGGTTCAACCTCAAAATAAACTGGAAACAGATCATCAGGTAACGTTAAAATTTCAATCATATGATGAATTACCCTTTTTTTTACGCCACCTATACGGATGAAAGTAATCAAATTCTGTCAGACACTTGGTGTGCGTTTTGTTTTTTTTTATGTCTTAATCTTGCCTTGCTATAAAGATACCATACTTAGCATTTTCCTCATAATATGTAGAGTAAAAACCAGCGTCGTACTCCTAAAAGCTCAGTTTTCTAGTGTGTTCCGTATTTTTGAATACATCGAATGCTAAGATACCAGTGGCGTTGTGGGTGTTACGATACTAAAGGCGCCATGAGTGTTACAAAGTATTAGATGTGGTGTATGCTCCGGTATATTAGTACAAGGCGGATGGTCTGAACAACTTGATCGCATTGGTTGAGTTAATGTTTATTACTATAATGGATGTTGCTCTATAATTGGACATAATATATTGACCGTCACTATCTATATGATGCTGACTGTACGACACTTAACTGAGTGGATACCATTTTCGCAGCACTGGTATTCACACAATGTAAATATAAGCGAAATAAATGTCTTCTCAATTCTATTGTAAGAAGCAGTGCATGACACATTAACAAATTATTATCGTCTCCGAACCGATAAATAATTTTGCTAGCTTCCGACACAATCTACTACAGGATCACACTTACATCTTGTTCGTTCTGGGAGTAAAGCGCGTCTCCTATACACCGGAACGCGATGGCGTGGTGGGGGTCGGACTCCAGGCCCGCGTAGCACTCCCTCAGCTGTTTCTTCAGCAGCCGTGTCATGCGGTCCATGTTGAACAGATCGTTGCCGTCGCGCACGCACTTGAGGCAGCGTGTGGCTTCGTCACGAGCGATCTCCAGTTTGTCCACCGGCACGTTGTCAAGTTGGATCTTGATTAGAGCAGCTATGTTCTCCGTTAGATTGTATGATACCTGTGGGTTATAAGTCACATGTTCGTTACAGCTTGGCGACTCTAAAAGCAGGCCAATGCCTTGTAGTTTGATGTGTTGACTCGTAATCGCATGAACTGTGGTTAAATATCCAAAACATACATACGTACATAAACTCACACCTTGAGATCCAAAACCTCTGTATTATATAAAACATGGCGTCTTCATTTTACTAATTTGCATTGGTTCCTGTGTCTCAACTTGGTTTTATTAGAAATACTCCTTTTAGAACCAGGCAATACAATTGTTCGGGCTGTGACAAATAAACATACAGTATGTATCAGAACGAAAGGCCAAGAAAGAGACCCATTAATGTTTAGACCATAAATATGATTATGGTGACGGGCTTGTGCAAAATTAGCATATTTTAATGGAAATGAAGAAATAATAATAATAAACAATTATTTTACTACCTCCTGTATTTACAGTGTTCTCAATAACAACAAACAAAATGACGTAAATGTCATAAATATGTCAGTTGATAACGATAGACAGCTAAAGTTGAGTGCACACTCACGTGTTAAATGCGACGCGGTTCGATGTGCCGGCCGCCGGTACGGATACATCTCAGCAAGCGACGACGATTATTTTCGTGTACTTTTAGCAGCAAATTCGGATTTTGCCGGTGTCTAATTTAACAGAGAAAGGGTGCTGTTGATCTCGTCTTAGAATTCGATGGACGGAGGAGTGACTCATGCCTAAAATGCTTCCTGCACGTCTCGTACTCGATCCCGGTTGGTTGTGAAAATGGTCCAGTACATGTTCTTCCTCTCTCACGTGTAACTGTGGAGCCCCTCCTCGGTTGATCGGCACCGGCGGGTTGTTATTTCGCAATCGGATAAGCGTATTGACGATCACACGGCCATGGTTGGGTTGCCTTCGTGCGGGAAACCTCTCCGCGTACAGACGAAGAGCGGCATACCCGTTTCCCATACACTCTCCGTAAAGAAGGATCATATCCACAAGTTCCTCCGCAGAAAAATTTAAAGGCATTTTCAGTAATTGTTTATTTAAATTTCTATTTATTAGATTGTCTTGGCAGACGAATGTCAAAGTCTGACTTGAAGTTTAAATTTAAAGGAAAAAAGTCCAATTAATTGATTTAACCAGATCTCTTTCAAAATAAAAATAACAAGATGTCAATTCTATGGGAATGTCATAATTAATGTCAAAGTGAACTACTATGATATGCGAAATCGCTGTTGTAAATAATAATGAACTAATAACAATCCTTAAATGATAATTTCAAGAAGTGTTTAGTGTTCCGTATAATTCGTATGTATTAGGCTTATCAGTATCTGGTCATACATTTATTGGTAGCCTAACCTTTTTGTTATGAAAAAAAGTTCTATCGTTCTATGGTTTGAGACAATTATGACATGACACAGCAAAAATGTCAGAGACGGTGTTTATTAGTCTTTGTAATTTATTTACACATTTGAGATCAATTTGTACTACTGGACAATCAGTTTCTACGCCGAGCAACAGCTTTGCAAATGATGCAACAGCCAGAATAAGTCATTGGCATTTAGGTAATGGTCGCTCAATCATAGTAACGGATTCCCACTACAAAATTTGGATTGGATTGCTTAAAATTCATTGTGCAGTGCAGTTTAGAGTGTATTCTAATGTAAACTTGATACGGTAATGTGGTCATAGTTGAAACTGTATTGGCCTGATATGCAGAATTAGATTATTTGTAAATACCTAGTTTGTTTACTTTTGTTAAGAAGTGATAACTGATAGACTGATAACTGATGTCAAACTTGCATCACAGGATGTTATTTGGCTGGTTAACCGACTGATGAGAAAGAGGTTAAGTTATTACATTTAAGTAGTAAGATTATAAACAAAAAAAGGGATTGGATTAAAACAAAAAGTGGTTCATTGTATTATACCCGTTTTTAACATCTACCGGTTTTAAGGTTGGCCTTTCGTTCAGTTACATACTGTATATTCTTATCAGTTGATTTCGAAAATTTAAATATCTATCACATACATACATTAAATCACGCCTGTTTCCAAGAGCGGTAGGCAGAGACAACTTCTTCTTCCACATTCATATATTGAATCTTGCACGCACGTAATTAAATATCATTTGTCACTTAATACCAAGCTTGGTCTGACTAATGCAGCTCCAGTGGCCATGGGCCCCCTCTGGACTACAAAACACTAATAATACTAATAATACTAATACTAATATAATAATATAGGACACCGTGAATGAAACAGTAGTGGTAAGGTCGGTGTACTGACGTCGCCGGCGAGCGCGTCCTCCCGCTCGACGAGGCAGCGCTGCAGCGGCGCGGCGGCCGTGTCGCACAGGTAGCGCAGCACCACCGCGCACGCTGTCAGCTCGCGCGTGCCCGTCGGCTCCGTCAGCAGCGGCCCGCGCCACCCGAACTGCACCTGGAAGGGATGGGAGACACCTGAGACCTGAAGTCGAAAATCGAACTTCGAACGTTACGTTAGCTTCTCGATGTCTCGAATTCTCTGACAAGTGTCAGCCGGTAACTGCCTCGGCCGCGCTAATTCATACTCGTCCCGCGACAGCAAGGGATTGCTGGACGAGTTTGGGATAGACGTCGGATACACCGAGTCCTGCAATCCCTGTTCCGGCGGAGGATTGTATAGTGCTTTTCTCAAGCAATGTGAGGAAATATTAAAAGTACCGGGCCGTTTTTATAAACATGCCATTTCAACAAACTATTCGAGCACCATGTTTAACCGCACATAAATATAGTACCATAGATTTTGTAATATTTTTAAATGTCGCACGTATGATTACAGAGTCTAATACTGGTTGGCAGTATTAAATTTTTCCTTTGTCAGTTTAATGTAAGTAAGCAAATTTTAAAAGTTAGAGCAGCGGACAATAAGGTTTTTCTTATATTTTTCATACATTCGTGTTTGGCCTTAGGCCAATATAGAAGAACTAATGTAGAGAGGCATGAACAAGAAACTCCATGTCTTCATTTCGTGATATTAACGCATACATTTCCGAGCATGTTTGGGAAAAGTACTATTCTTATTATTTTAACCCTTGCTGTTCTTGTTTACAGCTCTGGAATTAACTGGGTTCGTCGTTAACGGATACATCTAGAAGGACATCAATACATAAAAGCGTCAATTGGTGTAATTATTTTGAAAACCCTAAACAAATATAGCCAACGATATAATAAAAACCGGCAATTGCGAATCGGACGGTACGCTTCGGTGCGCGAGTTCGACTCGCAAATATCCGGTTCATTTTTATTTACAAATTAGATCAGTAGTTAAGAACTCCCTATCAGTACTCAAACCTCTTCACGGTTTTGCTAAGATGGGCATTGTACTTACTACCTATGTATTTTCTTTGTCTTAATCAATAAATAAAAAAAATAACAAAGATAAATTTTTCATAACCTGTAAAATGAAATGACCTACCTGTCCACAATCCTCCGTGTCTGCTGGCCACTGCTCCGTGTACTCGCCGTAACGGGGCATGGGGGGGACGGTCTGCCATGGCTTTACCCATGGTTCTAGAACTTTTTCCCCTCTCTGTTAACAACCAAAATTATTGCTATTGAATTAAACAAATTGCAAGTCCCTTACATCTTCAAAAAGTAACCATTAGCGCTAAACAGGTTAATGTTTACGAACGATTTTTACTTACAGTGTATTTGAAAGTGTAATCAAATAGTTATACTTACTTACTTTTTTTTAAACAATATAATTAATTAATTTAATTAAATGTTATAATTTGAACCCCAATTAACGAAAATAAGATTTTTTGCATTTAAGTTTAGTCCGATTTTTACAATTTATTAAAAGACCATTGTATAGAATCCATTGGGTTAGGTTAGGTTTGTAAAAAATGTATGATTTCAAAAGAAAAACCATTTTAGATTATGACCATTATGTATTTTGAACTTTATACATGTACTAGCGACCCGCCCTTGCTTCGTTTCGGTTTATATGAGTTTTCTGTAACACCAGTGCATAAAATAAAAAAATATTATACATATAAACCTTCCTCTTGAATCACTCTATCTATTAAAAAAAACCGCATCAAAATCCGTTGCGTAGTTTTAAAGATCTAAGCATACATAGGGACAGACAACGGGAAGCGACTTTGTTTTATACTATGTAGTGATATTACGATATGTACCCTATAAATACACACGTCGTTGAGGCACATTTTGGCTAGTCAACCAGCATGTAATTGGGTGTGAGTCACAGCAATTGACACTGACCTTGGCAATAATGTCTTCCTCAACGGGCTCCAGAGCTTTGAACACGTTTTCTGCTTCAATTTGACCAGTTAGTATGATCGTCAAGTTCTCAGGCCTATAGAATTTCTTGTGAAAATTCCTTACCTGAAATAATAGTTAAAAGTCAGGTATACTGTAATCTTAAGATGCTAAAGTTGCTAAACCCTTAAGCGCAAAACAAACAGCAGGCGAGCGCGGGTCGTGCGACGAGCGAGCGGGTTATAAGTTCGGCGGGTGTTTTAACGTGGAGTTATAATGACGCATTCACACACACGGCGGACGCCGGCCCGGCATTTCAAACAGCGCGCGGATATGGCGGGTCAGACGCGGGCATCATTGGTCGTAATACACGCATTATCCGATAGGCATTCTCACAATCTGTGATCTGAGACCCATAGACATTTAAATGAATACCTCTTTGCTAGTAATTTCATCTGTTGTCTTATCCCCACACCGGAAAGTTTGTACTTAATGCTTATCGGTACAGAACAAGGGCTTATAGCATTGCATAACATTTTTTTCCGATTTATCACAAACAAAATTAAAACAAGTGATAATATTATACGTGCAAAAATTAATGATAATAATAGATTTGTACTTTTAACAAAATAAGACAGTTAAAAAAAAAACAGTTATAGCTCAAAATCTCATTAATCCTGCTGCATACTTAGGCGACTTAAATAATGTATCATAATCTCACTTTCGTATTATTGGTAGATTCCCTCAAGTTTTTCGTGATACCTCCAGTTTCGGCCGAGTAGCCGCTGTTGGGGTAAGCAGCCCGTAACAAGCGCAAGTCACATCTGTTAACAACAAATAAATAAAATAACTATATCAATATCACATCTATTATTGTATTTATGATGCAGTTTCCTATTTTGAGCGTTTTGTGAAATAAATAAAAATACAATAAATACATGCTTCTTTTTCTAAATATACATTGGTCTCCAAAACCAATGGCTGATGATAAATAGTAAATCATATCCAGGGAGATATGAATCAGAAAATGATTTCATAGAATGACACAAGTGAGAGTGTTATCTCATTTTCCTTACCTACTATCGGCACTGTTCTCCCGCCCCTGCATTTCACAATACACGACCCCCGCATCGTCGCCCTCGCCATCAACATGATGAACCTCAGTCAGGAAGCCATGGTCTGTTAACGTTGGATTCAGAATGTGGTCCAAGTATATTGGGAGCAATGTCAACATCCCAGAGTCACCCGCAGTGTAAATAGTGTAGCATGTATGGTCCGTATCCGTCCAAGCATTAGTGCCTTGAGCCATACAACGATTGGCTAGTAAATCTAGGATACCCTTATAAGGATAGTTTTGTGATCCAAGGAAAATTAGATGTTCCAAAGTATGCGGTAATCCATCGTCGTCGTGAGCTTCAGTGGCTATAAAAAAAGAAAATTTAGAAGGATGACGATAATGTTTTTTAAAGTAGTAATCAAATACCAAAATTAACTTACCAAGACAGAAAAATCCGTTCACTAATGGGCCCTCTACGTTAGCTATTATTACTGTTAGCCCCGTTTTTTCTGATACGTATTTGTGAACGGGAACCACGTCGGAGGCTCTTGTGGTTGATATAAGTTTGAAATGAGACATACTTGAAAGAGTATATTAAAATAGAATAGAATAGTAAAAAAATATTACCAAAATTAGGTTGCAAAATTCAGCAACAACACAAAAGATCGTGAGTGGACACACCGCACAGATCACAGATTATAGGGTAGGGTACGTGACAGGCGCGGCGCTGACTGACAGCACAATGCCACAGATTATCACCGATTAGGCGATTACAGACACAGATTATAAGGGTACCTTAGGACTAAGCCTCTGAGGCATGTAATTTACTAGTAAGTTCAGGTCTACCAGAATCTCATGATAAATTCAAATTTAGGGCTTGCAACTCCGGGGTAATAGGATTTAAAGGTCTTGATACTTGATTTTCCACTCGTCCAATAAAAGAAAGATGTGGCGGACTCAGTCCGCGTAGAATTCTTTTTTTTTTAATTATTCATTTTTCCGGAATAAAATTTAAATATCACATTGGGCAATTGGGTAAGTAAAGTTTTTGGAAGAGATGTAAATTATATTTTTTTTCGATAGTCGTCATCCTGAAGATCATGGAACTGCGGCTCTTTTACTTTTATTTTCTCTAATATTTTAGAAATCTTTTTTTTAGTTATGAAGTTGACATTTGTAAACTTTAATGACCGACAAGCTTGTTGCCTTCGTATTTAATGAAATAGAAAAAAAAACTGTCACTTCTATATCTGTCAACGTCAAATCAAATCAAAGTAAACAAACAGTTCAGTTCAAATAAGTAAATTCAAGTAAATCTTTGTAATACTCCATTTCCACAGTCCGTGTGGGATTGCCTGAATTCATTGCGTGGATTGTACAATTCAAAAGTGCTCTCGTGGCTATCAAAAAGCAGGGCAAGAGTCGTCGAGAAAGGAAGAAATCGGTGTCCAAGAAGAAGTGCCAAAGGGTTCGAAAATAAATCGTAGACCAAATATCGTGCAAAGGACTTAGAGCAAAGCGGCAAAACGAAAGTCCGGAGTTCGTTCTGAGATCGTCAAAAATATTTCTAAAAACACTGATCACATGAAACACAAGCAAACAGAAAAGAGCCGTTGTATTGAATCGTTTGTTTACTTTGATTTGATTTGACAATGACAGATATAGAAGTGTTTTTTTTTCTTTTTCATTAAGTACGAAGGCAACAAGCTAGTCGGTCATTAAAGTGTACAAATGTCAACTTCATAACTAATAAAAATATTTCTAAAATATTAGAGGAAATAAAAATAAAAGAGCCGCAGTTCCATGATCTTCGGGATGACGACTATCGAAAAAAAATACAATATACATATCTTCCAAAAACTTTACTTAGCCTATTAACTATCTATGCCGTGAAGATGGAACAAAGCGTAGTGGGACGGAACAAACCAATATTTATAATATTCAATCATTAATAACGGTTAGTTACCCTACCTAACCCTTAAAACTAACTTTGGACTTGGATTTTTTATTGTTATTATTAGTTGTGGGTGACCCATCAGTTCCTCAGATATAGATTTTGGAAACAATCAGTCGAATAACTGAAAAGTTCAAGATGGGGGGATTTTTATTCAATCTGTCAACGGATGCACATTGGGAATTATGATATTAATGATTGTTCGTGTTCACCCTACTAACTAGCTAACTACTTAAGAGGGACAAACTAAGACAAAGTAGGTAAGTCTGTTTCGGCTCGTACACTTGATTACCACAAAATCAGCCTTCTGTCTTAACATATTGAGTTCAATTTTACTTGTCTCAATTTTGCCAGTAATCATTCCAGGTGTGGGTACTTACTAATTCCATGCTCTGAGGCCCTACTTTGAAAATCGAAGTTCGAAGTAACGTTAACTCGATCCCTGTCACTCTTCAGTGGATACTAAATTGAGAGAAAGGGATGGAGCTAACGTAACTTCGAACTTCGATTTTCAAAGTAGGGCCACGGGGCTAAACTGTGGGGCTAAGTGACGGGTTGACAGCCAGCTGAAGCCCTATTTTGTAAATCGTAGTTCGAATCTACGTACCTAGATCCCTGTCACTCGTCATTCGAGAATAAAGCCGAAACAAAGGGATGGAGCTAACGTAACTACTTCGATTGTCAAAGTAGGGTTTCAGATTATAGCGGGTATGTTAACCCTTAATCAAATATTGGGAAACTATTTCCCACTTAATTTTATAGTTTTCATTTATCTTGTAAAAATTATTGCGTTACATTAAGGGTTAAAAACGGTGCATATCGTCGACCGTCGCTCTTTTTACAAATCGTCGCTTATCTTTCCGCGATGTCCAGTAAAATCATCTGGTAGGATCCCTTACCTATTAATTTTGTACGTGGGGGATCCGACCAGGGGATCTTACTGGTACCTAACACTTTTAAATCTTGAAAAATATACAACAAATAAATGTATGAAACAAAGATGTCGAGAAACCAAATCACGGAAGGGCCGCGACCAAGAAGATTCTAAGTACTCAGGCCCTTTACTTTCACTTTCTTAGAATGTGTACACGTATACTTACATATACTTACGTATAAACAAATTTGCTTACTTTATGCATACCTATTCCATGGTTAGGAGGCTTTTTTTAAGAACCAGTTTGAATCAATTTCCATAGGCAGCTAAATATTTTAGCAGCTAGCATGCGTAATAGCACGTATCTCTATTTCACCGTTATGATTGACTGTTAGGTTTTATGGGTTAGAATAGGTAGCTAACGGTTAATTTTAAAATCTAAAAATAAAACCCCAGTTTTGATGGGAAACTATATAAAAACTTGACACATTATCACTTGATTACATGGAACTACCAGTTTTACATTTCAACGATCATTTAGGTACTTTTTCTACTCCTGTACTTTTATTAGTCTTTTACATAGTCACGAACACTATTATAAGAACATAGATAATATGACTTCAGAAAAGTCTATAACTCTATTCCCCATAACAGCTCTCGGTGTCGTAAAGTCGCCCTAACGATACGCCACAGATTACTAAGTGTAGCCTGTTAATCATATTTTAACGATTGTGAAATAGGGACTATAAAACACCTAATGTTTTGAGAAATGATTTCAGTTATCTGATTGGTCGATTTTAAAATAGCTGTATTCTGATTGGTTGATACGAATTACAAAGTTTTTTTAAAAGATTTAAATTAGTTAAAGAGAAACACGTACCTAAAAGAACCTATCGTTCCGTTTGACAGTCGATGTGTATTGTGATTGGTGGATTTAATTTAGTGAAGTATTCTGATTGGTCAAATTAAAATGTTTTGGAATTGTATATAATTCTTTTTTCCATTCCGTCAATTTAAAAACAAAGTAAACCATAGACACATATTTTGTCATTTTCTTGTTTCCCGCTCGTTTGTTGTTCTTTACTTCGTTCGTTCGTTTGTAAGTTTTTTCGCTTAATTTTGCATTTCATTTGAAACCTAGTCGTAGAAAAAGTATTGTATGCAACGGTGTATAACTAAGTCAAAAAACACTCGTGGCGCTTTCCTTTACGATGTTCGCCTTCGGCTCACATCGTAACTCACGCCACTCATATATTTTGACCTCTCTTATACAACTATTGCATAAACTACTATAATGGCACCAGTGTTCGACACTTTAAGATGACAGGCAACAATAATAAACGTAACTGTTAATTCAAATATCATATGGTATGACCCTATTCTTTTTGCTAAGGGCTCCACAGGCTAAAAGTAGGTACCTATAGGTACCTCAGGGATAGTAACTGGACTCTGAAGCCTACTCTAGACATTTGCAATCTTACGATGACAATCTCCAGACTGCAAATGCATTGCCAACCCTGAGATATGGATATGTAACTTATGGAATAAGCCTCTTTACTAACCATTTCGCCAGTTGTCTTACCCCTGCACCGGAGCTCAACAATAAGATTATTTACTGGGGTGATATTCTCTCAAAAACAACTGACGGTCGGACGGACGAGCGAAACCACAGCGGCGAGCTTAGGTAGTCCCGTCAGAGCGAACAAAACACATTTTAGCACGTGCATTTTCAACTAAGCAGCATTATACGTTCGATCCATCGGCAGAAACCATGCTGCTAAATTAAAAATGCACGCGCTAAAATATGTTTTGTTCGCTCTGACGGGACTACTTAAACTCGCCGCTTGGACATTCTCTCGTTCGTCTGTTCGACCGTCTTTGTCGAGAGAATCACTACCCTACGGTTTGGCAGGTAGATGGTGGTAATGAACCCTGCACGAGGCTCTTCGGGTCCATCGGGCTGTTAGTCTATCTTGCCCTTCATGTTTTGTTGGCTTTAAAGGTAGGTATGCAAATAGTTGCTAAGTAAACAACATACTTGTAGTTATTTATCGTTAGATAATCATAATCCCAAAACAGTACAATCAATTATCCATTCAATTGACGTCAAAGTGATAGTAGGGTATACCCATAAATAGATACCCTTTTCAGGGTTTATAAAATAATTGAACCTGTTTACAGTTATCTGTTTTAGGGTTTTTACTTAAATAACAAGGGTTTAACTTGATTTTATTTAATTTATTTACCCTTGAACCCAGTATATTAAGTTCGTGCTTTAAACAAGTTGGGTGTGATCGTTTCAAACAATTTTAGAGGTGTAAGAAGTTTGTTGTGATTTTCACGAATTTTACGTGAATCGGTTAAGCCGAACGTTTAAAGATGGAACTGCCTCTGAACCAAACGAATTCCACCTATTCTTTAATTGTACTAGACTTATCTCTGCTCGTATCCGATCTTAGGAAGAGGAAACAATACTAGGGGCGTCCTAAAACAAATTAACAATTTTTTAAATTTGTTATACAAATCATTACCATGCCTTATAAAAAAAAAACCGCACTCAGTAGGCAAATATGAGCAGGCAGGCCACCTGATGCTAAGGAGGATCTGTGAGCCATTTATTCTCAAGACTACAATCCTTGTATCGCAAATGCGTTGCCAACCCTGAGTACCAAGATGGAATGCCTATGCTAGTAATTTCACCGGTTGTCTTATCTCCACACCGGAACAAAACGATGCGAACACTGTTGGTTGGCGGTAGGTTAAAGAAGATAAGATGAGAGAGTAGATAAGATAGTGGTAGCGATACCACCATAGGAAATAGCCTGAAACAATAGAAAAGATCAAACATACCTACTGTTCTAGTCGTCTGTCGTATACTAGTGAAATACCTATTCAACAAGTGAAATCAAATCTATTCTATACGCGAGCCGACACAAATAACTGCAACAATAGGTCCTGGAGGTCACCACTCATCGCGTTACTGCCACCCATTCAGTTGATATAGATGGACTGACAAGGGCGGTCGTTAGACCAAACATGACCGTGCGGCTACTAGAGTACCTCCACTGGTGTCGGTATTATCCAGGAACACTTCGTTGGTATCACTTTCGTTGCTCGTCAGGCAATCATAACTAGATCCTGCACGAGCTCGAAATGATGTCCTAGAACAGACAGAATATCTTAAGTTTAAATAGACAAAGTTCATAAAAATAATTCTCGCAAAAGGAGTAACAATTAATTATTTTTAATGGATTATTCTCTATTTAAACTTATAATTTTCTCTCTATTCTCAGTTCTGGGACACTATATTATGGTTGCATAATGTTTGTAAGGTATTTGCAAATATGGGCCTTTAGTAGTAAATTGTTCAACAAGGAATTAAAACAAGCCATACCTAATGACACGACATGTTAAGCCACGCGAGCTGAGCGAAGGTGGCTATATTTCGAGTGTCATGGTTGTTTAGTCTCGCATAACACTCGAATTTTCACTTTGAATACGAGGAAAGAAACGACGTTATATGTATACAAGATTACAATATTTATTATAACAAAGGATCTTTCTAAAAAAAATTGTTTAGAGTTGGTTGTGACGGTTCTTCGCATGCGATTTATTTTGTACTTTCGAGTGTCCGATTTAACAAAAATCAACCCGTCCTTAATAATAATGTGACATTTCATAACTCTACGAGCTTCGAGAAATGTTATCGGGACGAAAGCACTTTAGAAGAGGTGAAAGATGCACGTATCTGTAAGCACTTTAAATGGGTCAAATTACGCTGGCTAGTGTTTCTCCGTTGACGGGATCGCTGGCGAGTTATTTAAAAGTACCTATATTATATCGCGGCATGTGTCGGCGTCACGTTTCGTGCCCCATGAGACATTACACTTAATTGGTGGTAATACCACTTAACTGGTACCTGTTATAAGAAGAGATATTAATGACATATCCAAACCGAATTAATGTATGGATTTATACGTGGTTTTTAAGTCCATAATTGTTAGTAAATATGATTTTTCTGGCATTTTGTTGAGAGCGTGAGCAATTAGGGTTTGGTCGATATACTTACTAGGTATTGTTGGCTTTTTACTGTTTTAAACGCAATCATAGAACTAACTTGACAATACGACTAGGTAAAAGTACTGTATTATACCGGAGTGACTACTCTTGACCATTTCTGAAATAATCTAAAGAAATGAACGAGTTGTATTATAGGATTTATAAGCAAAACGAGTCGCCGGTAAAAGATAGCTACAAACAACTATGTTGTAGGATTAAGGTGATGGTGAGGTGAAACGTGTAAACTCATCTCTTTATTCAAATTTCCTAGACAGGAAGGAATAGAATCACTAAAGAACATGAATTGCTTTTGAATATTAGGCGACTGGTAGTCGTACATACTTGTACCATTCCGTATTAGTACACAATATTAAATTGCAATAAACATAATCGAATTCGAATTACACATAATTCGCAATCGAACATTACATCAACACGAGTGATGAATAACCATAGTTTCTCAAAGTCATTGCAAGCTATTACTTTTTGCAGCTTCTCGAGAGATTGACTATCGTCTATCATCATAGCTATCACCCGCATTTAGCGATGGGACTTTCTAGTGGCCGCGTCGATCGCATCTTTACTTTCTCAAATTTATATATAATTCAAACGTGAAGCTGCAAATATAACTTTGATTTAATTGCGCTAAAGATCACTTTTCACGTTAAAGCGTTTGCGATATACGAGCTTGAGAAAGTTAGTTATGCGATTTGCTATTTTCTCCGCAAGCGCACGTGTCAATGGAGAGAACCACTTGTTTCTATCTCCCACGGTGCCATAGTACACAGAGTATAAGCGCTAGGAGCATTTCTAATGCAACGAGTCAGTCAATGACCCAACGGATATAATTATGAATAGGGATACGGTCAACTAGGTAAGTACTTTAATTGTTGAGTCACTATAAAACCCTGTCGCAGAAAGTACATTTAGTCCATTATTTATTATGACGTACACCTACCTATGTAACTTGTTTTTCATGAGTAGGTATTGATGTTGTCATAATGGCAAATTTATTTGGTGGGTCAAATATGAACGATGTTAGTAGTTTTGGTCTAGTTTGGAAGCGTAAAGCTTTAAAAAAGTTCGAGGCCAGAAAATCAGACAATTTTATTTCAAATTAAAAATCAAGTTGGAACCTGTCGAATAAACCGTTGAAGTAGTGTCGGTACAGTAGTAGTAAGTACATACAATAATATACATACTTAGCATGTTTTAGTACAATCGAGTTCATAAATACGTGTACACTTAATAACTTGTTACTTTAACCGCTGCGGTGACAATAAATTCATATATGGCAGTTTAAACATGCCATTCAAGAAATAAGGTAAGTACCAACTTTGCATATATATTTATAAACTTGACTGTACCTACCCTTGGGGTGGCCGAGACTTAAAATCGTTCTCAGTAAATTCGAAAGAGGTCGATTACTACTGTTAGTAAAAATAACTGAGCGAGCACTACAACGCACCTTAAAGGGATCAGAGGGGTTTGTAAATCAAAGGGTTCCGTACCTAAATTTATTCGCTGCTTAAATATAAGTTTTATTTCATGCTTAAAAAACATTGTCTAACCTGTACACGCAGGATTTAAGGCCTAACGATCGACCCAAATGTTATGAGACTTCTATTCAGCGTACTCGTTGGGTACGATACTCGTACAACTGCTTGGGTACGCGTGTTAAGCCAATCGTACTGCGGATAATCTGTGCAGCATAACTACTATTATCAAGGAGCATTATCGCACAATCACCACGCAACGCACCCCACCGGCTCGCGCGTTTCCGCCGCGCTCACAAACTCGCGAGCCGCTCCGAACGCAGGCTGCGTCCACGCACCCGTACTGTCGACTTATACGCGACTGTGAACTCAACATTCAAATTTCGAATCCGTTTCGAAGTGAAACAAAGTTTCAAATTTGGAATATTTTGGTAAGTTTTGAACGTGTACAATAAAATTGTTGGTTTTAAAGTTATGAAGGCATAGTTAATCCATTTACTTGCAAAGATAAGTATGAAACTGAACGAGTTTTACACCAATTTTTATGATTTTAACTATACTCTCGTGTTGGGAGCCAAGTAAAGTTTTTGCTTAGTTATTTATCAAGAACAGAGAGTATAGCGTAAATTTAGTAGATAAATAGTGACTCGTGTATTATGGTTAATACATACCTAGTTACAATTAGATATGTGACAGTAAACAAATTGTTAATCGAGCAGTCACATCTTCTATGCTAATGTGTTGCTTAAACATTACACAATGATGAATTACCTGCACATTCACGAGTCTATGGCAGTCGTATTGCTTCATTGCTTCACAGTTTTTACCAACGAACAAATTCTAATCTCTAAGATTTTACGAGTTTGCGGATTTGTTATGAATCCTGCCTTCTGTCCAAATCTTTGAAATCTTATTATGTTAAAATCTTTCAAATCTTATTAATAGAGTGATCCAAGAGGAAGGAAGGTTTTCTGGTTCTCAGAAGTTGACCCACATAAACAGAAGCGAAGCGAGGGCGGGTCGCTAGTCAGTAAATAAAATAAGTCATAAATAAAAGCCGGACATTTTTCAATCGGCTATCTCCCGTCCCTGACAGTTTTTGAGTTTTTGTTTGTTTTGAGAGTGGGAACTGTGAAATTTAATGCAATATATTTTACATAGGTACCGTCATAGTTGTAAAACAATACAACTAGTATAAAACCCCCACTACAATCAGCAACTTCTCAGTAGGTACCGAGTACCTTGCGGATGCATTGCAAATTGAGCCCGCAGAAATCATGAGAACTAAACGACGACTGAATGAACCTGCACGATTCTTACACAATGCCTGTGACAATGATATTCTGATTGTGGATGTGTGGTCAAATAGGTCGTGCAATTTATACACGCGATACAATTCTCGATCTCGTATACGTAGTCTACTACCATCAAAAATGTCTAATGCTTAAAAAGATCCCTAGGTACATTATTTTTTGATCCTTAAAACATTTTTTGATGTGTGTAGGTAACTACTTTATTGCGGTGATAATCATACACCGTCCTAACAGGCATAATTCCGAATGGATCAAAATCCCGATTTTTTATAACTGCGAATGCAATACCTACTCTACTCCTTAACCTTACCTACTTACGTACCTTAGTGTAATAAATAAAATATGCATTTATTCCAAATTAGTTCCAGCATAACAGTTTTCGCAAAAATGAAATTTCGGACGGTTTGATATTCAAAAAATTTATTTTTAAACATGTTCCCACTTTATCGTCCTAAAAAAATATCACAATAGGTATAGTACGAATTTTATGAAGTGACCCGTTTAGCAAAGAGATGTGTTTAACAGAAGGGGCCGGTTAAAAAGTTCTTACCATACGTATAATTTTCACAAAACGGCAAACGAAAATTGTACACCCAGTTTTGAGTTAAAAATAGTGTACCTAATACAGGGTGTCTCGTTTTCAATTACGACAAATATTTATTTCGAACCCTAACATGTACCAACGTATTATTGTAATAAAAGTTGATAAAAAAAATATACTTAAGAGAAATTTATTTAACTTCCATGATATGTAAAGAAATAACACCTCTTCAAGGCCTTTTCCACGACGATCGAACAAAAGTCGGCTACTGGTGTAAGATATTGTAAGACGCCTTTAGTTTGTCTAAGGACCGGGGTCCTAGTGAATAAGGGTATAAGTCGACTTAATTCTTAGTAACAAAGTGTATATAATTGGTAAACATCTTAGCCTAAGTGTGCAAAATGTGGTTACAGAATTATCAACAAGTTTTTAGAGTTGTTGGTAATTCTGTAGCTCTGCCTACCCCACTCTGGGAATAAAGGCGTGAGTTTATGTGTGTATGTATGTATGTATGTATAATTATACAAATGTAGTAAACTAGACTTAAATCTATTTTCACTTGATCTTCACGTGAGTTCTACCCTTTTTTACTAGGCCCCAGCATTATCCTCTAATCATACAGTTTACCTAGCACTAGGTTTATCTATTTTTTGTTGTGGGTTTAAATGACGTAACCTAAAGGGTACTAAGGGAAAATATGTTTGAAACTTAAAGATTATTATTTAATATTGTTTAGGGCTTAGTTTATTTAGTTTCTTATGTAATTTCTAAATGATGGATGTAGGCTAGGCACGCGCCGCACGAGGAATACGCTAAATCACTAAAGAATATTCAGATTTAATTTCGCAATCTTTGTCCGCATAGCAAACCTATCAATAACAAATCTTATCGTCATTTTTTGAGCATCCTTATTGATATCGGTAATAAGTACAACATAATAATTTAATCGGCATTGAGAATGTTAACGTATAAAATTTAGTAAGTTAAATCAAAGTACCGTAAAATGTGCTCCCCCCTGGGTAATTACTAATTATGCTCCATGGTTATATTGAGGTTATCTGTATTGTAAATCATTCTATTTAATTGCTTTCATTTACTTCATAGCTGGATGCATACGAGTACCTAGAATCTTTAAAGCAAATTTGTCATCAACGTTGACTTATAAGGTAATAGTCTCAAATGGAGCATAGTTACCCATGGGCTGTGCTATAGAAATACACAGAAAACATCCAAGACTCAGGAACAAATATTCGCGCTCATCACATGATATAAAAATCTGCCCTTACCTTAAATTTATAACCAACGAACTGCTTCGCTGGATTCCCCCGGGTTTTCCTTTACCGCACATCAAGTGAGGTAAGTCATTAAATATCGCTTTTGATTTGACTCTTTTTCCCAAATTAATTCTCAATGTGATGCGATTACCTATATAAGATGAAAGGTCGCTACTACCATCTTATCCTTCAACCTACGAACAAACAGCAGTGTTCGAATTCTTGTGTTCTGGTGTAGGGATAACACAACCGATTAAATTACTAGTATAGAGGCATTATAAATAGTCTTCAGGGTTTGCAACGCATTTGCGGTCTTAAGATTGCAGTCTTACATTGTAGTCCTGAGAATGCAATTGTCTATCTATGGGTCACAGATCCCACTTACCATCAGTACAGGTGGCCTGTGTGCTCGTTTCCTTTCTCCATGCCATAAAAAGCCTTTTACAATGTATATACCATCAAGAACTTGCACACTGTTTTCGGGATTACGGACATACTTACACTGCCGCACTCAGAGGCGTCAATCAAATTTAATGCTTGTTTAGTGACGTTTTATCTTATTCTATTGCTACAGCAAAGAAAGTGACAGCAGCAACTTTAATCAAGCATTAAATTTAATTGACGTCTCTGAGTACGGCAATTAGACAGCAGTCTATAGGGCGTCGTATCGTACTTATTTGATCGTGTGTTAAAAACATGGAGGTCAAAATAAAACGCTTTGTTGGTGATTTAATATCGGGATTTATATTGTTACTGGACACCAAGCATTGTCAACATTTATATTTTATTAGAATATTTTGGATAAAAAAAAACACGGGCCCAACTATTTTGACAATAAAGGCGCATATTGTCTAAATTAATGTCTTTTGAGAATAAATCGTGTAGTCATGGTAGCCCAACATGCAAGAACAACACTGACGGCGGTTCATAAACCTTGAACTATGAACCGCCATTTAAAAAAATCACAAATTAAATGGAATCAAAAGGATTATGGACAATTATTTTGGGGACACAACTTTTACGTATAAAGTAATACCTACATTGTAAGTTGGATGCATACAACTATGCAATAATAAAGTAGATAACTTTCCAATGTGTGCCAAAAACTTTCTACTTATGGAAATGCCCCAGAGTACCTATAGCTATCACGAATTTTGTCGCAAACAGTCAAAAACCAAGGATTTCTGAGATAACGGAAACAAAAGTAGAACATAGATCATTCCAAACAGGTAATCGACTTAATTAGCAACTTTATCAGTAATGATAAAAAATGATAAAACAACCAGTACACGTCTTCGGGGGTCAAATCTGAATTACTCATACGCACGTACTTTTAACTTTCAACTTTGAGTTACGATAGTCTTTGTGTCATAGTCATTATTAATTTTGACGTAGGTAGGTAAGTAATTCCTTTTCTTTGATTTTGAATAATCGTCAAAGTGACAGGTTGAATGATGATTCTGCAGATAAGATGTAGAATTTATTTTTCTTGTTTACTTCGTAGTGTTGTTTTTTATTAACGGTTTACAACACAAATAATTTACGAGTACCGTATATTATGTAGATATCGAATTATCCTCATTAATTTAATTAAAATAGATCGGTACTTAATACCTGGTGAATCACAAAGACCACAAGGTAGAACCCACCTAGGATGCTAAATACACTACAATTTGGCTTATCAAAGCTTAATGTCATCTGATTTAAATGCCACTTGACAAATTACATCATTAATCTTATCATGACATCCACAAATAACAATACTTGTATTGTGGCAACTATAAATTTCACATATGAACACTTAGATGTTTGGTGAATATAACTACAAAAGAAGGAAAGGAAGTTAGTCGCCATCCATATTAGATATACAAATATACAAGGTGCTCAAAAGTATGTTAACGCGATTGAGTTTAGATCGTTTTTTTTTAGAACACCATGTAAATTACCCAATAGAGTAGAGGCCTCCACTTAAAAAAAAAGAAAAAAAATCTTTGAATTATCTGTGATAGCATATAGGCTCGCAAACAATACTCGTACCTACTTATCTTAAAAGCACAATTCTTCTTGGTCCGAGAAAAACTTTACCTTGAATTAACATTGACTTCACTTGCGGATGTAGTACCAAGACAAATCGCTTCCAAATACAAAAAAACAGTTCTAAACAAAAAATACACTTAAACTTGTGATTATAACTATCAAAATAGTTGCCAGCCATAAGCCTGTGCTTTATTATGTTATCTATCCTGTGCCTCAATTGTTCTCAGTTTAAAAATCATGCAAATTTTTAATTGCCGTCTCGCCCGTTAATTTTTGGAATTCATCATAGCAAGGTTTTTTTAAGACATCGTCGTTACTTTAAGACTGCGCCGAGCGTACGTCGGATGTACAGTGGCGCCCTCATTCCTTTTACTGTGTTTTATAATAAACTAAAGTATTTTCTTGAAATTGGCCGAATGTTTTGGTACTACAAATGAATCCCTATCTGAATACTGTGAAATAAACTAAATTACCTACCTATTTATAAAAACAAAACCCGACTGCAATTTTCTATACATTATAGAGCTTGATTTTCTCGTATCTGTTGGTATTTTTATCGCAATATGGTAATTTGGTTAATGGTTAGTTTTTAAAGTGTGCGTTATTTTTTACAATACCTACTATAATATACTAATGTTTAGTAAAAACAGAAAAAGTTAATCGATGACCTGACCGGGGTTAAGGTCGCAGAATCATGCAGGTAGCATGTCAATAAAAAAAATGGGAGTCAAATAACTAACAGCGAACTTAAGAGGATTGTGCAGCTGACAATTTCTATACAATATACTTACGATAAATTTGAAAATCGAAGTTCGAAAAGTTATCTACGAGTCCCCGTCACATTCGTTTTTTTAATCTTCATATACGACAACGTTTCTCTCCACTTAAATATGTAGTAGATACTAGATAATATGAAAAACTAGGTGTTAACAAGAAAATATGCCCAGACCTAAAAAAATGGAAACGTTCATACCTAGTTTTTCAACGTAACTAATAACTATTTAAAAAAAAAACATGAAAATTGGATGTGAGAAACGTTATCGCTCGAAGCTAATTATTTTATGACAGCAACGCGTTTATAGCCTCTCTTCACAATCCTTGACTTAAGTTGTTGTATAGCGCATTAATAACACGTCACGCGTTTATCCTAACTTTTGTCATTGGTTTGGTCTATGAGGCAGCTCGGTCTACCGGCCCGGAGTCGGGCGGGCCGGCGAGCGGTCTAACATTTTTATTTCGTTTCGTTCGAAAATACTAGCTATTTTCAAACACTATTATTCTCTATTCTACTTCATTATTTAAAAGAATCATCTATGTACGAGTACACGAAGGATAAAGGTCAGTTTAATATTTTTTGATAATACTTATACCTATGGCTCGCATAAACTGCAAAGCCGAAGTGAAGCTAAGGAAACATATGCGCTAAGATCATCAATAATCTCCTCACACTTATTTAGTAGAATCCGTGATCTAGCTTGCCTATTTCCTATAACTTTCTCTTAAGAGCCATATATACAAACCGATCTTGAGTTAGATGCCCGTCTCCATTGGCATTTTTTTTTGTGGTCTGTTTTTTTCTTTGACGAAAAATGTTGAAGCTTGCCTCCACTCAGGTACCTACGTGTGTATAGCTGCAGCTGCGGCTGCGGCTTCGTGTGCTGTTTCGGAAAGTGTTGTGTAACATGTGTTAACTTCGAACGTCAGTTAGTCGGAGTCGGCTAAGAATTACAAATTACATATGTCCAACGACATGCGATAATTTCTGACGGGTATTTACACTCGTAGGTAGGTAGGTGGCTGTTGTTGGTGCAGATAGCATCATAAAAGCTATAAACTTGAGTACCGGGTCACGTCAACGTCATGTTTAAACTGCCACACGAATTAAAAGTCAAAAGCCAAAAGCCAGTCTTCTCTATGATCTCTATGTCATAAAAACACAGTTAAAGGAACTTCCAATCCCTTTAATTACCTATGTACCTACCTACTCGGCTCTAAGCAGCGTTAACCTCGAAAGGCGTCGAAATGACTGCTATAAACTACTCGTATACTTAATGAATATGGACCTACTTACCAAATTGCAGTGCGTGCACCGCAACGCAACGGATGTAACTTGAGTTTACGAAACATGCTCAAGTGTTTTCACTGGCTGTGTTTGTGCACCTTAACTAATCGGTAAATTTTCGGGTCTTGCTTTACTAACGACTTCCTTTGGCAAAGACACGTAACATTCGCCGTGTCTCAGAGGTTATCCAAAACATCCTGCCATCGAAATATATACAAGTATGATGAATTAACTTCCATAGGTAGTTGTTGATTCGAAAATGACCCGTTATAGCAGCAATAATCAAGCTTATCATATAGGTACATTAAGTGTAAGAGTATAGTACATTGTGTATTAAGGGTGGTAAACAAAGAATTACAAAAGAGAGTCTGTTAGAAGCCCGAAGCCGTAGGCTGAGGGCTTTAATGACTCGAGCTTTGTATTTCCTTTACCACCCGTGTAACATACAATGTTTTTCATCACAATTGCGAGGAAATGAAATAAAATCAGACAAAAGATCATATTTTTAACTTATTAGCGACAGACTACATCATTGTCTGATTTGTCTGTGACTGACCACAGATAATGTCAAACGTGTTCGGAGTCCGATTCTAGTGACATATGAGATCAATAGTTTATTATGCGAGATTGTTAGGAAATAGTATTCAACTGACATTTCATCTCGAATGAAACTTCATATCGAATGGCACAAGAATTGGGGTCCTGACGTATTGTGATAGTTTGAGTCCACGTATAATATTTTAAAAAAAAGCTATTACGCACTTAAGTAACGTAATGGTAAAAAAAAGGCCCACGGGTATTATTTTGGATTTACGGTCGATTTTTCTAGCATGTTAGGACACTATTTTTTTTTTTTTTTTTTATGACATAGAGATGACAAACGAGCGGTGTACTGCCGTTTCGCCGAATTATGTTTCGTCAAATGATTCATTTCGTCAAATGTTTCATTTGGGCAAATGCTTTTTTTTCTAAAACTGTAAATATTTCAGGATTTATTTCAGGACCATCGTGTAGAACCCTATAGGTTAGGTTAGGTTAGTTTTTAAAAAATCCTGAAATATTTACAGTTTTAGAAAAAAAAGCATTTGCCCAAATGAAACATTTGACGAAATGAATCATTTGACGAAACATAATTCGGCGAAACGGCAGAGAACCCAAACGAGCACACAGGCCACCTGATGGTAAGTGGAAACTGTGACCCATAGACATTCGCATCACAAGACTGTAGAGCAATCCTAAGACTGCAAATGCGTTGCCAACCCTGAGGCCTAAGATGGAATGCCTCTATGCTAGTCATTTCACCGGCTGTCTTATCCCCAAACCGGAACACAACAATGCGAACACTACTGTTTGGCGGTAGGTTAATGGATAAGACGGTGGTAGCGATCCGGACGGAAGTGTGATGAAAAGCTATATACGTGTGCATTATGTAGGAAACGTCTGTAATAGTTTCGATGAAAATAACGGAATTAGTGTTTATTGAGGCGAGAAATCGAGCTGTCCTGTGGTCAATCAGGAGAACTCGGGTTTTGACACCCTTAACCCGAGCATCGCTCGGCCTCCCAGTACCTATTTTTTCTGCTGTTACCTGTGTTTTTGTGATTCCTGTGTGTTTTTAGCGAAGAAAAGTTTTTAACCTCTAAAAAAACCTGAAAGTATGTTTTTTGTTTATTTTTCATGCTTTACATAGTAGATACTTAACTACATATACCTACTGATACTACAACGATATTACCAAAGGGTTCAATAAAAAAATACGTAAACGTAAAGGACTTAAGATAATGTCATCATATAATTTGGAAACAAATAAAAGTCAGCAAGGTTAAGTGTAAGAGTCAAGTCTAAAATAACTAAACAAAAACAATATAGGTATTCTTAATTCTGTGACAATATTGACGGTGTGGTTGATACGTACCTAGACAATAATAAAATATACTTACATGTTTCTTTCAGGAAACTTATTTACACAAACAATTTTCGACGGTTTGACCTTAAACTTTGCAAACCGGTTCAAACAGGTTACGAGGAGTGAACCAGCTGATGCTACAAACACGCTATTATTTCAATATGTATTGGCAGATTAAAACAAGTGCATAAATAGACGGGTTGATTTGGTAACTTTAGCTGGATATCAATTAGTTATTGATGAAAATAAAAGATACCTAAGAAATTTTGATTGTATAAGTAAGGATATACAATACAATATTTCGGAGAATATTATATCTGCTTGGGCTAGATGTGTCCTTTGAAAACAGCCAGTTCAGAGAGACCAATTTATTATTTTACAAAAAAGGGCTATTCGTTCTATTTATAACTTAAATTCCCGTGAGTACTTAAATCTTACTTGAAAAAGTCGCTGATGTCTACAGCTTACTATAGGGTCGAGGACTACTATCAGATAAAAATGCTTGGCCTAAACTAAACCGCCAAATAACTTAACAATAACTTAGTCATAAAAAAATAAATGTAAACATCGTAAATTGTTTAGGGGACACGGTTTCCTTAGGAGATTGTATCGAAAGTCTTTTTTGTAGTTGTCTTGCACCATCATCGTTAAGTTTAATTTTTATCTTTCTATTAGGACTCTTTAGTTCTGGTGAAAATCCTGAGTTTTGACACATTTTCCTGCTCAACTACCTACGCGTGAATTTATTTACGTCTTATTGTATGTTACAAGTAAGTACTCATTGTTTTGTATAATGCTAGGTTAAGTCTTATGATTGTATATTTAAAAAAAAACGACTGACTGTTGAGTTTCTTGCGGCGTTTCATCTCAGCAGTGAGTGGTCTCTTGCGAAGCGCTGGTAGATTGTTGACGTGTGAAAGTGTCCGTGCGGCCTACTTACTGAATTATCTTTTATCTTTTATCTTTTATCTTTTATCAATGGATTGAAAACGCCTGGAAGAGCTTCTGGTCTCTGAAGACGCTAATATAAGGTAACCTTCCATTGTCACTGGAGCGCAGTATACTAGGTGTTCGCATAGCTGATAGAATCAGAAACAGTGATATGCCTTCCAAGACCGGTATCATGGATGTGGGTGAGGGTGACCGTTAAGCTTAACAGAACTGGGCTGGACATGTTTGTCGTATGGATCCAGAAAGAGAAGGCCAGAAATCCAGAATTGTCACCAAATGGATCCACAGGATGGCTACCGAAGCAGAGATAGACCAAAAAGGGGGTGGTGGGATGATTTGGTCATGTTTCTGGGTGACTGGCGCATGGCGGGAGTAAGCAATCGGGAAGAATGGCGAAAAATAGGGGAGGGCTTTGGAAAAAAGGACAAAAAAAAATTTGTTACAAGTGATAAGTAGTGATCCTACTTTTATCTATACTCATGTTTACGTAGACGATAATAAAAAATCTATTGTATTTAACGGCTTAGGCGGACTTGCGCGGACCAGAGTTAGCCCTTAACCCAGAGCTAAGCGTCTACTTTTGTACGTGGTTTGCCGCCTAACCTCGGGTTAAGACGCTAACTCTGGTCCACGCAAGTGGGCCTTAGTAGTTTAGAAGGATTACGATAAAACTATTCAAGTAGGTAGGATCCAACTTTACGTGAATTTTACGTTTGATGGTTATTTGTCTCAGAAGTTTTTTTTCTACACGATAGATCTGTCAACACGATATCAGGCTTATTGGCGACAATAATCCTGTCCGTGATGACCGATCGATCCCAATAGAGCGTAGCACGACCATTCTCGAGAACTGGCCCCGGTGTGTACTTATAGTATGAAACTTTAGACTCAATAAGACCATATTGAAGAGCAAGTTGCTGGTGGGTAATCCTGTCCACAAGGTTATGTCTGTACTCGCCGTTGGCCAAATGCGAACAACCGGAAATGATAATGTCTGAGGGATTCGCCGGGCGCCGGATCCTTCAGAATATATTTCCGGTAATTATTATTATGATTAAATTACAACCCTAACTATCTATTACGGTTCTAAAGATACAGCTCTTTAAAGATATTATAGGACGGACAGCGTAGGGATGTTAATAAGGTCCCGTGGGCTCACATCAGGTGAGAAAACGTACTTGGATACATAGAAAACATCCAAAATTCGGGATAAAAACTCGTGCTCACCACACAAATATTAACCCGGGACCGCTGGTTTCGTAAGCATAGGTTCACTACCAACTGTCGTGTGCTATATGTCGTCAATACCTATTATCTCTAAATAATATAAACACGGATTGAAAAAAAAAAAACACGAGAAAAAATTCTAAAACCATTGTCTTTCTTCGACAAAGGCGCTATCAGTGTGCCTTTAACCTGAGCACCAAGGAGAATACTAATTAGCTAATCATCGGCCGCGTGTGACTAATATGAGGTTTAGCAATCGTCAGCCATCAACTCCTGGCACTTAGGAGGCTCGCTAACCCTGAAACAGAGGATAGCCACAAAGGAAACACAACTTCGATATACATATAGGTGAAAAACTTAAGTAAATGACCTATTGCATGTAGTTGTAGGTATCACATCTGAATAGACCGTTCGACATTAGGTATATAAATATTTGAAATTTGATGTAAATTCCATATTCGTTTTTTACACCACTACATGCAAAAGTTCGTTTACTTAAATAAGTTTTTCATCTACACGAGTACCTATGTACGAGTACATGTAGAGTAAAATGTAAATGGGTATAGTGCCGTTCGTATTGATATATAAATAGTAAAGGGTGAAGGATATCAATATTTCGATACTGTAATTTATTAACAAGTAATTTAATACTTATACTTGTTAGTTATTACTTATACTTTAAAAGCTATTTTGATTTGACTTTACTATTCGATATGAAAGGTAAGGTATTTTAGATACCATTGCAGCATATGGAAAGGGTTTCTTATCTTAGAGGTGAAGTCCTTCGGATACACTTCTATCCCATGGGGTCTTTTGTGTCATAACCCCCGTTTTGTGGCTGCCTTCCAAAAACTTGAATGTCACCACAGCCAAGGACATTCATTCTTACTTCAGCGAGGGCATCATAATCTCAAAGTATGTGTTCCATTGTCTCCACCTCTTTGCCGCACTATGATCTGCGATGTCTAAGGCCCATTTATGTCAGAAGATTTTTAACCCCTGAAGTTCATATTCTGTCGAGCAAAGAGTTGAAGTAGTTTACAGACAAGAGGGAAGAACCGAGGCCATAGCCAAGATGCAGACACTACTACCGATTTTTTATTTCACTCGAAATGTATGGCATGACATGATCACGTGCTTTATCGCTACACACACGGGATCGTCATCCCATACATTTTGAGTGATAGAAAAGAAAAACGTAAACAGCATTTGCAACTTGGCTAGGGCTACACCGACAACAACGTGTCCTTAGTAAATAAATAATATGGGGACAATGTCACACCAATTGACCTAGTCCCAAACTAAGATCTAGAGTCTAGACGTACTATGGGTACTAGACAACGATATAAATGCTTAAATAGAGAAACATATACCTATTTAATTACATAGAAAACATCCAAGACTCAAGCACAAATATTCGTGCTCATCACAAATATATGCCCTTACCGGGATTTGAACTGTTCGCTAGCTTCGTAGGCAGGGTCGCTACCACTAGGCCAACTTGTTGTCAAAGAATATGATAATACGATAATGATACTGATGATTACGTGATATATTTATCTTGCCACACTAGGTTTCAGTGGAAAGGTTACCAAAACGTTATTTATATTATAAGAGACCTCGACTTTCACCTGACAATATCTTTTGACATCATTATACCTATTCAAAATCTTAGTGAAAGTAAATATTACGCGACTTGCCTTAATTACTTTATTAAGTTGAATATGGTGAAGTAAAGCTCATAATATAATATGGTGAAGTAATGTAATGTTACAGGAAGTACAATAATAATGTGCAGTGAGTTTGTAGACCTGTGGGGAAAACAAGAAAATAACACTAGAAGCCAAAAAAGAGCCAAAATTAATATAACTGGGAATCTCCGTTACTAAACAATCTAAACATATTACTCTGATCAAAGTTATAAAATACTTACATATAAAGGAAATTTTGGAAGATTTAAATATTACATACACAATAACTAGAAAACGCCCGCGTAGAATTAGTTTCCGCTAGGTACTTTCCCATGTTTATTTTCGCTGGGGGTAGATTTTTGGTACATCCCTAGGGTACACAAGGAATATCTCCCTCCAAATTTGAGGTCCCTAGGTCCAGTGGTAAGGGCTGTGCGTTGTGTGTCAGTCAGTCATACAGTCACGGTACTGTTTTAGGGTAGTGGTTCAAGATGGCTCGTTCGTAGTTTCTTGTGTTTACAACCTAAAGTCTATCATCATCATCACCTATCTTTTCCGGTATGCTTTTCACTTATATTACTTCTGGATTTAACATTTTTACTATCGCCGTGTTTTATGCAAATTGGTTTTGTATTTGATAAGATTTACTCACTTTTACAGCTTGCTCAAATGCTATGAATATTTTGAGCAAAGGTAAAAAAACTGCGAGTTTTCATTTCATTGAAATTCAACTCTAAGAGTTGCGTCATGGCCAACAATGCTTTGTGTGTCATTTTTAACACACAAAATCGTTTGAAATTCAATATTTAATCTCACGTGGCATCAAGATGTTTGGCAAACCTCCAATTAAGGGCGTGTTTTCTTGTGTCTAAACAAAGAAAATACTTTAGCATGCTAATAATGATACACGAGGTTTTTCTCGAGGACTCAAATATTTAATTACCTATAAATGTACCTTCGTTCTCAGATTAAGGTGACCATTTAAGAGGTTTGTGATGAAGAAATGTTCATACAAAATGCGGTAACGTTTCTCTCCCTTTAAAATTATACTGATTTTTATCATGTTTGAAAATGTTGTAGATATGATGAAAAATTAGGTCTGTACGTTTCAAGAACTAGGTTCAAAATATTCATAAATCGTGACTGGGACTTGATTTAGGCGATGAGGATTCTGGGGTCCTAGGGAAAAAGGGTACCTAGGTATGTCTCCTAAAGATCAAGTGAAGGTGGTCGCTTCAATCAATGTTCGCTTCATATTCCTGTTAATTGTCTTGCCTTTAATGTGGAAGTATGGTTAACGGAAGGTATTTACGTAATATTTGCATATTTGTAGCTTTTAGCCACTATTTGCGATCTGCGCGTCTACAACTAACAAGCAAACACTACTTTAATACGTTGATAGAGTTACAGACAGCCAACTTCAATTAAACAAATTGATTCAGCAAACTTTATGTCTGCTAATTAAACATACTTAACTCAGTATAAAACTTGTTAAGATGAACAAGTTCTATCGGTTCTTTAGAAAAAACGTTGTCTTACATTATGCTATTTTCTTAAAGATCATGATTTTCATGATTTTCATGTAACTAATATAAAAATTATGAAAAAAAACTTTTAATAACGTAAGTACCTAACCGCTTCTCAAAACAGAAATTGTTTTAAGAACAAGCAAATTAACACTTACTTACTGACTGTTGACTCAATAATAATTTAACGCTCATATTTTGCGAAACAAAGGAACAAACAATTTGGAAAGACGTAACCACATCCGGACTAAGACAATATTGATAAAGTATATTGAGTCAAGAAACGATTTTTTGGAAATAACTAGTTAATAACTTGAACTTTTCGTACTTAGATGGCTTAGATGTTGGAATACCTACCGATTTGTTTTTAAATGGCTATTGAGATTGAGATATGAGTTTACTTTTATAAAATTAATACTCGTTGGGTTTGCTTGCTAGGGCTTTTTTAGGGTTCCGTAGTCAAACTAGGAACCCTTATAGTTTCGCCATGTCCGTCCGTCCGTCCGTCCGTCCGTCCGTCCGTCCGTCCCCAGTCTAGCTCAGAGACTCATAGTACTAGAAAGCTGTAATTTGGCATGAATGTACATATTAGTCACGCCAACAAAGTGGTAAAATAAAATGTTGAAAAATATATTTTTTTAATGCACCTCCCCTACACGTAACGTGGGGATGTCTTTTTTTTTTCTTGCCTACCCCATAGTGTGGGGTGTCGTTGGATAGGTCTTTCAAAAATATTGCGGGTTTATGCAAACAATTTTTCGATTAAGGGATCCGTTTATGAAATATTAAGCTTTAAAGCGCTATTTTTTGTTAGAGTCAAGTGTCCCCCCCCCCCCTACAGCCAAAACTACAAGTACTAAAAATCTGAAAAAAATCTTCAACGAAAGCGCATATAACGAATTTTAAAGGAAAACTATCACGGCTAAGTAGACATGATTAGTTCCTGAGATACAGGCGATTAACGGGTTTATACCTACTAAAAATCATCTAAGACAGCGCCAAATAACTTTAAATAGAAAATTGTTTCATACATGTTGATTTTTGAGATAGTTTTTTGTGTTTGTCGTTACGGCTTCGGAACCCTACACTGAGCATGGTCCGACATGCTCTTGCCCGGTTTTTGTGTTTGTCGTTACGGCTTCGGAACCCTATACTGAGCATGGTCCGACATGCCCTTGCCCGGTTTTTGGTCTGTGCTACGAGTCCAAGTCTTGCACGCGAGGTTCATCGAACTCAAACACGTAAAAAACTCTTCAATCCCTTTTTGAGACATTAATTGACAATTATTGTCACGCTATGACATGACATGACCTAGTAACTGATTTAAATGGCATGACCCGGACTGACGACTTGAAGAGTTTAACGTGATATACAAATCAAAGTTAATGATGAGATATTTGATATTGTTTTTAAAAGTTATTTTTAACCTTTCATAAATGTGTCCTAATTTTTGTTAAATAAACTAGCTACTTATACGATTTTTTTATCCTTCAAAAATAAAAGAACTTTGGGCGTTTCAATGAATTTATTTTTTACTTAATACATTTATGTCAGCGATTTCATTCTTGGGCACGTGTCATCCCAATATAAATATAAAAAAGTTTAATATAAAAAGGTTGTACCGTAAATGTTGGATTGTAAACGTGCATGTGAATATTATTTCGCATAATGGCTTCATTACGGTACTTTGTTAATGAACGGGAGACAATAAGGTGTGGGAAGCAAAAAAAATAGTTTCTAATTCCTCTTATACACAACGCCTAGATAGATACTAAGTATGCTAAGGAGATAAATCTACTCACAGGGTTTTATGCTCTATGGCTAGATTGATATCAAATGAGAAAGTTGGCGTCTTTATTTGCTAAGCGTGTAGTTGTCGCACGTTATGGCTGTTGCGTTCGTCGTCGTTTTCGATTCTTTCACCACCGTTAGTGATTCCATCGTACCTACGTCATGGGACCCCCGCTTGATTTGCCGTGACCTTCCATAAAAAGGCCGTCAAACTGAATGGAGGTTGAATACCGCAATGCATGGTGTTAAAACTTTCACACCTCACATAACTTATTCATACAATAGGTAAAATGCACAATCAAGTTGTCGGATTATATGATGTTGATTGACTTAATGAATATTTTTTTTAATCGTGTCTCAATTTCTTCGTACGGTGTCATAATATTTTTGTAACGAACTCGTAATAATGTACGTATCCACTCATAAATGTAAAAGCATCAACGACCGAGGCTTTTTAAAAAGTAAATGACGAAGCATCATCGATTGAAGATACATGGAGTGTTTACAAGTTTTTATTAATTACTTACTTATATAGATTTAACTACATTGAATTAACTCATCAATTCAATTAAGTACGTTGTTTTTTTCGGTGACGAGTGAGTTAAGGCTTGAGTCCGTACGTTTTGGTAGTTTAGAGTATTATTATACGGTACGACATCGCTTATATCGAAGGGCAAAAAAAATAAGTCACCTAAAGGATAAGGAAAAGAAAGGATGAGGCAATAAATTAGGTTAAAATTAGGACCAGACTAAAAAAAAATAGCACTTTAATACATATATCTTGTAACCCTTAACCAAAAAATTACTTTTACGAACTCGTAATATTTTGAAAGACCTATCCAACAACACCCTAAACCATAGGGAAGACGAGAAAAAAAACAATCCAACCTACCGTAAAAAAATTATATTCACGATTTTATTTTACCACTGTAGGCGAGTTTAATGTTTAGGTATATTCATGCGAAATAACTTAAATAACAGCTTTTTAGAACTAAGAGCCTCTGAGCTAAGCTGCCGAAGGGCGGACGCGACAAAGTTGAACGCACACGGCGAAACTAGAGTTTGACTACGGAACCCTAAAAGAGAAGACTTCTAAACAAGGCATATATATATCTAATTTGAGTGTGAAAAGTAATCATTTCATTAAATTATGTTTTTCTTTTGTTTTAGGTGCAGAAAATGAATTTCTCCAAGGCGTAGTGTCAATGAGTACTTAATCGAATAGTTGGAAAGGTCCACGCTAGCCAAAATGTCGAACGCCGAGGCAACGGCGACTGTAGACGACAACATGAACAACACCGACGCAATCCAGCTGAAAGGAGTGAGTACCTACTGGGTACCCCGAATTATTTACGAGTAGGGTTTCGGAGACCTTGCGGGCTAAGGTATCGGGCCGCTTCTGCCTATCCACGAGTTAGGGCACCGAATAAGTAATAGTGGTAAAGGGAAGGAGTTATCCAGGTGCTCTCGAATTTTTCTTTGTATTTGTCACCGCTTATTTTTATTAATGCGTAGCACATCGTTAGAAAGGTCATTAGCTAGAGATGTTTTTAAAAACAAATGAACTCCAGAATTGTATTTAGTTTTTTAATAATTGATTTTTGAATTTGGATTTTTTTCACACAAACAGTAAGTTTGTGAACTAAAAAACCTCGTACGTCCCTTTGAGACTATCAATTAGAATAAATACTATAACTAGCATGTATTAACAAGTATTAAACAGGTACTAATTATTTTTTTCTACAGGCATTAATAAACAAGTTAAGAACGTTTAAAGGCGGAATTTTGGAAAATTTAAGAGACAACATTTAAAAAATCATATCTCCAAAACCGTGACCCATAAGACCCAAAGTCAAATGGCGGAAAGATAACAAATAACCCATACAATATCCCAAATAAATTTGACGGTCCATGTGCCGAACACCATGTATAGAAATACTTATATAAGTACATAGGAAACGCCCAAGACTCAGAAATCAAATACTCGCGTTCATCACACAAATATTTGTTCTGACCGGTAATCGAACCCGGGACCGCTGGCTTCGTAGACATGGTCACTGCCCAACGAGGCTAACTGCGTCGACATTCGTCGTTGCTTCGTATTTTTTAAATACAGCCGATCGAATCTAATTACACTATTTTGTAACACAGTAAAAAAAAACTGGTTCTCATTTAAGACTTTACCAACTTGACAAGAAATGTACCTCCTACAAAATTAGAGTCAATAATGAAAATAAACATAAAAAGCAAGTCAATATCCAAACATCCCAACCCAACAAAGCCACCGCTAGCCCGCTATGCGATTAGTACGTTTCACACGTGCTAGTACCTACCTACATATATGTAAGTAGGTATAGTTACGTAACTTATATGGTTCCGGTGCCGTTAAAACTTACGTGAAATATTCATTACTTACTTAGTTGGATGTTGATGCATAAAAGTGCGTTGAAAATGTAATAAATACTTTAATAGTTGGCGAATGAAAACACGAGTGTTACAGTTTAACAACACGACACGAGTTAGAGGGGGGATTAAGAACTTTGCAAATTCTTTGATACTTTCAGTTGCTTTTTTTTAAATAATTTAGTTTTAACTTATGGCTTAGTGACCGTACACACTGGAAGCGTTCTGCGCTTTGCGGTCCGGTTCAACATATTTATATCTCTGTCTTGACTTGCAAACTGATAGACATTTAAAATGATCGACAGGATAACACTTTCTTGCACTTTATTTTATTTATCTCGTGCCCTTCCTTCTTAATTATTTTAACTGTGTTTTTAATACGACTTAATTAAATACTCATAAAATGCATAAGTACCTATTGTTACTAATATTATAAGTATAAATGTGTATTTGTTTCCTTGTTCCGTCTTCACGGTTCAACGCTTTTAGTGCCCTACACGTGTTCTATTTACACTGTAAAACATATAATGTAACGGAATCAGAGATGGACAAAGGACCAAATAATGGCCTCTCATTCCTACTTTACAGAAGATAAGGGTTATTCATTTGTTTGGCAATAATCAATTGATAACCGAATGATCATTGAATGAAGAGTGAAGTGTCCAAGATTGGTGCCATTACGTAATTATGCTTGGCATGTTATCGTATCGTCGACGAAACGATAGGCTATCCCCGATAGCTCTTATTTACTTGACAGTTTTTCAAAGGCAATAGGTATATGGTTTCATCCACATGTGATGATGATGAACTTAAAAACGAGGTCGGTCGAACGAACGGGTAAATGTTGCAGCGGCAAGTTTAAGTAGTCCCGTCGGAGCGAACAAAACACTTTTTAGCGCGTGCATTCTCAATTAGGCAGCCTTATACGTTCGATCTTATCGACAGAAGCCATGCTACTTACCAAATTGAAACTGCACGCGCTAAAAAGTGTTTTGTTCGCTCTGACGGGACTATTTAAACTCGCCGCTGCGACATTCCCTCGTTCGTTCATCCGACCACGTTTTTGAGAGAATCTCACCCCAAAAGAATAAAGGTATAGCTCTCAGAGACAAACTATGTTTTTTTTCCCGTAAAAGGAATAGACAACTTGTACGCGGAATGAAGTTTTAAAATATGTTTCTTGATGACCTGTATTTTTCATTAATGGTTATAAATAAACTACCTTCAGATAGGTACTTCCGTGTAGGTACGTACGTGATTTACAGCATGTTTGTTTCTGTGGGTATTGGTTATCCTCATGCAACGGTTAATTTAATGACTTTTATGAATTAAATGAGTTATACAAATAAATACGAGTTCAGGCATTATTGTTTTCCACGAAAAAGCTCGGAGAGAACGACGACGACCTACGTAAGCGATGTTTCGTGCGTCATAAATGTCATAATAGCATTATAAAAACGGTCAAGTGCGAGTCGGACTCGAAGACCGCACGTAGTTGCAGTACGTTTTATTTGGGTCCATTTTTGACTCACATAAAATTCTCATTCCTATTTTTTGTTTTCCTACCGATTTGTATTCATAATAATCGCTCTTCATATTTTTTTTCCTCATACTGTTTTGTTCATACTTTTTAAGTCATAATTATCGCAATTCATAATGCATTTTTTTTAAACTACTCTTAAATTTTGAGATTTTTTATAAATCTAACCTAACCTAATAACACGTAAGATATTTCAGAAATTGTGAAAAGTGTACCGCTTCATTAATATTAGCGTTATGAATTCAGATGATTATGAGTTCGGATCGGTAGTACTAAATTTATTTATGAAGAGTATGAAGAGTGATCATTATGATGTAAAACCATTTTCAAAACATTTGCGGACTTCCGATAATAGGACTTAAAAAGTTATGTGAGTAGATACGCACCCGTTTTATTGGTATGACATACTAAAAAACCGAATAAGGGTCCTGGAGGTGGTTAGAGTAATTTTCTTGTACCTAGAAGCCACGGTCACTTAACGCTCTTTGTAATACATAGATACAGAATTGTTTCAATTTGGTTATCTTTCGTAGTTTCTGAAAAGATGTCGGGGATTATTTAATATTAATTACTTAATGTCTTAAAAACTAGAAAACCTTTTAAAAAAACATTACCTACATTCTATACAATTTGAGAGGTTATAAATAATATCTCACATGACATGTAAGAATAGAACCTGCGAACTCAGGGACATTTTAGAGATAATATACTCGTTCCGTTTTCAAACTTGTGTGTGAAAAATCGTCATTAAGCAACGACTTAATTGTTATTAACTGACTTTGAGTGCGGCTGTTAATCTCAATTTGAATCAAACATGAGATTTTATACGGATCACTAAATATTTACAACTGTTCCAAATTCCAGCCCGATTCAGTTAGAACCAAAAAAATCGGTCAAGTGCGAGTCGGACTAGCGTATCGAGCGTTCCGTACCGCCGCACACAAGGTATAATTATATTTGAATTCGATTTCGGGTCCAATCAGCGCGAGCCCAACTAAGACATTACCATATTTTGTATTTGTGGTTTTTCTTTAGGGTTTCTGTGTACAGTCAATCAATTTGATTCCTAGGCCACTATGGACTTTGTCAACGTGACGTTGTAAACCAAATCATAGGGAGTCTCTTACGTTTTGGTTGACAACGTCACTTTAACATAGTCCAAAGTGGCCTAGAAATCAAATTAGTTGACTGTACTTTAATCATACCTTTAACCTTTGTATGTTTACTGTTTTTACGATATCTAGGACAATAAAATACGTGGAAAAAAAAGTTTTCTCGGATCGTATAATTGAATATAATAGACTTTATATCAGGCAACAAGGCCCATATTTACAAATACCTTACAGACTAACATGCATGCATAACAAAATATAACTTAAAATTAACATGACTTCTAATACACTTTCACGGGGTCAGTTAACCTGCGGCCACGAAATCGCCGAAATTTTACACCCCTCGGCCAGAATTCCTCCTTTAAAAAGTGCGACAGGTCGGTACTCTCACCACTAATGACTAAAAATTAACCTTGTGGCTAATATTATGTTTTTAAACATATAAAACATAGGAACCTTAAGAAAAAAATATGTTTGCCACACGCCAAAAGGAGTCAAAACAACACAATGAATACAGCAAACTATGACCTCTACTCTTATCACCACAACTCGAAGGCATGTCTGTGTTGTCTTCAAAATGACAAGACACTACAATTTTAATTAATTTATTAATTTATTTATTTATTTGTGAAAAGTGGGTACACATATTGATGGTAATAAGTAATAATGAATTAAAACCTCCACCTTCTACCTATATAGGTGTACAAATTTAGACTTAACTACCTATACTTACTAATGTCATCGATTAAATTATTGAGTAAAAAAAAAATAATTTCATTCTATAAGCAAACAATAGCCAATTACTTCAACTAAAATACAATTTTCACATATTTAAAAAAAAAAATCCTTCAAGTCATAGAAACACTTCTCAGCGAGCCAAGCATTAATCATATTAATACCTACCTACTAATAATTTCTTATCTTTGAAAACTATACGTTCGACCCATCGTGCTGCTAAATTGAAAA
Source organism: Acleris laterana (assembly GCA_963966035.1). Taxonomy (NCBI): domain Eukaryota; kingdom Metazoa; phylum Arthropoda; class Insecta; order Lepidoptera; family Tortricidae; genus Acleris; species Acleris laterana. The sequence continues at coordinate 8,369,574 of OZ014439.1, forward strand.
TGCACGCGCTACAATGTGTTTTGTTCGCACTGCCGGGACTACTTAATCTCGCCGCTTGGATATCACTCGACAGTCCGCACGACCGGCGTTGTTTACAGAATCACTATCCAGTTAAGGCGGCTTGTTGAGAAACTTTCTGTTTTATTCTATGTATTGCATACACAAATCTGTTCTTTTTTTTTTAATTCTGTAGTCGAATTAGGAACCCTTTATTACCTATAATACCTATAGGTAGGTATAGGTACAGATCAATTATTGCGTTATCTATGTCTTCAATGCCCGGGACGTATGTATTAAGAATCCTAATTCGTATCTACTTTGTGTAGTGTGTTTGGGGTTCCGTTCCCAAAAGGTCCCATACTTTAAGGACTTTATTTATTTGACTTTGTCCTAACTTTAAAGATCTGTATCTTCTGTCCGGTTCTTTTCTTTCTAGCCAAGAAATAGAAGCTTCGAACCCTTGTATCTACTATTTCTAGACCTAACGATAGGCGCCATTTCAAATTCTTTAAATAAACGATGTCCCTATTTTGTATTGACTACGTGTATTGATCGGGAGTGCCATAGATCTGCTATCTTATACGGGCTTTGAATTATAATTCGACGTATTGGCGATTTATTACACTCATCAAAGCTACGTATGTGACGTGACTCGCAGATCCACGCCTACTTAAATTCAAATGCCATTTGTTATCGAAATAGTAATTGACATCGTATTAAACAGGGGGATCCAAACTCTACATGCTTGTAATTTTTCAACTAATAGTGTCTATACTTCCATACGATTAAACTAAGATAAAAAAAAACATTTTACGAGTAAATAACGAACGATACGAAATGTTTTGTACTTACCTATCATTCATAGATACCACTACTACCATACCTACTTTGAACTTTTTATCCTAGTTAAGAACATGAATCAGGTCCCTACAGCGTTTGTTAAAAAAGTAAAAACGCAATTATACATTTATAATAACCGTTAAAAAAGGGGGATGTATATGTGAATCTGCCTATGGCATCGTAGCTCCCAAACCGATGGACCGATTTGGACGTTTTTTTTTAAAGGCTTATTGGATTAAATAACATTTATAATTAATTTATACTTATTGCAAACTCTAATGAAAACAAAAATGGAATACTTAATTAAAATTTTATAATGACAAGATTGGTTTCTTTATTTCAGGTGAAAAAGGAGCCTAAAGATTTAGAAAATGGTCAAACATCGGACGAACCTAGGCAGTGGGGTCGGATAATAGCAATAATTCTTGCGATTGGTGTTCTGATAGCCACCTGCTCAGTGACTTGGGTCTTCCAGGACTGGCAGACGAGTCTCCAGGTCTTCGCCATACTCGTCGTGGTGTACGTTATCGCGTTCCACTGGAGATGGATTTATATTGCCATCGTAACAGCGCCGAGAGATTTCTCGTAAGTATTTTTAAACTTGCCGGGAACCTATAGATGGATGATAGAATTTGGTCAGCGAGCCGTGACACAAGCACTTCAGTTCCATCCCAACGCACTCTCCGTCCTTGCTTCTGTCCAATCATTATTATTATAAATATTATAATACTCGTATCAGTAAATCAAACAAGAGTAATCAAATGTTTCTATTATGTACCTATGCTATTTTTTTTTCATTTTTATGATGATAGTGTGGTAAACAAAGACAATTAACTGCATTAATGGCTTAGGATGATAACTAATAAGGTAACTGGTTGAAAAACGTAGAAGGTACTCTATAATTATATTTTATTTTTCAGAGCGTTGTACTGTTACATCAAAATTTTAATACTAACAAGAAAATTTACTAAGCGAGATTGGGTAATGCCCGACATCTTCCATCAGTTCGTGAAGAAACACCCGCACAAAGCATGCTTCCTCTTCGAGGAAGAGACGTGGACGTTCCAGCAGGTACTTATTGCACATATTTATTGCCAACCAGCCTTGACCCGACCGCAAATGTAATAATTGCTCGAAGATATGGTGAACATGACAAAGTAACGTGAGCCAGAGTGTTTTGAGACGCGTCGCAACAATGATGTTTCAAGGTAAAAATAAACAGGATAATTCAGAAATGGGTATATGAAATGCAAGATGTATTTTTTTACGTTGATGATGAATTACTAAGAACCACTTTCCCCTTAGTTAGGAAAAGTTCATGTTAATATTGACAGGAAAAATATAACGATAATGAAATGAAACATGCGGTATAATACTCTATATATATAGCTTTTGCAATAAAAAAAGATATGTTTTGACGAGAGCAGTCCTCAAACCGTGTTTTTTGTTGTTTGTTCCAAATGGCGGAATGAAAAATGATGATATTCTCAGAACATTTCAGATAACTGGCACAGACCAAAGACTTGCTAGACTGTACTTATAATGTGCAGGTCGATGATAGCCAATGGAAACAAGGAGATCTCGATTGGCGATCGCGTATCGATTAGGCTAGACCTGATTACTTGCAGCTGGTATCCACTTGATACCAGCGGCAAGGAAACGGCCATTGTAGTGAGGGTTGCATAAAGCATCCGTCACTCTCGCACTATATACTTGTCTTGCACTATATACTTGTCAGAAAAGGACGAATGTTTTATCGTTTTTATCTAAAGTATATTTTTCAGATAAAGGCGAGCACAATAGGCCTGCAGCACTGTAGTTGACGTCTTTTGCTTAATATGATGGTGTTTTGTGTTATAGATCGAGGAGTACAGCTTACGCGTGTCAGCTGTCCTGAAGGCCCAGGGTGTGAAGCCGGGCAACACGGTGGCGGTGATGATGCTCAACTGCCCCGAGTTGCCAGCGACGTGGCTGGGTGCCTGCCGGCTGGGAGCTGTGGCCCCCCTCATCAATACCAACCAGACCGGAGCCGCGTTGATACACTCCATCAACATTGCCGACTGCAACGTTGTTATTTATGGAAGCGAGTTTGATTCTGGTAAGGCGTCCTGGAGGCCTTGAGTACTTTATCAAATCTGTCGACAAATGAAAAAAAATACCACCCTAATTTATTTATGTTGAGTTTTATGCTGTCTATTTTAGTAGTATCTTCTTGTAAACTAATCAACATCTACTTTTTTTAAAGAATTGATCCGAAGTCGATTTACAAAATTCTTTTGAAGTTCTCTTTGCACGTCGTTTTAATAGATAAATTTAATTTTTTTTTCTTGCAGCGATACAAGATGTAACCAAAGATATTAAGCCAACAATAAAACTCTTGAAATATACGCGCCGCCCACTGAACACGTCTGGTGACAGCCTGAAGGTCGCAGAATCCGCAAACGACTTCACATCAATGTTGGAGACCACTCCACCGGCGCCTTGGACTCTGACCGAAGGCAACGGTTTTAATGGGAAGATGCTGTACATCTACACTTCGGGAACTACAGGACTGCCCAAAGCAGCTGTTATTTCCTCTTCCAGGTATAATCTCAATGAGTATTGTTCATGAAATTGGGTATTTAACACTTCGTTTCGGTTCTTATGTATTTATCTTTATTTCTAGGATGGTGTTCATGGCATCAGGGGTCCACTACCTCGGTGGTTTGAGCAAAAAAGACATAGTTTATTGCCCGATGCCTCTGTACCACTCGGCTGGGGGCTGCATCACAGTAGGACAGGCTTTTATATTCGGATGCACGGTCATATTGAGGACCAAGTTCTCAGCATCTGCTTACTTCACAGACTGCGCTAAATATAACGCTACTGTAAGTATTTTATTAAATATTACCTTTATTAGGGTTTGTGTAAGTGATAAAGTATGACTGTCTAAGTAATCGTAACTGTTGATTTTAGGCGGCTCATTACATTGGGGAGATGTGCCGTTACATCTTGGCCACTCCTCCATCTGCCTCGGACAAGCAACATAAAGTGAAGAGGGTATACGGAAATGGAATGAGACCTACTGTAAGTATACAGTTCCATTTATGTTAATAATAAAATTATTACTTATATCAAAAACATAATAGGGATGCTGAAGTGGTTTGGTCATATGGACAGATGAATGATGAGACATTGACGATACAGATATATGAGGCAAGAGTAAATGGAAATGTATCTCTGCTGCGTTTCGTCTGGTCAAGTGAGAGTCAATTCCACCTCCCTTCCCCTGGTCGGCAACGCACTTACAACTCTTCTAGAATTGTTGGTGTTTATGGGCGGAGGTGATTACTTCCCATCAGGTTTACATGCTCGTTTGCTTCCCTCTTATATAAATTTTTTTACATCACAATATTTTCAACTACTTACATAGAGAGTTAACAAGCAATTACGTTGTCTTTACAGATATGGACGGAATTTGTAACGCGGTTTAACATCAAGAAGGTTGTGGAATTTTATGGTGCAACTGAAGGAAACGCTAACATAGGTATATTTAGAGTTATGACGAAATAAATTTATATATGATTTACCATAAAATTTAAGTTGTACTCATATAACTTTTTTTTTAGTGAATATCAACAACAAAACTGGTGCAATTGGATTCGTATCAAGAATTATACCGAAAGTATACCCTATCGCCATTCTGAAAGTTAACCAAGAAACTGGCGAGCCTATTAGGAATTCACGAGGACTGTGCCAGGTATTTAATAGTTTTCTATGGTACTCCTAAGCGATTTCAAATAGCAAAATAGCATCTAAATGAATCTGTTATTTTTCTTTTGATTTAAAGTTGGCGAAACCGAATGAGCCTGGAGTTTTTATCGGGAAAATCCAACCTAACAACCCCTCGCGTGCTTTCCTCGGTTATGCAGATAAAGCAGCCTCTGACAAGAAGGTTGTGAAAGACGTGTTTACTCATGGGGACTCTGCTTTCATATCAGGTAAATAAATAATGTTTAAAAGTTTACTGGGCATACTGATTTAAACAGTTTACTTAGTTAAAAACCACATAAAAGAAAGACGACCAGAATTTCCCCTAAAACTGCTATCCTAACCTAACACTGGAGTAAAATACCCTATCTTCTGAGATGGCTATATACCAATATGGCGCTTCTTTTTCTTGATTCTTAAAAAAAAGCCCTTGATCATATTGTAAAATCCTGGACTAGTTGCAGTTGCAGTGGCGATGGCATTTTAAAGAGAACTTTCTGACCAAGATGTCTCTTTATTGATTTCCAGGCGACATCCTGATCTCGGACGAGCTGGGCTACCTGTACTTCCGCGACCGCACGGGCGACACGTTCCGCTGGCGCGGCGAGAACGTCTCCACCACCGAGGTCGAGGCCGCAGTCTCGCGCGTCGCAGATAATCGGGATGCGGTCGTTTATGGAGTGGAGGTACGGTTCTACTTTAAACTGAACTAAATCAATTGTCTAGTACTATACAAGTTTACAAACTAATAAAATGTACGGTTTTCCCTAAAGAAGTTTAAAATTGTATTGGCTTGTACGTACAGTTGTTGAAGTCATAAAATACGTAACCAAGACATCACAAATATACGTGTACCTACATGACTCTTAAGCCTCTGAGAATAAGGTCTGTGTAGGTACCTATATATATTTATGCCGTAAATTATATAAAGGCGTTGATATTTAACTGAACTCAAGTATGCTTCGGTAACTTTACAGCTGGGTTTTGTTTTTTAAGGTCCCTAACGTAGAAGGTCGTGCGGGAATGTGCGGCATAGTGGACGAAGAGGGAACACTGGACCTCGAGCAGCTAGCGAAGCGGATTGCGAAGGACCTGCCGGTCTACGCGAGACCCATGTTCATGAGGGTCATGAACTCCGTGGATATGACGGGTAGGTGTTCAAATAAAGTCTTATACATAATTTAGAAACACAATATAATATAGTAAAATAGAGGCCCGGTGCCCAGAGGCATCACTGGTTCGAATTAATTCGATTAGGAATGATTGTTAATTTTAAAATTTTGTACATCTGTTTACTTTTGTTTTCAGGTACATTTAAAATGAAGAAAGTAGATTTACAAAAGGAAGGATTCAACCCAGCAGTTATTAAAGATAAACTATACTATTTAGATTTAAAATTAGGAAAGTATATTCCCATGGGCCCTGAAGAGTACCAGAAGATAGTGTCGGGACAAATAAGACTGTGATTACGATTACTATATAAGGATAATAGTTATTGAATCTATAAGTTAAATAGGAAATTCAATTTAAACAATAATAACTAACTAACTTATGTCTAGATAAGAACTAATGTCAGTAAATAGGTAAAAGAGGCGAAGGCTACAACCACATAATCAGCGTTCCTAAGAAGTAACAAATTTATAAAAATAAGTACGTATAGGTATTTTAATGTTTTAAGAAGTAGCGCAGTCGTTCACCACTGGATGGCCTGTTCGTAACCCAGATAAATACTGGAAATCTCCTGAGTGGAATATTACTTCCAACGATGTAGAGCAGGGAGGCTTGGGTTCGAGTTCGAGTCCCAGTTGCCGTATCACATTGTATAAGTATGTAAAATAAAATGGTAAGGAAAACCATAAAAATCTAAAATGAAATCATTTATTGAGGAGCATTGGAGAGGCGTATGCCTAACCGTGGGCGAATACACGCTGATGAAGAAGTAGAAGAAGAAATCATATCATTCGATTGATTGATCATAAAGATATTAAATTAACGTATGTATTGCAGATGTTGTGTTATATCTAAAGTTACTTGTTTAAATAACATAATATACTCGTAGCAGGAGGTTTGGATATGGGCATTAAAAAAGACTATAAGTATTAAGGGTTAGATGGAACATATCCCTTTAAGGGATAAGTTCGCCTTTGTAAATCTTTTTTTTTGTATTCACTGTATTGTTTTGGTTTTTCTTTTGTATAATAAAGGGTTTACATACATACATACATTACCTAACACCATATTTGCTTCCGCTAACCCACAAATGTGTGAAAGAGCTCGCCATAAGTGTAGAATACGTAAAACCGCATGACCGCTGTAGGTAGGTATAGTTGTGTCAACGTATACACCTATTTACACAGAACCTACTATAGTCTGTGTCAATTGAAATTGCCAAACATGTAAACAAATTAGTACTGTTTGACACATAACCTCAAATATTCATCAAGCTTGTTTTTATTTAAAATAACGTATACTTATTAGTTATTTCATCTTATACTTATTTTGAAAGTAAAGATTAATCCCCTTACTTATAAACGTGGAATAAGCTTGGAATAGTTTATATCATGCTTTGTCACTTTCTGTCAGATGCAAATGTCACAATTATAGATACTTAAGGACAAAACATGGCATAAACTATTTCCAAGCTTATTCCACGTTTATATTATAAGTAAGGGGCTAAGTGTATAAATCATTGCAAAGACCTCACTTGATCTTTAAAAACACGTGATTACATATTGAGTAGTAATGCTAAATTGGTTCGTTTGGTTGTGTTTACCTCATTGGCACAGACTTTATGTTTAAAAGTGACAATTTTAAAATACTTTAAATTATTAATATTATCTAAGTAGCTTGGGGTTATTTCTACTTGTGAGTAAACAGAAACAACTAGTGCTATTGCTCAATTAGTGGTGTGATATTACTAGGCTTAAGAAATAATTTTTTATGACTGTAGAATTAGTCGGGAGGCACAAAGTAGGTAGGTTAGTTTTTATTTTTTTGGTCTTGCATTCCGATGGACAACCGTTTCTTATCTGTACCATCTTAGCACTGTAGTCTACATTGACTTTAGTGCTTCTGCTTTGTTACTTTAACGTCACTAATCTGTGGATTTAGAACACATTTTGGAATTGGTATCTATGTGACACTTAACGCGGGTTATTTGCATCTTTTTCCTAACTAGACAATAATTATTAGTCCAAAACAATAAAACTATCGGAGATAGGTACCTAACATGGTACCTATAACTACTGTGTAGGTAACTTGATTTGATGAAAGGCGATGGGATTTAAACTGTGTCTGTGACTAGTTTAAGTCCATCTAATGGCCCTTCTCCACGATGGCTCATCATGGGCCAACGTAAGGGACGCATTGACACTCTAGAGCGTGCAACATATTCTTGCATCTTACTCTTACGCTTCACTCCGTCTTTACGCTGCCCATGACGGGCCATCGTGTAGAGCAGCCTTAAGATGATCATGTGACAGCTCAAATAAATACATATTACACTGTTTTCTTTGACTTTTCATAAATACCTGCTACGCTGATACAAACTTAGCGACGAAGCTCAGTACCTCGTAGGTATGTTCATAAGTTTTGAGACAAACTTTTTACTTAATAAAATAAAGAAAATAATACTGGCACCTATTTTATTATTTTTTATAATTTCGAATTTGGAATGTTAGTGTGCTCTTTGTATGTTTTTAAAATTAATTTCTTTTGTTTTCCTCGTGATGGAAGGAACGAAAGAATTGCGTGCGACTGTCATTTCACTACATATGGGGGGGAAAAAACCAATGGACATTTTCCGTGACATAAAATGTTTTGGGGTAAACCGCAACTTCGTATATTACACCATTAAACGGTACAAGGAGAATTGATTCTTTGAAAGATCGCCATGGGAGTGGCCGCCCGCGGTCTGTAAGGACGGCTGCGAACATAAAAATAATCAGAGAGCGACTTCGCCGAAATCCATGTCGTACCCAGAAAAAACACGCTCTGAAACCAACATTTCGCGTATTTCAGTCTACAGAATATTGAAATACGATCTCAAAGTAAATGCTTATAGCCGTAGAAAAGTTCATTTTCTGAATGATCGCCTTCGTAAATTACGTCGCGATCTTTGTCCGATGCTGCTTAAGAGACACGATGCGAAAAAGATACTCTTCACCGACGAAAAAATCTTCACGGTCGAAGAAAAGTTTAACCGGCAAAATAAGTAATAAAGTTTATGCCAAAAGCAGCAAAGATGTTCCTGCTACAGCACGAAAGGTCTCGCGTGCCCATCATCCGGCGAGTGTGATGGTATGGTGGAGGGTTTCGAACGAAGGTGTTACTCCGCTCCATTTTTACCAACAAGGTGTCAAGGTTGAAGCAAAAAATTATCAAAGTGACATTTTAGATACTGTAGTGAAACCCCCCTAGTATTTTATTTCACAACAAAGAATGGATTTTTCAGCAAGACTCAGCACCCGCCCATACCTAAGGCTAAAACGACTCAAGCTTGGTTAAGGGAAAATTTGCCGGGCTTCATCGCGGCGGAAGAATGGCCATCCTCCAGCCCTGATCTCAATCCACTGGACTATTTTTTGTGGACTGAATTGGAACTCAGGGCCTGCCAAAAGTCCCACCCAAACTTAGATTCTTTAAAGCGAGCCCTCATCAAAGCAGCGAACGATATCCCACTGGAGAAGATTCGTGCCGCGATCGATGACTGGCCGGAACGTCTAAAAGCTTGTATTAAAAATAGCGGTGGGCATTTTGAATAGTAATTGCTTTTGGTTGTTGGTTTATGTCTAATTATCATTATCTGTATTTGTAAATATAGCTTTATTCTTAATTTTTTTATGTACCTAACTTTTATTTCGTCTCAAAACTTATGAACACACGAGGTATACTAAATGATTAATAGGTATAATAAATAGCAGCTAATGATGATGATGATGATGATGATGATGATGATGATGATGATGATGATGATGATGAAGATGACGATGACGATGATGACGATGACGATGACGATGTCGATGACGATGACGATGACGATGACGATGACGATGACGATGACGATGACGATGACGATGATGGTGATGATGACGAAGATGCCATCTTTAACTCCGAAAATGCTCGCAAGTGGTTAACGAAGACATTTTTTTTAAAAAAAGCTTTTGAACAGATTTACCACGGAAGCACACCATCGAGGTAGATAGTTTAAATTCGAATATCGGATCAAAGGACGGCACTTGAGTGCTACTTTTATTACTTTTGTTCAATCCATTCGTGCCAGCTCTTGTGAATCGACCTGTACGAACCATATTATAAGTTGTAAGTTTAACGTCTGTATATCTGTGGCTTTGTGTATCTGTGACCTTTTGTATCTGTGTCCTATCTGTGGTGTCGTCCCAAATGGATGGACAGATAAGTTTCTAGCAGCTTTTCTATATTCTTATTTATTAATAGGAATGGTTCTAAACGATGTTAGGTACCTTCATGAAAATAGGTTGGGCCGTTTAGGGCCCCCTCACATCTAGCGTCTTTTTCCGGAAGCGTCGCAATAACGCCCGTTCGGCGTCGCCGTCTGTACGTGAAATGTGACGCCGAACGGGCGTTATTGCGACGCTTCCGGAAAAAGACGCTAGATGTGAGGGGGCCCTTAATAGATAAAACGATCCGTGAAAGAGGGTTTTTATCTATTTATTAGATATATTATAAGTATTATAACTGAAGTTGGTAAAAATGAGAAAACACTCTGTGATGAGCTTTCTTATTATTAAATTATAAAATAAAAAACATCAATCCCTAAAAACATTCAATTTGGTCTCTTCCATACCTACCACTTACCAACAATCAACCAACAATAGTTATGTTATTAGGTAGTAGGGGAGAGGGGGGCAGCCTGGTACATTTTTTACACTTATTGACGTATTTCTAAATATTACCCATAAAAACCAGTTTCAAGTCTCTACACAACAACGTATGTTATTAACCTATGTAATTAATGCATTTGCACATGTCCAATGCTAAAGACAAAGGCACAATTCAGAATTTTGCAACTTGAGGAATAATGTTCAATCCTGCCCCAAGCGTGGGTAGCTTTGAATTTACTTGGGGCAGATTTCAAATAAGGGTTGTAAGGCAACAATATCGAGATATACGTGTTTTCTTTACCTGTACTTAGTACAGCTAGTCACTAGAAATGGTCGTATTAACATTTTACTCGTATAATTTGCAGTTATAACTAAGAGGGGGTAGTTTTGTACAGAAATATTTTTGTATTGTTCAAAGGAGCCTCAGGAGGGGTACCTTTGAAAAGTATTGAAATCTTACTAAAGCTGCCCCCTCGAGGCAGTTTTGCACACACTATTGTTCAAAACTACCCCAACAATGTAAAAGGGGATAATAATTCAGTCATTATTATCTTTTGGCTGTTGTTAAGTAATAATACATAAAATGTTTTAATTAGAATTTTTATTTTATCATATAAATTGAAAGAAAAACAAACAATAGAATTGACTAACCATTGAAAATCTTCTGGAATCATAAGACTTTACAAAAATATGGCTCCAAAAGGTTCCCTATTGGATGGCATAAAATTATTTGTCATATTATTGTTACGCATAATTGCTTTTAGCCGAATTGACAACTACAACGTTTTTTCACATTTGTTTTTGAAGCCTTGATGTTGATGTTGATGTTGAGTGGGGACGCAGCCGAGGCAGACGGGCGGTCGAGTGGCTCTCCAGTCATTCCGCCCTGTTCCCCTTGGTCAGGCCTCAGGTTATTGGCCCGGCGGCGCTCCCATCCAGCACTGATCCCATCTTCTTGTTTTCCTACAGAACAAAAGTGCGTCCTGTAGGTTAATGCTTTTGAGTGTCTCTACTGATAATGAGTCCTCCCCGAATGTGCGATATCTCAGTGACGAGTACATTACACACTCGGTTAGGACGTGTTGGCTAGTTTCCTCTTTGCCACAGTGTGGGCATCGAGGATCCTGTTTGACTCCTATTACCGTCAGATGTCTGTTGAGTGGACAGTGTCCAGTCAGTATCCCTGTCAGTATGCTTAGATTGTACTTACCCAGATTTAGTAGATACCTTGTTCTGTTCTTATTTACCCTTCCTATCATGAGTTTGGATTGTCTGCATCCCTGAGCTGTTATCCATGCCTCATTTGTCTTTGCCTCTATTCTTCTGGCGATGACTCCTTTCGTTACCGTTGCGGATATCGGAAGGGCTGGCTCCGGGCCCAGATACTGTTGATCCGCCCCTGCTCTGGCCAGTTCATCTGCCTTTTCATTTCCTATTGCTCCACTGTGCCCTGGTACCCATGCTAGTGTTACATTGGTTTCTGTGCCTAGATTGTTCAGTTCGTTCCTGCATTCCTGTACCAGGGAGGATTTGATGACCGGATTGTCTAGTGCTTTTAGTGCTGCTTGGCTGTCTGAGTAGATTATAACGTGGCTTCCCGTTATATCGCTTCTTTCTTTGAGATCCTGCGCACATTTCATGATGGCATACACTTCCGCCTGGAACACACTGGTAAAGCCTCCTAGTGGTATCGTTGTATGCTCATTCGCTTCTAGGTTGTAGATACCTGCCCCCGCTCTTTTTGTTGAGGACTTCCATGAACCGTTCGTATAGCATGTCGCTCTGGGTTCCGGTACCTCTGTCTCCCAATTATCTCTCTCTCCTATATGGATTCTGTATTTCTTGTCGAAGATCTTCCTTTTCTTTATTAGGTCATTGTTAATCATGATCATATTCATGTTCACCATTGACTCTCTTTGTATACTTGCGTGTCTCTTGTCCACCTCGGATCCGATCCACTCTCTGCTCATTTTCATTCTAAAGAAGCCAAAATTTTGTAATTTTCCCTTATGCCCATGTCACGAAAAATCATTAATTTCGTTATGATTTCATAAGTTTTTCAGTGGTATCTTACATAATTATAATCATTACGAATTGGCGAAGTTTTTAAACCTATTTGCCCGTTTATTTTATCAGTATTTTTTTTAAGTAATCACATAAAGTTTGTTTCTCCATACTAGGTGTCCCAGTGGTTGCTTTTCACTTTGTATGAAAAAAACAACTTTAGGTGATTACTTAAAAAAATACTGATAAAATAAACGAGCAAATAGGTTTAAAAACTTCGCCAATTCGTAATGATTATAATTATGTAAGATACCACTGAAAAACTTATGAAATACATAACGAAATTAATGATTTTTCGTGACATGGGCATAAGGGAAAATGACAAAATTTCAGATTAAAATGATCAATATCTCCGAAACTAGCGAAAATCGCTGAACATACATAGGTGTTAAATCGATAGCTTTTTAGCTGCTCTATCAGCCCTTGGCGGATTATCGTTGAGTTTTGGGACACCCTGTATATTTAGGAAGTAAGGCGAGGTCGACGGTCCGCTTCGCGGACCTCCTATTTTTGCGTTGCTTGGGCGCTTCGCGCCTGGATATCATACTAACCTAACCTAACCTAACCTAATGTACCTAACGTGATCTAACGTAACCTCATATTTTGTTGTTCATTTTGTAGGTTCATTCATTTAGGGAACTAAAATTATGGTTAGTGACATATATAACAAATAATTAATAGCCCAAACAATAACATGCATAATGTGTATTAGTCTAATAGAAATTAGTCCAACTGAAATTATTCTAAAAACTTAATATGCCAAAAAAGTAGTAGGCCAAAGTATTGCTATGCGACAGTACTATTATGCCAATAGAAATTATGCCAAATGAATTATGCGAAACAATAAGTCTAAAAAAAATTATGCGATTGAAGGGGATCCCCTCCAAAATTATTAATATGTAATGTACCACTATATTATTATGGCACATCCAACTCTTAAACCACTAGATGAACTATGTCAGCATAACAAAACATAAAGACTAGCTGATTTCTTTTTTGTTGTGTTCGTTATTATCAATTGTGTGTGAAATAATAGAAAAATCCAACGGAAAGGTCGAGAATTTCCAGCGGGGCGAAGCCGCTGGCGGGCAGCTAGTTGTAGATAAAGAGTTGTCATAAATATTATACTCGTACCAAACAAGACTAAACGTAATAAGTACAAAACGAATTAATTCAGGTAAATCCATTATGAGCGTTTACTAAAATAACTAAGATATTATTTTAGTTGACGTACCTACATGTCAGTTTATATCGGGGCAGATATGAACATTTCTTACGGCCGGGGTAGTTTTGAACAGACTACTAATCAGAACTGCCTCCTATGTTTTTTTCAAAACTACCCCAACACCTATTTAAAAAAATAAACATCGATATCTTCCAAAACAATAACAAATTCTGATTGTTTATTCTTCGTCACTAAAGCTAATAGATTGTATTATCGAATAAATTAAGTTTCACTTATCGCTTCCTTCAAATACAGCCTGAAAATCCTTAGACTTGGGGAAAAAAAGCGGTAACGGATGACATCGAAATCAAAATATGCCACTGGTTCGTTAATGTTCTGTCAAACGTCAAATCTGTCAAGTCACAGTTGTGTGGGTCAGTGTTGCGAGCCCAAACAATGGATTAGGACCATAATCGCACTGAAAATACGTCTTTGAACGCATTTGTTCTAAGCTGCCTCCAGTGATAGCTGCCCCCCTCTCCCCTACCATCGACCTCGTAAGTACCTAGCTACACACTTTAATGCTGCAATAATCTGCAAACGTCGTCATTAAATGATGGTTAACGCTTTTCCAGGCCTTGCCAAATTAAGGATACAAGCAAGAAATGGAATAGAGCCACGAACTCATAACTTCCTGAAGGATACTGATCCATTAAGTCATATTTCAGGAAAGTTCAATTAAATTTGTGTCATAAAATGTAGGTAGTTAAGCTCAATTTTGAGCCACATGAATGTGGTCGATGAAATGTACTACTTATGCCTGGAAAAGGGTTAAATGCGACAGGGTACACAGAAGTGTGCAGCTACTTATAAGGCTAACTGTACTGGTACTGATACCTATATACATATATATACTACTAGTAGGTACTAGTAAAAAACATTAAATTGGTAATATCTCGAAAACCGTGCAACTTCTACTGAGGTCATGTTCTATAGGCTGGTTTGGTAGTTCCAGAGGGGTGGGCTATCTCCGGTGTCAGCGTTACGTGTCCGTTATGAGACACCCTGTATAGAAACACTGCTGTTGGGCACTTGCCCTTCAAGTTCTAGTTAAAATTTTCTCGGAATGGGTTCTGTCCGTATGGACAACTTTGACAATGCCAGGGTTTGAGGTTACAGGAGAACTCAGTATAAATAATATTCAAAAACGATTCAAAAACCAATTTGATTGCTGGCGCTGAATGAAAACAGGTGTTTAAGTATTTTTCCGCCAATTATGTTAATGACAGATACGATCAGAAACCATATCTTTTTTACCGCTTTTAGTACCTACCTTGATTGTTCTTTTTTTACTAAAAGCTTATTCAATATAAAAGTCATTGAATTAACAGTATTAAAAAAAACAAGTTTAAAATTTTATAGGGATTTTATTTTCATACTTTGTATCAAAAGTATTGTATTTTCTCGCTCCCTTGAGAACGATTGTATTCTGAACGTAACATAATAGTGTCAAATAAACAAATCAAATTGAACGTCATCGCATGCATCGTCAGGAACAAAAACCAGTTTTTGATCTACTTTGTAATTACCGTTAACTTGTTACCTAAGGAAATATACTTCGTATTTAGTTTAGGACTTCCAATAGTATTAAACTCTCTGACCATATAACTAATCTTCGCTACACTCACTGTTTTAGTGAAGACCGACCGCTAACCACCTATCAGTTGCAAAAGAAAGGGCCGACCAAGGCCTGACTGTAGTAGTGGCAGTGGGTCGTCGTTCAGCAGTAAGCCGCTATTCGTGGCGCAGAAGAGTCGCGATGTTGTTCGCAGCGGCCGGTATCGCCGCAGCTTGCGCGGTTTTATGGCTCTATTACGGCTTTCTCTCCACTATAACAATATCTTTGACTATAGTGCTGTTATACGGTGTTATTTTCCATTGGAGATGGTGTTATATTGCTCTAAGGACTGCCCCTCGGGATATTCTGTGAGTTTCACATTCACGTCATCATAAATGATTTAATTCATACACTTATCTATCAGTAACACTTTATGCACATTAGTTTCTAGTTGAGTTTTGAGTAATTATTTGGTTTTTGACCTTTGTACTTAATTTATTATACATTGTGTGACATCCACAAGAACACACATTTTAAGTATTGATAGCTTTAAGTGCTGTGAAACGTTTAAACAAGGAATTAAGTTAATAGCTCCAAATAATTCAGTTAAATAAATTTTTTAAGGGTTCATTGAGCAGCAATAACATTAAGTCTTAGGGCAGATTGAACCCAACGAGAATAAGGTCTTATACCTAGATTAAGTGCAGAATTTGTATAGACTAATCTCGGAGTAAGTCTTATTCCGGTTTGGTGAAATCGATGGTAAGTTAATTACGTTACTTACGTTAATTGAGAGGTATTTGAGCTATTTTCAATACATTGCGTGGCAAATTAGTAAGTATGAAAAAAAAGGTACAACTTATGTTAACACCTTGATGGACAGTACTAACATAGTATATATTATGCGTCAGTACGTGCATAGGCGTCTTACGTCGTACAGCGTACTGTCACATCACAATACCCTTACCATTATACGATGTGACACTACGTCTTTAGGCGGTTGAAGAATATGAACATCGAGAGGCGTACTGTCAAATCACTTTTTCAAAGGCGTTCTGTCCATCAACATGTTAACAATACACATTTTTTTATCTCAATTAGGAAGCATTTTAACTGTTGTCAAAATATATGTTTATTTAGATGTCACACCAACCTACTACTAAATAAGGTGATGTCTTGTTACGATTGAGAACTACCTAAGTGTTAAGAGTAGGTAGCCATGGGCTCTTAAAATAAAGGGAAGGCATATTATTGAGCACATATAAAAACCTGAACATAACTCTGGATCTAACTATAGTTCATCATGGTTCATTTGCACATAATGGAGATTGAACCTTGTTTAACTGAGAAATCATATCTGTAATAATGAATAATACAGTTTTGTAGCTTTCATAGCACCATTAGACTAAAGGGAGATAAGGAGTCAACATTAATATTTAAATTAATGTGGCATACTCCATCATTTATTGCATTTTACAATTTTATTACTTTATCCTTACTTGATTAATCTTATACTTTTGTTTGGACTGTTGGACGAAACTGGATTGGAATGCTAAGAGACTGAACTCCCTCTGCACCATTGGAGTGCTATTGGAGAGC
The DNA here is from genome assembly GCA_963966035.1 of Acleris laterana. Taxonomy (NCBI): domain Eukaryota; kingdom Metazoa; phylum Arthropoda; class Insecta; order Lepidoptera; family Tortricidae; genus Acleris; species Acleris laterana. The sequence continues at coordinate 8,386,471 of OZ014439.1, forward strand.
AAACACAATAATGACATAGGTATTATATAGATATGACAGTTAATTGACTTTATTTATGTCAAGCACTCCCATCTCCTCCCCACGGAGCTACTAAACTGTACTGGAGTAAGGTTAGGATATGAATTTAATCACACCTCTCCAGTGTGACATAGCCAAAGTTGTTTTAAACGGGTTATAATATAACTCAATTGAAGAATGTAATAAAATGTGTGAGTTTGGGCAGGATTTTATTATTAATGTGAACTCCAAGTCTTACTCTGCTATCAAAACTCAGAATCCTGTTTTTTTATAATTACTCAGAATGTGTCTGAATTGTTGATAAATATGGTAATACCAGGTCAAAAGTAATTAGGTTTAACCCGAATAGAATACTCTGTATTATGGCTTCTTGATGCATAACAAAATGATTAATAAAGGAAATTTTATTTATTTTTAGAGCGTTAATATGCTATGTGAAATTGCTATGGCTAACAAGGCAATTTTCAAAAAAGAATTGGACTATTCCGGACATGTTTCATGACACCGTGAGCAGGCATCCTGACAAGCCATGCTTTTTGCACCAAGATGAAGTATGGACATTCAAACAGGTAAGACAATTAGTAGTTGATTAGCAACTTAGACACTTAAGACATAAAATAATCTCATCTCTGTAGTACAATGGTTATTATTATATCTTGCCTGTGGTTGATTATTAACTGACAGCCTTATTATATCTAATTAACTTATAATTAAGTCTTCATGTCTTATTTTGAATTATTAATAGCAAAATAAGTAACTAAATTGATAGGTAGTAGAATATTTATTTATATAAATAATTAATTAACTACTTTATTATACAAAATTAAAATAGTGTACAAAAGGCGAACTTAATGCTACAAGCATTCTCTACCAGCACAACCATAATGTGAAACAAATATCAAAAAGAATATCTATTAAAATACCTAATTGAGCAAAATGTGGTTACAGAATTATCAACAAGTTTTTAGAGTTGTAGGTTATTCTGTAGCTAGGCAGAGCTCTAGGAAAAAGGTTCTATTCACAGTTGTCCACACCCCTTTTTTCCACACAGTGGACAACTGGGAAAAAAAAACCCAGTTGTCCACACCCTCGAAATTATGTGGACATTTCACACTCTTTAATTTGACTCAACTGTGTTAGTTTAATATCTACTAAAGTACATTAATAAAAACTAACTAAAAAAAACTATCACAGTTGAGTGAAATATTCACATAATTTCGAGGGAGTGGGCAACTGGGATTTTTTTTCCTAGTTGTCCACTGTGTGGACAAAAGGGGTGTGGACAACTGGGAATATCTCGGAAAAAGGCGTGAGTTTATGTGTGTATGTTATTTTTGTTAGAAAAATAAAATGGTTTACAAAGATATCCTGTGGACCCCAAACTAGGCTGGGCCTGTCTCTTGGGACCCTGATAACAGTCAGGAGTGAAAGCCGTTAATTCAAATTACACTGGTGTATATGTTCAGATATTGTAAAGTTTATTTAAGTGATAGTACAGTCAAAGAATTTAATTCCTAGTCCAATTTGGACCATGTCAAAGTGACGTAATCAATCAAAACTTAAATGAGAGATCTTATGATTTTATTTACAGTGTTAATTTGGGTTCTCTGTCGTTTGCCCGAAAGTCATTTGCCATAATTCTATCACTTGCCATAATATTCATTCGCCATAAAGGCATTTTTTCTGAAATCGTGAACTATTCAGAATTGTTATAAAACAAACCTAATCTAACCTATTGGGCTCTATACGATGGCATGTAAAAATTACCTGAAAGGTTTACAGTTTCAGAAAAAATGCCTTTATGGCAAATTAACATTATGGCAAGTGACACAATTATGGCAAATGAAATTCGGGTAAACGAAGTGATCCGGTTAATTTGACATAGTCCAAACTTCCAAAGTGGACTAGGAATTAAATTAAATGACTGTACTACATGACTGTAATGGATGGTATCTAATATTTGGTCACAAATCATTATATTGCTTGTTTATAGTATAGGATAGGATATAAAGACTGTAAACTAAAATGGAGTTAATGTTCTTAATATCCAGTATTATCCGGGTGAATTGTAAAAATATTGTACATAGTTAAGGACTTAATTGAGACAACGTTAACTTTCTTCCATTGTTTTTCCTTTGTGTGACGAAAGTTATCCATATGATTAAAAACGACTAATCTTCGTTACACAAAGGAAAAAGTTAAGGATTGTTAAGGATTTTCTAATTCACAATATTTTTGCCATTCACCCATCCAGGAACAGTGAATCACTCAGCTTATTGCTCTCTATTACTGGACATAAACCTGCCCAAATAAACACCATTCATTCTGTTCCTGAAAGCAAACAAGAGATTATCTACACTTATATTTTAAAGAGGAAAGATTTGTATTTTTGTGTGTGTGTGTATGTTTGTAATGAATAAACTCAAAAAATGCAGTGCTGATTTCAAAAATACTGTCACCGTTGAAAACTTACATTCACCCTGAGTGACATAGGCTATGTTTTATTTTTATGTGTGGACGGAGTTTAAGATAAAATCTGATAAAATTATGAAAGGAATAATAATCATTAGTCCTGTTTAACTTTGAAATTGTTATTTGTAAATAAATGTGTATTTTGTTTCAAGGTGGAAGATTTTAGTTTACGAGTGACTGCAGTCCTCAGAGCTCAGGGTCTGAAGAAGGGCAGTATAGTGGGCATGCTGGTCAACAACTGCCCGCAGTTCCCTGCCATCTGGATGGGCGCGGGCCGGCTGGGAGCCATATCGCCGCTGATCAACACCAACCAACGAGGCAACGCGCTCTTACATTCCATCAACGTAGCTCAGTGTGATGTGGTCATATTCTCTGAGGAATATCAAACAGGTGAGTTTCCTTTGTGAAGTTTGCTAATCATTCATTCTTCTTGTGGAATTTGAACACTTAGTTAAAGTTTAAAGTTAAGTCACTTGTTTTTCGTCTATGCCATCTACATTTTGTTTGTAATGATAGATAACCTTTGAACTAAATAGACGACGAGATTGACGGTTTGAGTCATTAACTGCGGGCTTGTGTTAAAAACATTCAAAAGCTATTATTAAGCCGTATAGTTTTTCGGATGATGAGATATTTCGCTTATTGTTAGGGTTCCGTATGTAATAAACAGTAGGATGCTCCAATGTGATCGAGTGAGTTACCGTGTGCTGCTGTATATTTTGTCCTTTATTATTATTTATTAAGGAGAAAATAGTTCAAAGACACATATGTATTGCGGTTGGTAAAACGGTTTACCGGCATACGGCAATATTATTCACGACGTCAATCGTAGTAAGAAATTAGCTTGAAAGTAGCTTGGTAAGAAATTCGACTCGATATTCAATAGCAGAACATTTTACCAACCTGACAACGCACAAAGTATTTTTTACATACAATGGTTAAATGAATTAGCACGTGGAGAACTCGTACCATAATGAGTAGACTAATGGGTTGGATTTAATTTTTGTAGTAATCGAAGAAGTAGCGGGTCAGCTAAGTCCATCGATTAAATTACTAAAGTTCGTTCACCGGCCCCTGAACACCGCGGTTGCTGAGGTCAGAGCCAGCGGCGACCACGTAATCGACCTGACTTCAATGCTGGAGACCACGCCGCCTGCTCCCTGGACCCTGGCCGACGCCGACGGGTTTCATGGAAAACTTCTGTACATTTACACATCTGGAACTACCGGATTACCCAAAGCTGCTGTCATCTCCAATTCCAGGTACGTTTATATGCATCATCCATAACTCCATACTATAGATAAAAATATTATAAATGCGAAATTAACTGTTACGCTTTCACGTTTAAACCGCTAATCCGAAATCTATGAAATTTTGTATGTAAAGATAGCTTAAACCTCGAAGTACTCTTTACCGGTAATAAATGCGGACGGAGTCGCGGGAAACAGCTTGTAATGTTATAGACGCGAAAGTTACTTCCACTTCACGGTTAAACCGCTATACCGATTTAGATGAAGTTTGGTATGGAAATACCGATAGGGTATATCGAGGGACTTGTACGCAGATGAACCCGCGAGCAAAAGCTAGAGTAATATAAGCATGCTGGCCACTTTCACTCGTGATCTCAATCGAGGCAAAATACTTTCATTAAGCTTGACTTTCATGGGTAGCGGCCGATGCGACAGACGCGCGCGGCTCACGCTAGCGACAGTCGCCCGGTCTGCGCGTCAGTAATAATAATTATGAAACATAATGGCGCCACTTTCGAGGCCAGCGGCTCGAGCCGCGCACGGCTCGCGTCAGTAGCGACAGTCGCGAGCCGCGCGCTGCTGTGTTTGGTTGGTCTTCTACTGACGCGTGATGTGCGGTAAAAAATGGCGACTATTGTACCGTTTTCTATACAAGAAGAAGAAATTCTTATTAATTTGGTTTCTATTAAAATACGATAAAATACTTCATCACCTCTATTTCTGAAAATTGGATCAATTGAATTCCTTTGCTTGTAATAATATAGCAATAGCAAATCGTCATCCTCTTCTTCTTCTAGTATTGCTAGCAAAATATCTTTTTTAGAAGCCATCAGAGATCACAGATCACACAACTGCACTGGACGGACACTAACATAAATATGGCGTGCCAGCGGCCGCACGCGACTGTCGCATAGGCCGCGGGCCGCGACCCACGAAAGTTGAACCTCCGTATCAGCCGCGCGCGTGAGTCGCGCGCGGCTGATGCTGAGCGTCAGCCGCGCGCGACTCACGCATTGGCCGCTACCCATGAAAGTCAAGCTTTAAGCGCGCATAAATATTCTTATTCTACTAAACTTCTTATGTAAGTTTATGATGTCAATATTTCTGGTTATATCATTTTTCTTAATGTTTTGCTTATTATTGAATACCCTTCTGCGGCGTTATGTCCGGTATAAATGATAACAGGATGACATCATATTGTTATTACCTAATCGAAATATTGAGTGTTTGACAATTTGCTTTACTCTGACGCATTTACAAAAAAACTGATTTGTCTAATAACGTTCGATTAGCACAATGTTGTGAGAGTCGGTGGCTTAGTGGCTTAGGGGGTCGAGTCGTGATCGTAAGGTACCGAGTTCGAACCCCCGCGGTGACCATGTACCACCGAGTTTTTCTAACCACTAACCTAATGCTCTTACGGTGAAGGAAAAACATGTGAGGAAACCTGCACATTCGAACAGCTGAGTGTGTAAGAGGGCAATTGCACAAAAGAGCCTAAAGGGTCCATCTTTTTAAGATAAGATAAGATAAGCATAATGTTGTGGCTCTGTCTCATGACAGACTAAATACAAATTGTCAAATGTATTGAAACGTGTATTGTTTTCGCTTGAAGAAGTCCCATCCCACCACTTAATTCTACGTAGGTCCGTTGACTGCGTCGGGCGTGCCGTGGTGGGGCGTGCCGTCGTGGATTGTTAACACTATATCTCATAACAATGAACCAAGTCCCAAACTAAACTCATGCTTGTACTATGGGTGCGATAAAAATACTTAAATAGAGGAATACATACATACACAGAAAACATCCAAGACACGCTCATCATACAAATATTTCTCCATATCTGAAATCGAATCTGGGACCGCTAGCATCGTAGGCAGGGTCCCTACCAACTAAGCTACGTAGGTATAAGATAACTTACCTATGACATCGTCCGCATAGAACTCTGTTACCGATTTTAGCACTTAATCCAATAATAACTTAATGGCGGACACTCCACCGACAAGAGCATAGCTCTTAAGTTATGAAGAAGACTTAATCCAGAACACGGACTTAGGCGTTCATTCATGATTGAATATCAAGTATCCAATTTAATAATTAGGTGTAAACTTTCACACTTTCTTTTTATAAAATGCTGGTCACATTATAATCCTATGTCGCCTATGTTATGAGTTCTTTATATAAAACCGCTTTTACGTATGTCTTTTTTGGTTCCTTTTCCTTGGTTCCATACCGCCCGATTAACTTGGTCGGTTATTATGATTTGTTATTTTTTTCCCTAGGGTTTGATTTATAATCACATCACGTCTCACTTTTTATTTTACTCTTGTCATGAATCGGACCGAAACCGGAACACTGCATTGCGATAAAGTTGATTTTGATTAAAATATCTGAGTTCGATCTGGTTCCGCTGCGCTTTCACGGCGGTGTAACAGGCGTTAGTAACAGGATTCCCTATGGTATCATTTGGGTACGGAACCCTAAAAAGGACACCTGAGGTGAAGGATGTACAGTGACAAGTTTTCATTGTTTATGAGTACTTATCTTCATAACAAACATTATTATTCATTTCCACCATTATATTCTCTCCGATCTGTCGAGTTCAAAGTTCATCCAATCAGTCGCGTAATCGTAAAACAATTGAGCAACTTTGACCCGTGGAAACTATTCTATCGTTCCACGGAAGTACTTGTATTATAACATTTATAACTCTTTTATAAACTTTTTATTAACTTAACATGTCTGTTTCTCGGTATGTCTAGTTCAAATCTAGCAAGTTAATTGTGAACCAATTATTTTTGGAATAAGCTGAATTTGGGAAACATTTGTACCTAATTCTGATGACGATGCAATATTATGGCGTCTCAATGCTGATCTGATGGAGCAAGGTGGCAACCAGATCAGCTATACTTCAGTTAATATAATGACACAGAGTTTGTTCGAAAGTTTGGTTTGGATATGCAAAAATTGTCCACAACAACCGATCGACCGCTGATCTATTGCCGATCGGTTGTCATTGTAACCCGACAGTTGATTTATCAGCCGAAGTTAGCAGGTGAGCTTTATTGACGTCGATTTCAATGGATCAATGTCTCAAGCACTAAAAAAAATATGATGCCTTTTTTAACGCTGCAGACAGAAAAGCCTTTAGAGCCTTTAATTGGATATCATATCATTTTGAATGTCACTGTAGTTTGCCCTACTATTGCATTGACAAGAGACATGAAAGATACATAAATAAGATAGAAGGCGCCTATTTAAGATAGCGGAATGCCTGGACAATACAAAAAATAACTAAACCGCCTTAGACACAGGTTATAATGACAGTTTTAAATTGTTTTTTTTAAACGCGTAAGAGAAATGTAACACTCAGTTAAAATATTAAAAAAAACAACTAGCCGTGTACTTTCCCTTAAATAACTTGCCGACGAGCTCGTCGACGAAGTAGCCCCTCGGTGCGTATAAACTGAATGATTATTCGTGTCTCGATCTTGGTCGTACCTACTTCGACGGAGTTCAATCAACCAACCTTGCGAGCCAGCAAAGTGCCTACCTAGCTCTTTGACCAAGTGATTATTTAGTTTAGTATGATATCACACACAAAGTAAACGACGATGTTTACTGTAAATATGTCAACATAGGAATAGAAATACCCCTGTGACGTGACTTGTAAAACGTGGTATACTTGCTAGCGAGGCGTATAAAAAAGGTAAACAATCGCTCAAGGTTGCACGTATGTAGTGAATAATCATACATCGTATTTGGTGGCAAAAAAACCATTTCTTGCGTTCTTTCGTTAATGCACTAATATCTGAATCAATGTGGAACCTATCCTGACGTGGTCACGTCGTTGGGATCATTCTAGAACCCCCTATAAGAAAATACCTACTTACACCAAAATCGCTTGACGATAATATCTGTTATTATTGTTTTAGATTCGTGTTTATGGCAGCAGGGCTCCACTACCTCGCCGCTATAAGCGAGGACGACACCGTGTACTGCCCCCTGCCCCTCTACCACACGGCGGGCGGGGTGATCAGCGTCGGCCAGGCTGTGATATTCGGCTCCACAGTCGCCGTCAAAACCAAGTTCTCCGCGTCACAATATTTCCCTGACTGCATCAAACATAAGGCCACTGTGAGTATATCAGGAACAAGCTAAAATAACTCATGATTTCGCACTGCTAGATCAAAACAGTAGTAACTCAAAATATAACTGTATATTAAAATTAACTTTAATATAACTTCTATGAACTTGAAATAAAACTAGCAAGGATTTTGAGTTGATACAGTTTTGATCTAGCAGTGCGATTTTATCGACACAAAATAAATGTGGTTCGACGTCGAGTTGTAGAAACCGGCTAGCTATAAAAAGACAATAACATTACATTATCTTGGTAAAACTTGTTTTTATTCGAAACTCCGCAATACAATACAATAGTTTAATTACTACTCGGTAGTTAGGCATCGGCAACACGATACAAAAATAATACCTGATGCTCTATTATACTTGGTAAAACCATATTACTCTTGACATGCTATCGTATTGTCAAAGATATGATAACTCTTATTTACTTGACTTACTTATTTACAATACGATAACATGTCAAATGCACTATGGTTTTAGCGAGTAGAATGAAGCCCCTGCGCTGTAATAAACCGTTATGTCCGGAACTTATAGTAAGAAACTAGTAAATAATAAAAAAGTTGTAAAGAATTTTATTGAAGTAATAAAACAGCTAATCGTTATTATGTACGTATGTTTTCAAATTGTAATTAAATTAAAAAAATAAAACTATAACACCCACTCCCTATAATGGTGATATAATAAAATATACTTACATAGAATAAAACAACAAAAAGCTAAGTACTGGTTAAGCCCATACCTATGCTATTATACACCTTATGCGAGCTTAGTTAAATCATCATCATCGTCATCTTATCTGACAAAAAAAATAAAAACTTATCGATTTCTATAATATCAAGTATATTGTATGTATGTATGTAAACTCTTTATTGCACAAAAAATATATAAATATTACAACATTGTTATTAAAGTAATTGATTGTAAGTGATTTAAAATGTTTTAAGCAATTTGTGTGATTGTAATTTAATGACTGGTATGAAATAATAATTCGTGTACGGTTTTCGGAACACGCGGATTGGCAGTAATTTTGTGGAAACGGACTCGGCGGGAGGTCACTTGTGTGGAACGCGATGGGTGCTGACACAGTTTTGACCACTTTCAACTAAACAGTACACGCGACTCCGAACTCTAGTCTCGATAAAGGATTTTGGACACAATAGAAATTATTTTACTTAAGTGTAGTCGTTCATGTTTATAAAAACGTAAGTAAACTTTAGATTACGTAAACTAAACAAGAACTTTGGATATTACGTTATTAAAGTTACACTTTGGGAGCTTCCCAAGTGAATGCCGTCATTAAAAAAACTACTTACATATAAATGAAGTACTAGCTTCTGCCCGCGAATTCGACCGCGTAGTTTTCGATTATCGTTATTCCCTTGGGAAGTTTTAAATTTTCGGGGATGTAAGGTAACCTATGTATCAATTTAGGGTATAAGCTATCTCTAGATCAAATTTCATCCCAATCCGTCTAGCCGTTACAGCGTGAAGGAATAACAAACAAACAAACTAACAAACTTTCGCATTTATAATATTAGTACGTAGGATATGAAGTGTTCACATATGACGTCATATTTGTGGTTGCCATATCATAACATAATCCATACTCCTTCTTCCGATAATGTTAAAAAAAACTAGAAGGACACAAAAAATAGTTCGTCTTTATATCGCCAACTATCGTAGAATGCAACTTGCCCGGGCCCGCTGAACTCTAGAAAGTGACGTGTCCCTTTATGTCGTGTGCAGGTAGCCCACTACATCGGCGAGATGTGTCGCTACGTGCTCGCCACGCCGCCAGCGATCGCGGACACGCAGCACTCGGTGCGAACGATCTTCGGCAACGGGATGAGACCGCAAGTAAGTATAGCGGATTTTCTTTAGCCTGGCGTTTCATACGTGTATCTTTACTTAGTATACGTCACTTCCAACGTCTGCCCCTCTATATGTGCGCTTAGATCATTTAAACTAGGTACGCAACTGAGTGATTCAAGAGGAAGGTGTGGAATAAATAGCTGCCCGCCAGTGGCTTCGCTCAGCTGCAAATTTCTGACTTTCTCGTTGAATTTTTTCTTACATATTATTTAAACCATATCCTGACAATAACGAACATAACAAATAAAAAACTGCCAAATCGGTTCAGCCGTTCTCGAGTTTTACGCTTAGCAACACATTTAGGGCTGCATTAATAAACTAATCTCAACACTAATGCTCGTGTCGAGATGTGTCAAAAATGACAGTATTCTATGGTTTGACATTTACTTTGACGTGTCTTGTGACGTGCCTATCAGCCAAGATGAGTTTATTAATACAGCCCTTAGTGTTTTTTTTTTCTGGATTATGGACGGGTGGTACAGAAAACTAACATATCGCTCATTGAATACAAAACGGACACATTCCAAAATAATTTGCTCTTCCATTAAAAACCGTATTCCAACCGCTTCTAATTTTAAAATGCAACACCGACTCATTTCGGATTGTGTCCGAAAACGGAAAGTATTCAATGAATGATATATGACAGTCGCAATTGACATCCAATCTCGGACCAGTACCGAGGCGAGCGTCGCATCGGTTCTGAATTATTTATTAATTTCATAAACAGGAACGTAGGATGTTTTTTGTTGGTCGAAATTAGAATCTACCAGCACCCTTGCTCCAGAAGTCTATTTTCAATTTGAAAATAAAGGATTACGAACTTTATGTTAATCTTAACCTTAACTTTGATTATGTACATCCTATTGCTCACTGGCCCTCACGAGATCTAGGCCAAGACAATATGGGAAAAACCATTATTTTGATACCGAATTCATAATATCTTTCATCATTATTGTCTTGGTCAACTGGTGTAGGATTGTCTCCTCGAATTTAATAAAAAAAATGTAACGTAACGTAATTTTTGGCTTAACCACAACGCAAAACCACAAAGCCCGGAACTCAAATATATTAAGGGTTTGGATCTACGGGAACGAAATGTATTAGGTATATGTGGTTTAAAAGTTATGAATACCAGCATAACGCATTTATATTGTGGTTGAGTGTACTACTTTCTAGCTGTTACGGGCAACTCCGTCCGTGTAGTAGTTTATCACTCTTCCCTCGAGAACCGTACATGTTTCCACAATAAAACGTATCCTATGACATGTGCTGTTCCAGACTATAATCTATCTCTACGCCAAATTTCATCCAGATCCGTTCAGCCTTACTGGTGTGATTGAGGAACAAAAACATCCATAAAAAAGATCACATTTATAATAGTAGTAAGATAATGCCATCACGTTCGCACATCGACTACTAGTTGTCATAAACTGTTGCTACAACCATTTAAATCGTTTTTCTTATCGCTGCGCGTTTTGTCATTAATGTTTAATAATATTCCAAAACTATGCTGATAAAATTATACCCGGCCCATAACTTTGATTAATGGCTGTAATGACTAATGAATGACACATTATTAAACTTATCTTTGTTTTGTGAGACCGAGATTATTCTCGCTGTCGTTGAACTTAGTTATCATTTATCAATGTAAAGTTTCTTCCGTTACAGATCTGGGATGAATTTGTAAAGAGGTTCAATATCAAACATGTTGCCGAATTTTATGGAGCCACCGAGGGAAATGCAAATATAGGTGAGTAAATAAAATAAATAACTATCAAGGGCAATGTCACACCAATTGACCTAGCCCCAAACTAAACTTATAGGCTTATACTATATAGAGAAAATATATAATTAAATACATAGAAAACGTCCATGACTCAAGAACCAATATTCGAGCTCATCATACAAATATCTACTCTTACCGGGATTTGAACCCAGGACCGCTAGCTTCGTATTCAGGGTCACTACCAACTAGGCCAGCTCGTCGTCCTAGTCTCGATATTACTCACTAGTTTTTTAGGGTTTTCAAGGTTCAGTACCCTTAGGGTGCCAGCGGGTCCCTATTACTGCTCCGCTGTCCTTCCGTCTGTCCGTTCGACTGTCACAGAGTTGTATCTTTTGAACCGTATTAGCTAATAGATATTAACTTTTTTTTTACAGAGTGGTTGTATTAAAAAGTGTTATTTTCTGTTTTCTTTGCTCGATCTTAATATTTTACCGTGGTACGAAAACCTTTTTATGATCGTATGTGAGTTCAACTCGCACTTAGCTGGTATTTAAGAAAAAAAAACGACACTGTACTAAGCATTGTTAGAATGTTATTATTATTATTTATTAATGTTCATAACAATCATGTATTGTAATTTTACAATCGCGAATCGTTAAAGTATTGTGTATCCTGCATTTAGCTTATTATGAGATTATGACAATGACGAGCTTCTTTGTCTCAATAATATAAAAATCCTTGTTCTCACACTCTGCACCTGAATACTTTTATGTGTTGTGTATGTTGTTCTTCCCTAGTTTTCCCTAGAAGCTTGTTATCCAACCACGTGCTTTGTTTAGCTTTAGTTGCATGCAAAGGCCCTTACTTGCTTACAAATAAGGCCGAAGCTATTTGCAAACATTTTCGTTTATTGTTGTGTCTGCAACAATGATTATGTTAGCTCGCTGTTCAGCATCCGGCTTTAGAACAACGAAAAGTACGGCTGGAATAAAATATTCGCTTAGATGGAGACTCAATAAAGTGCTGAGCCCGGTTAATTAGGTCAACGTCATATTTGTCCGCTTACGTCAGCGGAGGAAGGTATTTTCACCGTCGCAAATTACAATACAGCATATCCAATGAGATAGAGCTATTTATAATGTAACATTCAAACGTAAAAATGTCGGATTTTGTTTATTTGATACTCGATTGTTAAAAGTACCTATTTAATCCTTGCAATGATATTTTTAAATTGTGAAACTAGCGTGAGTCAACATTATCATCAGAATCAGTCTATATTATCATCAGAATCAGTCTATATTGCATATCAATTCATAAAGATAGCAACGTCTGAAATAACTATTAAGTTGGGATTGAGAGCCATGTAATAAAACATTTAGTCTGTTAAGTCAATTTTACCGGCATTTACGTGATATTTTATCACGTTTGTAATGTTTCTCTTGTTATACTCATGCAAACAAATATGAGTGTGTTATGGTCATGGTCATAATAAAGATTTATACGCTTGATCATTATTTAACGTCCACTTTTAAGTAGAAATCACTATTGGACATTGATATTTTTTTGACGAAAAACAGTTGGAAATAGGTATATTATGTATGTGACTACATCATCATTCATATTTTTTACTAATGTAATGAAGTATTCTTGTCGTTGAGAATGTAGTGGTCTTTTGATGGATTTGATTGATTTGATTGATTTATGCATAAGGGGAGGTGTCTACCTAACATTGTAACAGATAAGAAATAAAGTAAAAGAAATCAATGGTTATTTTCGTTTTAATAATACAAATATTATAAAGATTCGAGGATTTCGCGCTGAGCCGTGTTTTAATACCAAAAAAAAAAACGATATTCCATTAGCTTTGTTCCCTTTTTTGGACACGTAATAACTGTGGAGTAAAAAGGATAAATCTTTCAAAGTTTTAAGTTTTAAGTAACAAGTATTTTGGAGTACTTACTCCAATTTGGATTAAGTAATTTAATTCCTCTCCTCGCCTTGTGGTGTTTTGTTAATAGGCTAAGTAAAGTTTTTGGAAGATATGTATATTATATTTTTTTTCGATAGTCGTCATCCTAAGGATCATGGAACTGCGGCTCTTTTATTTTTATTTCCTCTAATATTTTAGAAATATTTTTCTTAGTTATGAAGTTGACATTTGTACACTTTAATGACCGACTAGCTTGTTGCCTTCGTACTTAATGAAAAAGAAAAAAAAACACTTCTATATCTGTCATTGTCAAATCAAATCAAAGTAAACAAACGATTAAATACAACGGCTCTTTTCTGTTTGCTTGTGTTTCATGTGATCAGTGTTTTTAGAAATATTTTTAACGATCTCAGAACGAACTCCGGACTTTCGTTTTGCCGCTTTGCTCAAAGACCTTTGCACGATATTTGGTCTACGCTTTATTTTCGAACCGTTTGGCACTTCTTCTTGGACACCGATTTCTTCCTTTCTCGACGACTCTTGCCCTGCTTTTTGATAGCCACGAGAGCACTTTTGAATTGTAAAATCCACGCACTGAATTCAGGCAATCCCACACGGACTGTGGAAATGGAGTATTACAAAGATTTACTTGAATTTACTTATTTGAACTGAACTGTTTGTTTACTTTGATTTGATTTGACGTTGACAGATATAGAAGTGACAGTTTTTTTTTCTATTTCATTAAATACGAAGGCAACAAGCTTGTCGGTCATTAAAGTTTACAAATGTCAACTTCATAACTAAAAAAAAGATTTCTAAAATATTAGAGGAAATAAAAGTAAAAGAGCCGCAGTTCCATGATCTACAGGATGACGACTATCGAAAAAAAATATAATTTACATCTCTTCCAAAAACTTTACTTACCCAATTGTATAACCAAATCCTGGAGATAAAACAGTGAATTTGTGTTCCCTCCAGTGAATATTGACGGCAAGCCGGGAGCGATCGGCTTCGTGTCGAGGATCATCCCGCAGGTGTACCCCATCGCGATCATCAAGGTGGACCAGGAGACCGGAGAGCCCATCCGGGACTCCAGTGGACTCTGTCAGGTAAATATTACTGTAAACACGCTAATAAATACGCTATCACACTCGCACTCGCACCTGATATAGTACATTGTGCATCAAGGGGTAGTAAGAAGGGAATTACTAACGAGAGTGTTAGAAGCCCGACGCCGAAGGCGGAGGGCTTTTAATGACTCGAGTTAGTAATCCCCTTACTGCCTGTGATAGACACAATGGTTTTCATCACATTTGCGAGGAAAAAACACTTTAACTCTGCAAAATATAATAAATAAATAAATAAATAAAATATAAAGAAATAACTTTTGACAAACGGGAACGTAAATGGAAACGATATTTTTTTTGTGACCTCTACCACAGATAATAACTGCGTTTAGTTTCGACCTGGATTCGAGCCAGATTTAGCCAATTTGATAAAAATGTATAATTACTAAAATTAATGAAAAATGTTGATATAAACTTGAAATAGGTATAAAAATAATGAAGTTTAATGAAGCGTATAGGTTTTGTGTAATGTAAGTTAGTCTATAGCTAATTTTTAAAGATGAAATTAGAAACCGATTTAATTTTTGGCTAAAAATTAAACCTCCTTAGTCAGAAATGATGTACGAAAGAGTTGCAAATTTTAAAAAGAAAGTCATTACTCCCTAGGGATGACAAACTCGCCATAATTCCCGCGGGAACAATTTAGGCCATTGTCCTTCTGTATACAGGCATGGAATAACACCATTTACGAGCAAGTGTGATGAAAATATATTGGTGACTCGTGTTTCTCTAAGCTACTAAGGAAATGCTAGTATACTCGTAGGTAAAAAACTCAAGTAAATGACCTGTTGCAAATAGTGGTGTACAAAACTAATGTAGAATTTACGCCAAATTTTAAATAAAGAATGTCGAACGGTCGATACAGATGTGTCACAACTACATGCAATAGGTAATTTACTTAAGTTTTTCACCTATATTTTACATAAACTAACTGTTGAGCTTATGGCGGTGCTTCTGTTCAAGCGTGGTTTCGCTTAGGAAGCGCTGGTAGACTTTTACTTGGGTTTCCTACGCCCGTTTATGTTTGAGTAAAATGTAACAAAATATCGTACATTATTTAATTGAAAAAAAACTTGTGTGAAATAATAATTGTTTTCTGTGAGACTAAATACATCAACATTATGAACGGCAGTAATAAAGTAAATTTTACTTGTGTGAGTCACCATGTCGTCGTCATTTGCCAACACAATTTTTTTCTAGTGCAGACGTTGTAGGGTGCTTATTGTGTTCGACTGCAGCACGTTTTCGGTCACTGGCTAGTGAAAATAAACAAATAAACGTATTCGCGCCATGACGCGCAAAGTCGTGGTCGGGCGGGCCGTTATGCGTCGATAAAAATCACATATCGTGTATTGCCTTCTAGGATATACACAAGGTTAAAACGACTACTTATCATATTTTTCGTGTTTAATTGGGCCTGTGACAGACGTTATTTTAGCAAATTTTGTGAAGTTGCTATTTAAAATCACAATTTTTTCGATTATCAATAAGGTTTATAAAGGAAATGTAATATTCTGTATTGTTTGTTAACCTAATTTAATAGCTACTATGAAATATAATATCCTAAGGGCTAATTTTTCAATATTCAGATAACACTATTAGTCAGGGAAATTGTAGCTCTGTCCTTATCTTTCTTATGACAAAGAAATGGACAGACAATTTCAATTTGCGAAAGGCCCAGATATTAAAAATATTATAATTTAATGTATATAATCTTTTGTCCAGTTAGCGCAGCCGGAAGAGCCGGGCGTGTTCATCGGTAAGATCGCGGAGGGCAACCCGGCGCGCGCCTTCCTCGGGTACGTCGACAAGTCCGCGTCCGACAAGAAGGTCGTGCGTGACGTCTTCTCCAAGGGAGACTCTGCCTTCATCTCCGGTGAGTTCCGACGATCTCGATTTAGACTCTTAAGAACTGCTTAGGCCACTAGTGGCGACCATAGCGAAGCCACAAGCTGCAGACGAGTTTTTTCATACATTTAGTTATACAAACCGAGCGTTTGAGTGGCCGCGTCCGAGCCACAAGCTGTGGTAAGTGGGAGTCTAGTGGCGGCGCTTGGTTGCTCGCCTCGTGCGCACAGCCGACCACTCAGCCACCTGTGGCCACGGACGGTTAGTGGCTATAGTGGCTTAGGTGGACCACTAGTGGCGCGATAGGTGGCGGCGACTAGTGGCCTAATGTGCGGCAACTCTGGAGAAAAATATATAACTGCTCTTAAGACTGCGCCGAGCAAACCCCGAGCGTCCAGTGGCGCCCTCACAACTATTATTATGTTTTCTAATTAACTAAAAAAAATCCTTGAAATCAGACGATAGCTTTTTGTAGTGCAAGTAAAAACACCATTTATGGAATACGTAACAAAATTTAATAACAATTACCCTTTGAGTAGTCAGCTTAACGGAAAAAGGTGGCCACTTTTTTCCGTTAAGTTGATAACTCGAAGGTGAGTTGTTATTAAACTAAGTGATATACCCTATAAGTTGTGTTTTCGTTTGTAGTAGAAAAACTTACCGTCCAATTTTAAGAAAATACTTTAGTTTATTAGAAAACACAATAAAAGTAATGAGGGCGCCACTGTACATCCGGCGTACGCTCGGCGTAAAGAGAAGAAGGGAAACTCCATTAGTACTAAAAACATCACTTTCTTGTAAACTAGCGACGCCATGAGATGTAAAGGAACTAAAAAATGGCGGGCTTTTCGAATGGTAACTGGAATATCAAATCATAATTTTCCACTTTTAATATTACATGTAGGAGCAAGTTCAAAGCTGAAGGACAATTTAGCAAAATAATTTAGCATTAAAGCCACACATAAGTAGGTATTACAATTAATGCCTATAAGCATTAACAATACATACAGAAATCATCTATTAGGTATGTTTCAACAACAACATTTTAAGAACTAATGCCCTTATCCACTGCAACAACCATTTTAGGGTTTGCTTTGTTTTCAGTCAGTTCAGTTTATTATTACGACCCTAAAGTAAGGGTCTACGTAGAATCAAATTTTTATGTTGCTCTATTCATTTCTTCATCGCTCTCGTAAATATCCAGAACACTAAACGCCGGCCGGCGTTGGGGCTAGAGTACACGACGCGTGTTCAGAAAGAGACATCCCTACATAAAAGTAATCGACAAAGGTGCTTAATACTGCGGTATTTGCGGATCTTCAAAAGACTAGCATACTCTTTTCCATAATGTAACATAAAAAACTAATTGATTCCGTGTTTATCACGCACTGTTATACCAGGCGACATCCTGATCTCGGACGAGCTGGGCTACCTGTACTTCCGCGACCGCACGGGCGACACGTTCCGCTGGCGCGGCGAGAACGTCTCCACCACCGAGGTCGAGGCCGCCGTCTCGCGCGTCGCCGACCACCGGGACGCCGTCGTCTACGGGGTCACGGTCAGTACTTCATATCTTCTTAGATAACTACATGGTGTCAAAAGAGTACCCAATAACGTAATAATAAAATTTCCATGCAAAATGCAATAACGTTTCTCTCGCCTTAAATCTAGTCCGATTTTGACGATATTTGAATATGTCTATAAAAACTATATCTGTACGTTTTCCTTTCCAAGAGTATATTTCTTAGTACAGAAAAACAAAACATAAACGTATAGACTTAGTTTTTCATAATCTCTACAACATATTCCAAAAATCGTGAAAATCGAACTTGATTTAGAGTGTGAGGAGCGTTATCGCTCGGAGTAAAAGTATGGAAAATATTTGACAGCTACGCGACTTAAGCGTCGCTTCACAATCCTCTTAATTCAAACCACAATAGCACACAAGAATGAAAATGTAGAGATAAGTTCATATTCATCTTAAAGTCGCCATTAATAGAACTTGTAAACCAAGTAAACAAACCTTTTAGGTAACATTTTCTTCGTAATTTTTTACACTAGCTCTACATCCCTACTAAATCCATATGCTATTTCACCACTGGTTATTCCGATTCACATTGTACAATATAATATCAGTTAAAATTCGATAGTTCAGTAATAGTTTGAAATTATTTTGTAGTTGCTATTATTCCGACATATTGCAATAACATATTTATTTCGTTTCAAGTCTTGTATTGTCTGTTATCGATACCTTAGTGCACAATCGTACAAAATGTTTTCTTTTGCCAGTAAAGTTACGAACTTACTATTTGTGCACGCATACTACAATAACTTTTCAAATGTAATTCGTACAATTGTGAACTAAGGTATCGTTATGATTACTGACTAGTGTTGGCCAAATTAAGACTATATCGAGAAGTAGTGTGTTAAAACGATTTTAATTTCGGTGGTTTAGAAAACAACATGAAAATTTAGACGACATGATTGACAGGGACCCATCATAAATCATAAATATCATAATACATATTGGTGACGTGTCTTCCTCAATCAATGCTAGTGATTCTGATTAAAAAATATTTTAAGCGATTTTTAATCTTAGTCTACTTTTCTCATTACTAGAATAGAATAGAATAGAATAGAATAGAATATATTTTATTTGTAAATCACAGGTATTAAATTAGGTCTTAAATCTAGGAATACAGATCTCTGTGTTTTGCCTGTTGGCGTACAAATGTTCATTAAATTAACTAAAATTAACTAAAATTACATTACATTACATGAATAAAAATACGTACTTAGTGTCAGATACAATTTCCTAAATGTCGTCAAAAAAATCATTGATAGAATAATAACATTTTTTTGCTAAGTATGTTGTCAACTGCTTCTTAAATTGGGCATGCTTCTGTATTTTTATGCAGTTTGGTATTTTATTGTAAATTTGAGGACCCATTCCTAGTACACTCCTGTGCATAAATGCTGTTTTATGTTTGGTACTACAAACATTATTTCTGTATTGTGACCGTACGGGAAGCCTGCGTTGTTGTAGTACTGTTTTAAATAGCTGAGGGTTTCTTTTTACAAAACTTGCTACTTCAAAAATATATAGTGACGGAAAGGTTAAAATATTTAATGATTTAAACAATGGGACGCAGCTGTCTCGGGCATGAACGCCGCTGATAGCCCGTACGCACCTTTTTTGGGCTTTAAAAACGGCATCCCTGAAGACTGAGTTCCCCCAAAAAATAACTCCATACCTCAATACTGAGACCACAAGGCCATGGTAAGCAGTTAACATTGCCTTTTGGTCTACTACCTTTGCCAGTTTCTGTAATGCAAATGCCGACTTATTTAGCCTCTTACAGATATATTCTACTTGATCTTTCCAAGTAAGTTGTTCATCTATCATAAGCCCTAAAAATTTGGTTACGCCTACTCTTTCAATTTTATTGCCATCATAGTTAATAAATATTCATGTCATTTACTGGTCTTCGTTGATGAAAATGCATAATATTAGTTTTATTTAAATTAATTATTAAATTATTATTATTAAGCCATGTTATCATTTCATTTAATACTAAATTAATGTCATATTCATAATCTACATTATTATCAAAACTTATTATAGAAGTACTATCGTCGGCA
Organism: Acleris laterana; assembly: GCA_963966035.1. Taxonomy (NCBI): domain Eukaryota; kingdom Metazoa; phylum Arthropoda; class Insecta; order Lepidoptera; family Tortricidae; genus Acleris; species Acleris laterana. The sequence continues at coordinate 8,406,503 of OZ014439.1, forward strand.
AACATAATCATTGGATGATGGACTTGTCTTGGCATGTCATTAATGTAAATTAAGAAAAGGAGAGGACCAAGTACACTACCCTGCGGCACGCCGTATTGCACATATTGTTCATTTGAAATGTATTTTTTCTCTATTTTGCTTTTTAGACAAATTTTTGATATTTCAGTATACTGTGGTCGATTTTCAAGGTAAGATTCAATGAGATCCAAAACATTACCTCTTAATCCATATCTATTTAATTTATTAAGTAGCAACTTGTGATCAACATAGTCAAAAGCTTTGGTCATATCTGTGAACACCGCACAGACTGGTATTCTTTTATCAACATTTTCTATTACAATTTTAATTAAGTCATATATTGCCATATTTATGGTCGTACCCTTTATATACCCTTTCTGCTCTTTACATAAGAGGTTAAATTTATTTAGAAAGCTGTATATTTTTTGATAGATCACCTTTTCAAATATTTTACTCATCAAACCATAGACAATACCAATATGGCGCTTTGTTTACATCGTTCATTCTACATCTTTACCTTAGATGATAACCTTCGAGTGTTAGGACAGTAGCGCTCAAGAACACTGGAGATATATCAGTGCCTATCGTTCGCTGTTATTATCTTATCTCACCAAGGTACTAAATGCTTCTGTACGTTGATCTTTACTTTGCCTAAGTAGGTCATTAAGAAATGTAAACAAAAATAACGTGACACATTGTGCTATCCAGACAAGACAGACCGCAGATGCTAATGAATCAATGGTTTTCTTTATTGTTCTGTTCAATATATTTTGTAGCTGTGATCTGTCTTGATTACGTAGCATACTAAAACCAGCTGGCTTATTGCATAACACTCGCAATCGCAATCGACTTCAAAGTGGAACAATTGTTTTCATTTTGTAAGCAGACTCGCCTTCGGACTGACAAACTGAAAACGATTGCGATTGATTGCGCTTCGCTTTGTCGCTACTGTCTGACGGATTTACACTACTGTATAGTCGAGTTCATAAATATGTGCACACTTTAGTACCTTGTCTATTTAATGTCATGTTTAAACTGCCATACATGAATTGTCACAGCGATTAAAGTGACAAGTTACTATAGTGTCCACCGTCCACTGTCCTTGACCAATGTAAGTCGTGTTTTATTGACGCAGGTACCGAACACAGAAGGGCGCGCGGGCATGTGCGGCATCGTGGACGCGACGGGCTCGTTAGACCTGGCGAGGCTCGCGCGCGACCTCGCCAAGGACCTGCCGGCCTACGCTAGGCCGATGTTCCTTCGCGTCATGCCGAGCATGGACATGACAGGTAATCCAGGACCCCCGAACACGGAAGGTCAATGGTAAACGACCCAGTGAAGCTGTTGAATTGGATTCCCTCGTCATCCGCAGGGCGTCAGTTCGCTTTACGTGCTGTATAGGCTTTATCATGGGGAGTATTTTGGTGAACTGTTTAAATTATTACCAGCTACAGATTTCCACCATTAAAACCGCTGGTTGAAAGTCCAAGTTCCATCAACGTTAACCTGATGAATATCATGGACATTTCTCAAGGCATTTATTGTCAAGAACGGTGAGACTGTAGACCCAATTGTCTGTCTGTTCGTCCTAAATTTGAATGGCTGTATCATTCAAACGGCATTAGTTGACCGCTTTTTTTTGTAGAAAATATGTGTCATTGTTACGCGTGGTGTGGTGGTTAGTTAATAAAAAAAGTAAAAATTTAAGGGGGTAACAAGAAAACTCGAGAATTTTCGAGTTTTTGTACACTGTTTACTGTTATTAGGCTTATTTAGGTGCCAAATTAAGTTTGTAGTCGAACAATACATGTCAATCAACGGCATCATTTAACAACCAAACATTTAATCGAATTACCTCGATTTTCTAATAAGGCACCTATTCTGTTTTGGCAATCGCTTAACTTTGATGGTTGAACATTATTTATATAATATTGATTGTATTGTTTATAATTTAATTAGCATACCTATTGTGTGATGGCGTGGAACCAAACCTCGGTTTGCACTTGATCAGAATTTTTCTAACGCGTCTACATGTGGTGGCAAGGGGCTTATTCGAGCGGTTTGGTACGATAGGACACTTGTGTCGTAAACCTACGCTCCTAAGGCCCACCCTACAACGATTTTTTTCAATGCAGTATGAATCTATTGTGTATCATAAGCAAAGTCGTGTTTTGCACGCTTTGTAAATTGACGATACGAGCAGAATTTTTTAGGGAAGAGCCAGCTTTAAAGATTATTGATTGTGCGAGTAACAATGAATAAAAAGAAATAATAAATAAATCAACACGGTTACAAATGCGTATAAAAGATATGTACATAACTTGTCCCCAAATGTACAAACTTCGTTTTTTTTAAACAAGGCTAAACAAATTCACGCGGTCGTACTTACCGAGATAAGCGTTTTCCCGACCATAATCTTCATACGAAATGTGTCAAATTTTCAATTCCTTTTTCGAATTTTAACAGTTAGTTAGTTTAACTACTGATCAAACAACAGGGCCTTAAATACTGTATCGATAAGTATAAATACAAACAAAATAACATATTAAATACTATTTTGATATATTTCTGATTGTGCAAAACGTGGTTAAGGAATTATCAACAAGTTTTTAGAGTTATTGGTAATTTTGTAGCCACACTCTGGGAATGAAGGCGTGAGTTTATGTATGTATTTATGTATGTTTAAAAAAACCTTCCTTTCCAAAAAAACTATCCTTCGCACTATCAATAACATATCAAAATGTAATAAAAAATATCAAACGCCCTCTGCCATTTTTCTGACTTTCATCAGACAAAGATCAGACAGCAGCGTGTTGATCGAACGTTGTTGCGGCCCTGTTCCCCGAAAAAATTCCCCTTCAGGATCGGCAGAATGGCCACTTTTCCGAAGTTTTGCTTTCAGTATAGCCCAAAAATGTTTCATTGGCGAATTTGGTGGACTCATTGTTTTAGGTACAAAGTTCACGTTCGTTCAAGACGCTCCACCGAACAAGTAAAACGTCACCTTTACACCAAAAGAAAGAAACTAAGGAGGATTTTAGTAAACATAAATTAAATAGCTAGGATAAAAGTTATATTAAAGTGGTTAAATAAATAAATACCAACTAAAGTTAATAGTAACAACAGCAAGTTCATTCCTGATTCAATTAACATCTTAGTGGATGTGAGAAGAAAGCAATAATTTTTTTAGGTGTATGGGGATAGGTATAGTATTACGGTGATTAATAAAATCCAGTAGTAAACAAGGTGAAATCACAACAAGATATTCGTCCGACATTTGTTGACATGTTTAACTTCAGTTTCAAAGTTCATTTATTATCAACATTAAAGGTTAAGTTATAAATATGTTTGCATTGTCCACTGATAAGGAGCATTGCTTACTTTTTATTCATCAGCACTTCTTGTTATTCTTTAAATCTCTGTTATGACATGAATTCATGATTAATGTATAGGTTGCATGTACATAAAAACAAAACTGGTCTAAACCCGAAACATAGTCAATAATAATTTGATCAATTGCAAAAGCTTTATCTTGTCTAAGGGACACCGTTGATGTAGGAAAACATATCGAAACTTTTATGTGGTCATCTTGCACCGTGTTATAACTTATAATATAAACAAATATGAGTAGGTGGGTTTTAGTTTTTTTCCTTTTTCCTTTTTCTTCCTTTATCTCTCACGTAAGATTTTTGGCATGTTTTCCTGCTGATCTACGCATGTTATTTGATATTATAATGAATTTAATATTTATTGCTTTATATAATGCTAGATTAAGTAGTACCATTGCAATATGTTTAAAAAATGACTGACTGCTGAGTTTCTTGCGGCGTTTCTTCTCAGCAGTGTCTCCTCTTGGGAAGCGCTGGTAGATTCTTGACGTGTAAAAGTGCCCGTACGGCCTACTTACTAAATAAATGTCTTTTATCTTTTATCTTTTTTTTTAACTAAAATAAAGGGAGTTATTGAACTATTTCCCTTTTAGCTGACACAAAGAATACTCGGTGGAAAAATACAAAATACAATTTAAATGGAATATATTATAAAAAACCGGGCAAGAGCATGTCGGACCATGCTCAGTGTAGGGTTCCGAAGCCGTAACGACAAACACAAAAAACTATCTCAAAAATCAACATGTATGAAACAATTTTCTATTTAAAGTTATTTGGCGCTGTCTTAGATGATTTTTAGTAGGTATAAACCCGTTAATCGCCTGTATCTCAGGAACTAATCATGTCTACTTAGCCGTGATAGTTTTCCTTTAAAATTCGTTATATGCGCTTTCGTTGAAGATTTTTTTCAGATTTTTAGTACTTGTAGTTTTGGCTGTAGGGGGGGGGGGGACACTAGACTCTAACAAAAAATAGCGCTTTAAAGCTTAATATTTCATAAACGAATCCCTTAATCGAAAAATTGTGTTCATAAACCTGCAATATTTTTGAAAGACCTATCCAACGACACCCCACACTATGGGGTAGGCAAGAAAAAAAAAAGACATCCCCACGTTACGTGTAGGGGAGGTGCATTAAAAAAAATATTTTTCAAAATTTTATTTTACCACTTTGTTGGCGTGACTAATATGTACATTCATGCCAAATTACAGCTTTCTAGTACTATGAGTCTCTGAGCTAGACTGGGGACGGACGGACGGACGGACGGACGGACGGACATGGCGAAACTATAAGGGTTCCTAGTTTGACTACGGAACCCTAAAAAGTAACGTACCGCTTTTTTCACGCTGAGCAAAAATTATGTGTGGTCATTTGTAATATATTTTCCCCGATTCCGTGCGCGCAGAAAAATAAAACATAGTACATGTATGTTACTCAGTGATAATATAGCATTCTAAACACACAAAAATACATATATTGAATAATATACTTATTTATTAGTGTAGAAATAAGGCGTTGTGAAAGCCCTCGTGAACTATTTTAATAAAATCCTCGACCCCATAGTAAGCCTAAGTCGTGGCGTAGCATTTTAAATTGCAAAGTAGTTTCCAATGTACCCAATAAATTGGACGAGCAGAGTCAAAACAGGTCAACTTTTGTTGTATTTACATTTATTTACATTTAATCTCATTGTTCTAGGTACATTTAAAATGAAGAAAACAGATTTACAGAAGGAGGGTTTCGACCCTAGTTTGGTGAAACAGGACAAGCTGTACTATTTGGACACCAAACCGAACCAGTACCTGCCTCTAGGGCCCGAGGAGTACAAAAACATCATCAGCGGCCGGATAAGGCTATGATCTGCGTTGATATTTTAAGTGTGTTGCATAATCGTTAAAGGAGGGCTGTATCAATCACAATATTAGTTATCTGTGAGTTTTATCGGAGATCTATCACTGTCATTTTATATTTAAAAAAATATCTACGTCTTAAAATGAAGGTCACAGATATTAATTGATGACAGTACAGTCAGACATCGAGATAGTGCTTTGTCTGGAAGTAGGGTAATTAATTTAAAAATGATCGAAGATATAAAACAATAATAAGGTCCCTAGTACATCAACTTATTTAAATACTGTACATTGCCTCTGTGATGTCAAAAAACTGATAATTGGTTGCTCGCGACGGCAGTTACATATATTTTTAAGATTATTAAAAATCAATGATACCTTCTGTTATTTGACCTATTGAATATGACTCGTTTAGTAGGTTTCAAGTTTTGTTGTGATATGGTGACGAATATTTAAGATTTACGTTAAATATTTTGTACTTAAGAATTTAAACAGTTTTAAAGTAATTGGGTTGGGATATTTGAATTTACGTTCGCTTTTGAACACAAAATCGTGTATATAATTGTTTATTTACTTTATTTGGAACAGGTAGATTGATAACATGGTCATAATATTTTATAACAATAGTTGTTTCGAACACAGAGCCTCTTTATTTTACTATACTTTGTAATGTATGTATTGTGATATTATGCTTAAGCCCTCATTATTAAATTATACTGACTTTCTTTGCATATAAATTGTGCCGAACCGAAATAGCAGAAGATTGAAGCTCCAAGCACGGCATCTGCGTTATACGGTTAATAATTTAGAATAAAAATGCGAAAAAATGCTAAACAATTTTAGCAGTTAATCGATTTAATGATTGTTTAAACGTAACGTGAAAGCGACAAGGTAATAAAGAGTACGACAGTAGAGTAAATAACATGTTGTGTCTGAAAAACTAGATTTAATAAAAAACACGTACTTAAGAACTCTGTCAATGGCGTAAGACATATCAATTCAGTTAGTGTATTTGGTCTTTTGTTCAATTAGGTTGGTATGCTATGCGCTGTTTATTTATTGTTTCCTATTCTTGTTTACAATGCATTTAAATTATTCCATTTACATTTGCAATGCCCGCAGTGCACTGATAACGCACTTAAGCATTTGTTTTACATCATAAATAAATTATTGTTCCAGTTTGTGCCAGTTGCTCAGTGCATCTTTTTCGTTTTAGATCATACTTTATTCCATATGACATTAGGCTAGTCGCGATCGAATTCGTAAATGTTTCGTAGTATATCGACGGTATCACTAGTAAATATTTTGTTAAATATACCTTCCGTTACAAATTACTTGCAGAAAGTGGGATCAAACATGTTTTACCACTTTTTGTCACCGTTTTGCTCTAAATAATTTAGAATTTGACGGTAATTTATGTCTAATGTTATTTGGAATAGAGTATAGGTGGAGGGAGGTTACCGAGCGACAAAAACGTCGAGGACAAGTCGTGCTAGCCACCCAGAAAGTACTTTGAAAATCAAAATTGGAATTTACGTTTTCTCCATCCCTTTCTGCCTAATTAGTCTCCAATGACAAATGAAAGGACATCCGAAGTTTAGAATTTTGTGCTTCATAGTAACCATCCAGTTCACGTCTAGCCATTGTCCTGTTTGACGCAATAAATAACTAATAAATAAACACTCTTTCGTCTTTGCAATTAAAGTTAAGATAAAATATGAACTCTGCTCAAGTGTGGTATCGGTATCAGCCTAGACAAGTCTATTAGTTAAATGTTAATGCGGGCATAAGACTGATGACCTTGTTTATTTTCCTCTTTCGTATTTTTCCTTACTGTTTTCTACAGATTTATGTAATTAACGAAATCAATACAATAACGATGTTGAAATCACTATGACTGAAAATAAAGTTATTTTTTATAAGAGTATTATTTTTGCCTGGTTATCTACCAACTACCCTGGGTATATTTAATAGACACTTTCATTGCCAAGAGTTCTGATTTTCATACAAAATGGTCTCGTCTACTTGGCGGCACGCGGCAGTTAAAGTGTTAAATAATGGAATAGGGAGTAAACAGAGCTATTGGCGCGTCTAAATTATTAGGTGGACCTCTGATAACCTAAAGATTAGTGACATAGTTAAAATATGTGCAAATATTAATGTTGAAACTCAAAGTAAGTTGTATACTGTGGTTTTATGTACGAGTCAAAAAAATAGCACACCCTTGACTTTTTCTTCGGATTTGGGAAAAATTCCGCACGCTCGTTGAGATCATTCTGAACAATAATAAATAGTACTCCCGATATGTCCCCAAAAATATGTATGGAATGTTCGTTTTGTTATCTAAATCCAGTACCTTGGTAACAAAACGGACAATTCCATACATATTTTTGAGGACATATCGGGAGTACTACTTTTTATTGTTCAGAATGATGAGATCCCAACCAACTTGCAATTTTTTCCCCAAATCTGAAGAAAAAGTCAAAGGTGTGTTTTTTTTTTGAAACTCCCCATAAATGCAATATACTTTTAATAGAAATTAATACAGTGTTATCTATCAATTAACACATTCACCACAAATTCCCCGACTATTGGGTATTCTATGATGTACTGCCACATCCCGCCCTAAGGCATAATTGCATCTTACATGTTTAACATGCATATACTCTTGAACGGTAAGCATATCTTTAAAAAAATACTTTTCTAAAATCATGAATACAATACAATAAAAGTCATTAGTGTTTTTGTTGAAATTTATTGTAAATATTTGGTACCAATCACACGTTTAGCAAGTGTACTGTTTTAAATGGTCTCGTGTTAATTTGGCCTTGTTGCTATTAAAACCCGGAAATTAGCTCTTATTACACTTTGAATGGTTTGTAACTTAATATGTACAGTCGAGTACAAAGATATGTATGTTCACTTTTTCACCTTCTTCCATTGAACTAAGGGCCACAAATGTCCACATTTGTTGTGCTCGACTCATACTCGACTGTACAAAAACGGTAGGATCAGTCAGTAGGTAGGTATACGCAGTTTAATAAAGTGTAATTATTGTGTCAGTGGGTAATGCCACAAACAGTTCGAATTATTTTTTCTGCCTTTTACAGCCCATTTCGCGTTTATAATAATTGCCCCAAAATATGATGCCATGTCGAAGTAATGTAAATATGGGGTGAGCATCGCTAATTGATTTTAATTTATACAAAGGATAAGGGTATTTTTAAAGTTTTTACAAATAATTTCATTTGGATTCTGCCATGTCAGCCTTTAGTCTAAACTTATACGTAAAAAAATGTCTAATGGGTTCGTAAAGACTATTTTACTGTATGCTCATTATAAGAAAGTAACAAACCGTTATTTTATTACTATGTTTTAACTAGATACATTTCAGTTTTTGATTATTTAACAACTCGATTATAAATAGTAGGGATCTATAAGTTTTCAGCAGAAATAATGATTAGATATTCTATAGCTTTTGGCAAATCATTTATATAAACGAGGAATAGTAAGGGTACCAGAACGCTACCTTGAAGGACAGTATGCATAATATTTCGTAAGCACGACAAATAAAACTTTGATTTTGGTTTTACTTTTAAAAGTTTTTTTCGATAAATACTGATAGTCGAATGTGATGTTCAGTGTTTACTGAGCTAGATCGTATAGCTCGTTCGACTGATGGGGTGAGTTGGCTAGACTCTCTATTATGTTTTATAGTTCCATCATGGTAATAATGCAATTTCTGCGTTATAGCTGCTAACGTGTTGGCGGCTGCGACCTACACGAGCGGGGTTATCGCCCCGGCCCCTAGTGGTCCAGTCCAGCCCTATTTCACAAAAGTGACAGGTGCGAGACGCTATAATATTGCTATTGTCGTCGCTGTCACAACTGATACAGTTATTTCGGAAAATTTTACTTCAAGTAGATAACTTGTTTACATATTTTTTTACATAAAATGTTATTGACAGAAGTGTCATTATCATTACGCTAATCTTTTATAGCAAAACAATTCTATATATAAAAGGCAAGTAAAGGAAACCCAAGAGGACAAAGTATGTACAAAGGTACATACAATTATCTGTAAAGTATATTGAACACATTAGGGTGTTATTGTCATTAGAAAGTCAAATAAGTAATAAGTTATTAATAAATTAACTTGGTTGAGATGCTAGTCTGAAGACACGTCAGGGGGTTAGTATGACATGGCTATGCATGCAGGTCCTTTTACGGCGAGTGTAAAGGACAGCTATAGCAGTTATATAGGTCTGTCTTTTTCTCTAAGCGTAAACAAACTGAATTGCATAGCTATGTCATAATAACCCCCCTGAAATTACAGGTTTCTGTCTACGACTTGACGTGTCTTATCTCAGCCAAGACCAGTTTAATAAAACTGCCCTAATACCAAACTTCTGCTAGTTTACCCCTAGCCTAATCGGTTTTTGGATGTATTGTCCACTGATGTATGAGTCCACTGAGGATGTATTGATGCTTGTACGTGTAGACTAAGCACTATAATATTAGAATGCAAGTTCTTAAAAATATACCAAAGTACCTTTTTCCATGACTTTGGCCTGGCCATGAATGCGCTACTAGGCATACCTATCTAAAACAAATGTATAGAAATTAACGAAGCGCGGCGCGGTACGGTGGCAATGTGGTGATTTCTACCTATGCATATATTATGCTTCTTGCGCATTATCAGCGCAAACTGCAGTCCATTTAAGGTAGGGTTTACTGGCGGTTATTACTTATTCGGGTTTGTTGCAAAGTTTGGCCACACTAGATTGATACCAGGCAGTCGCAAAAAGGCCGCCAAAGAATCTAACCTGCTTGCAAAATTAAAAACGCAGAATTTATTTTCCGAACTTCAACCCGGTAAAACATTAGAAATGAAATCGCACGTTTAATCAAACAAAGAATTAACTCAAAACAAAATTCAGGTTTAGATAAAACTCTACTTTCAAAAGTTAGGGTTAAAATTCGAATGTATTTTTATTTAGAGATATTTCTTTGTTTGATTAAACGTGCGAAATGTGTCATCGGTTGACATAACATGTTCCACGTCTAGCAGTTTTTTAAAATTTATTTTGTAAAAGGTTTAGAGTGGTCGCCGGTATTGTTGTCGTGCCGGGCTCCGGTCCGAGATCAGCTGTTGGGCGCGCATGTGCAGCTGCCGCTCGGGCGCTCCGGCAGCCATTGACGCGCGGCCGCTCGCTCGGGACGCGCGCCGCGCATTACTCGGCCGGCAAGGGCTGTCGATGGACGTGCGATAGGCAGTGTGCTCTCGCTCCGGCGCGGAACTAGTGTAAAGTTAGTCGCGGCCCACTGGGAAAGGCGCCAGCATGGACGCGCTGCTGGCAGCGCTCGTGGCGCTCATGGCACTGGCCGCCGCGATGGCCGCCGTGCTCAGTACGCTCTCTAAAGCCGCGATTTTCGCTCTCCTAGCGATCGCGCCCTGCGTCTACCGCTACAGGAAATTCATTTACGTAATCGTCAAAACACTACCCCGGGATCTCAAGTAAGCATCATTTTTAATACTTCTGCATAAGGCCTATCTTATATTTCAACGGTTATTGATTGTAACTATCGCGGCCGAAAGTCAAACAAGCACGTCATGATTCGCGGAAGGTCAAAATCACCCTTAAGGAAAACGCTGTTAGTCACTAAGTAAAAGACGCGTTCAAATAAAACTAAGAATGATATTATACAATAATAGGTACAAAGTACCGCACGTGTGGATGGCGTTGAATAATATTGACATGGTTTTCCGCATGTAGATGTACCTGCCTAGGTAACAAATGTTTCTGCTTGTGCACCCATATTTTTGTAAAAGGATGTTCCTCAATCGCAGGGACGTAAAACACTTACAATATAATAGTTCAAAATTGAAAGTCGTTCCGTACAATATCATGATCGTGTGGTGTGTGTGTGACATACTTTCAAGTTCCGACGGAAATATTAATTTTCATTCCATAGGTACCAAGCCGGTAGATCTAATCAAAATGTACGTAGACAGATTCTAGTTTAATTTATGAAGTCATTCATAACATGATCACAATACCTGTAACCAAATTCGTATGCCGTCGTCTGGATCGCCTGTTCTCTGTAGTCGCTCGTACGTGGCTTGGGTGCTTTGTTTGCTCATCAACACACCTTTTGCATAAATAATTGGCTCGACAGTCAAACGGGGTTTGCTATGGGTCTATAACCTGTCAACTCTTAATCAATTCAAAGTAAGGCACGACAGAAATTTACATTACTGCTTTTAATTGTGATCGAACCGTAAAAGTGCTTAGTAAGTAGGTATATTCAAAGGCAGGTATAAACATTCCATACATAGTTAGTTACATACCTATTTGTAGCTTTATTTACGGCATTGATGGTTAGTTTACGTAGTTTAAAAACCGCAATATAACGGTTTGGCGTAACAAATAACTAAATTATTCTATGGTAACGGCCTGCAGTGCAGCGCCGACTTGCTTCGTTGCACTGATCTTGGCCCTTTGTTACTGTGACGCGAATACCCTTCATTGTGCGGCATGGTTATTGCAAGGTATTGGCTCCTCGGTTTGTTTATAAACATAGGTAGGTATATCACAGTCATCTACAGTGTTTTATATTAAAGTTTATAAATAAGTTCCACCGGGATGAGAAATATTGGAAGTTCATTGGTTCTCCAGGGATTTTGATTTGTATGTTTTGATTTTTAAGACTACTGGATAGTCTCTGTCGTTATCGTATTATGTACAGTCATTCTCATTACTTTCTATCTATATACAGATTTTTCCCTAACATAGAACAGGGTTGGTTGAATGGAAATACTTCTACGCTATACTTGAACAATATTTTTTATAGCATGGAAATAAGCGTACGTAGCTAACTATCAAAGATTGAAGGGTCGAAGGAAATCCACTGCAGGTAGGCAGCATTGTTTAAACTGTTGGAACCCCGATTTTTTTGTCGTCAATAAGTACAGTGGAAGAGATCTTTATAGTCTTCCGGATTCGGGAAAGAGGGTTAGACTAACTTAAGAATCTATGAGAATGAGTGAGAGAGAAATACAAACCCGACGGACGTTTTTAAGAGCTAGTTAACTATGCACTGCTAACAAGAACCACCAATGCACTAGCAAATTAACAAGATGTCTATTAAACGATGTATTAGTCAGCGTCAAAAGTAGCTGTTCCCTTTGGTACTTTATCGTATTTGACAATCTTGTTTGACATTTTACGTGACAAAAGTTCGTATTTTTACTCTTGTCGCTGACTATACCTATCTACTTAAGCAACGTTTTATAAGAAGAAATTTTACTATAATTATTTGGAAGATAATTATTTTCTATATTGTCAAAAAAAATTCATAAAACATCGGCTAAGTGCAAGTTGTTGATGCACATAAATTTATGAAAAACATATAGATAGAGATAGGAGGAAAAGTTTCTTGGTATTCATTCCTATGGTTTTGGACTTCCCCATTCCTACAGCCGCAGTTAAAATAATCTGTGCAATTTATTATTATTTTACCTTAACAATTATGCTCTTAAAATGATGATGATGAGTCGGGGACGTATACATACTATACATTCTGTCATTATATGAACAAATCAATTTACCATCATTACTCCATATTCGCGTACTTGGTGGTTCAGCATAGTTATATTATTTATTTATACACTTATTCATTGTGCCGGTGTGTGCGTTCCATTGCATATTGTACTTACGAGGTGCGGTCCAAAAATTTCTGGCTGGAGATATATGACGAATAAAATAAATAAAAAGAATGTGTCATTTTGATTGTCATTTATTCTGCTTATTCGTGTATAGTTTTGAGGTTTCTGTTGGTTGTGGTTTTGATTTGACGGCGTTTAGAATAATAGGAAGTCTGAAAGTTTTCGAAATGTTTAAGTTGGAATATCGTTCCGTGATCAAGTTCCTGACAAAGGAAGGGGTCAGCCCGACCGATATAAATAAAAGGTTAGATCTATGCTGTTTACGGGGATGCCTCTCCGTCATTTTCCACCATTAAAGAATGGAGTAAGCAGTTTCGTTTAGGTCGGGAGTCCATTGACGACGAACCTCGCTCCGGCCGGCCTGTGGAGGCACTCACCGTGGACTGCGTCAAATTAGTGGAAGAGGAAGTTCTGAGCGATCGAAGACTGAAGACTAAGGAAATAGCGGCAAGGACAGGGCTTTCAAAAACTTCAGTTCTTAGGATTCTCCATGAACATCTTCACATGAATAAAGTTAGTGCGAGGTGGGTGCCCAAACTTCTTTCGAGCTTGCAGTGAAGTGAGCGAAAAGCGTGCTCCCAAGAAGTTTTAGACGCGTATAGAAGACACGGAGAGAGTTTTTTTGGATTCAATTGTTACGGGGGACGAAACCATGGTTTTGTACTATGATCCTCTCTCCAAAAGGGAATCGATGGAGTGGCGTCGTCCTGGTGAAAAGCCGCTTAGGAAGGCGAAGGTAACACAATCTACCAAAAAGATAATGGCTACGATATTCTGGGATTGTCACGGAATACTATTGATTGACATAAAATAAAGGAATACCACGGTAAATGGTAGCTACTACGCCACCCTTATTGAGCAGTTACGAGAGGCGATCAAGCAGAAGCGTCGTGGAAAACTTAGCAGAGGTGTAAGGCTTCTTCACGACAATGCACCTGTTCACACTGCTTCCATTGCCAAGGCTGCTGTTGCAAAATGTGGCTTCGAGGAAATACGCCACCCACCTTATAGTCCCGACCTGGCCCCGAGTGACTACTAAGTACATATTTGTTCTCGAAACTTAAGGCAGACTTAAGGGGAAGAAGGTTTTCTTCAGATGATGAAGTGACTCGTGCGGTTTACGCCCATTTTGAGGACAAAACTTCTGAGTATTTTTATAAGGGGATAGAAATGATTATTAAGAGATCTGAAAAGTGCATTGAAACAGAGGGAGACTATATCGAAAAATAAAAAAAGATTTGTAAATATATGTCCTTGTTTTCTTTGTTAGGCCGGAAACTTTTGGACCGCACCTCGTATGAATCCTAACTACGTCACATGCACGTGTACGTCACGCGAGCGGTGTGACATATTGTATGAGGATTCATACTATACAACGCAGTGGAACGCGCAAGAGCATGTGCACGACTACCCTCATAAGCCAATAGGCGATATCTCAAATTCTATAGCCAAGCCAATCCTTAGTAAAAAGGTTACACTTGCTACAGCAGTTTTTTTTTTTTTTTAATTTATTTAGAACACATACAGTCATATTTGAATGCAATATAGAAGTACTTTGTACTAAACAATATAAGTACGAAAAGACCTGGAGGTTCATTACTGAATACACTTAATAATTAAAAATAAAATGCGCTTGATTAAACTAACAATACGAATGAAGTGAAGAAACACTAAAGATGACAATATAAGTTAGGTACTGGTAAACAAAATATTGTTTATAGGATACTAAAACAATTTACATTTTAATAACCTTTTTTTTTTTTTAGTTTTGTCTGAGATACCGCTGTTTGTCTTAGCAGGGCACGTCTACGCGCATGCATCCGGTGTGGCTAGGACTTAAAACAATTACTTAGTATAAATACCTACCTAGGGCGATGAAACCAGTAATGGACAAGACACTAATAATGGACCATGATTCTTATTTTACAGAAGATAAGGGTTATGCATTTATTTTGCAACCGTTTTAAATTGAAATGAAGAATGAAGTGTCCATTACTGGTGCCTGTCAACTAAAAGTGCCCATCATTGGTGCCGTCACCCTACTTCAAAATATATATTTAAAATGTTGAACTTTGGCCGATTTAATCGTTGGACAAGCGAGATTACTGGGTATAGTTTTTGCCAATTGAAATTGCCAAAGTTGTAAACAAAACCAAATGAACCAATTTACCATTATTACTAGATAATCACGTGCTTTTAAACATCAAGGTGAGGTTTTAGCAATGATTTATGCACTTGGTCCATTACTTTCACATTAAGTTTTATATTAAAAAACCATTAATTATACATTATTTTAAATAAAAGCATACTTGTCGAAATATGAGGTTATCTGTCAAACAGTACTAACTTTTTTACATCTTTGGCATTTTCAATTGACACAGACTTTCGGTAGGTATATTACTAGGTTTATGAGGTACTAGGTGGTTCCTTGTGAAAAATATGTTTACAAATAATGGTGGATACGAACAATAAGGAGAATTATTACCTATGTATCCAATAGCTGAGCAGTTTTATTATCAGCTACCTATTGGCTGTTGTGGACTCCGTTCACGTAGGGAAATGTTGTTTATTTCGGTTACTCTGCTATCCGAACTCGGCTACTCCAATTTGCCGAAAGTCGAAAGGACAAACTAACAGAAACACTATAGGTACCATACTTATAAGACAAATAATAATATTGGATGTTTATTGAGTAAGTGAGGCCGCTCGGACACTTTTACACGTCTAAAGTCTACCGGAGACCACTGCTGAGAAGAAAATCCATTTAAGTAGGTACCTACCTAATTACCTAACCTACTCAACCGTCAGTTCAGGACTTAAATGGCGGATTCAATTCTATCCACTAGGTACGAGTACGATTAGGTGGGTATATTAGATATTTCTACGGTCCTAATGTTCTAATCTAAGGGCTGACTGAATGTAAACATTATCTTTAATTGATCTCAATAGGTTAATGTGCTCAAAGCAAACTAAGATTAAGTAGGTAATATCATAAAATTAAATACTTACTTGCTTTCAGTGTTATCAGCATCATTCGCAATCTGTTATCGATTGTATAATTTATCATTGATCTTTATAACCTCTCCATTGTTAAAGCGGCGTTATCTCCCAGGTTACGCGCTTGTGCTGCATTTGGTTAACAAATGCGTCGATATCCGCCGCAACGTTAGCAAAAACAAACCTTTATCTCGTTTCCCGACTCGCGCTGTTTTCCGGCGTGTCCTGTAAAACGTGACCCTGAACGTTTCCGCCATGTACTTTGATGACGTGTAAGCTACATGCCTGAGTACATGCGACCTACCGCCTAATCGATCGCACCCAGCACCCCGTAGGTACCACCGGCCGGCGCTATGCGACGACGGCTCTGAGCCTGTTTATTTACTTACTTCACTTAGTTAGGTATTTGTTTAAAATGAAACTGGATCGAACTCAATATAATTATGTACTTACCCATATTAAACATTATATTATTTATGAGACGGCTTTGTAGCTATAGTTAACTGTAGCGCAGTGTTTAGAATTACAAACGTAGTTTGTGATAAGATTATAATGATTGTTATTCGCCAGTTATTAACCTAATGCTGTTCGTTATATTATTGTGATGTCGAAGAGTTGTTTGGATACCGACGAGACTATAGTGACCTGACAGTGACAGTAAACAAAAAAGACCTACTGAAACATTTTTTAAATACCTTAGTCACGCGATTGGCACATGAAAAGAAACCCGTGATCACGGTCGTCGCAATACGAAGGAGTAACATAATAATATTGTTAATTGAATGGGATTATAAGTCCATGGTAAACCGACAGAGTCTGATTATCGTAACCAGATGTAGGACTTATCAGAACAGTTGCTCTATAATACAGGCCTCCTTTGAATTGGTTATTTTAATATCTTTCCTAGCTGCCCAGTTTGATGTTTATAAACGCTTTTATAAATCTTATAACAAACTACATTAACATTGACCTACATGCTAAATGAGACTCTATATCTATAATTAAACGTCCATGATCGTCTACGCCAAGAACATATAAATTAACTTTTATCCTAGCGCTTTACAACAGGAGACCGCTGTGGCCTGTGGCCAAAAGATTTGCAAAAAACATGAGTTTTGAAAGATTATTTTAGAGTTCCATATTGATTTATGTATTAAGATATTTTTGAACGGTTTTATCCGTGCGTCGGATATCTCGAAAGGAGATGTAGGACGAAAGTATTCTTCGCGACTGTCTGCATTGTTCGTGGCGTGTGAGTCCACCTCCCTCGAGCGGTCTGTCTCAGTATTGTTGTAATTAGGTCGTGGGACGGTAACCTTGGCATATTGCTTCGCATCTTGGCTCTGATAAGGATTATGGCCCAATTTTATGAACTTTAACTTACCACCAGATGGCATCTGAGCTTGCACGCGCCTTCCTCGAGCCATAAAATAAGCCGTCGTAAAACATAACATTCTTCTCTATTTTGATCGATTTTGTACACCCATACCGACCTATCATAATAAACTCGATTAGACGAAGTGTTCAGAGATTAGTAATACAGAAACATGGAAATTTAAACCTTTGGCGATAAGCGAGTGGTGTCTTTTTGACCAAGCCTATTGATGATAATAATGCGAATCTACAAGAAACAGGAATGACAGAAGATTATAGAACTTTTTTCAGAAAATGGTAATATTAACGTAGCGAGCGCGTAGTTCACTTAACGTAGTTTGCCATTTACTCACATCCGCCTTCAGGAATTTAATAAAAAGGTGGCTCCTTTGTCAAAAGGCCTGTTTATTTACGGTCACTGAAACTGGATATCCCAATCGTTATATTTTGTATATGTTTTTTGAAAAGCTTGTGCTGTAAAATGACGTGCATTAAAGCTAGACTAAAAGTTAATTGTTACTAATCCTTAATATTATATAAATGTGTTTGTTTGTTGGTTCCGCCTTCACGGTCCGACGCCGTAACCGAACGACGTGAAATTTTGTACAGAGGTAGTTTATATCCGGGTGAGTGTGTACGGAGCACGGACTAGGCTTCTTTTTATCCCAGAAGATCAGACCAGTTCCCGAGCTAACAAGGATAAACGACTTCTACGCCGACGGAGTCGCGGCCAAAAACTAGTAAAGACTAAAAGTGATGTGCCAAGTTGAGTACATAGAGAACGAGTGGCGTGGTCGAACGACCTATCGACTGTTTATCCGACTGAGCTATTTCTGACTGCACCGAACGCGTGGCGTGCGTAGAATAGCCATCCGCGTTGTACCAACAATGTAACAAACAATTCGGTGATGCGATAGACATACTTGAACAGACAACGTAATTAGAAATGCCAGTAATGCAATGGCTCGATCGATGTCAAACGAGTAAATAAAACCTATAGGTACGCAATAAATTTAATCTGATAAGCCAAGAGTAGCAATTAATATCATTAAGTGCATCAGTCGGTGATACCAATGGTTTATGTAGCTTGGAAAAAAGATTGGGAAAAACCGGTCAAGTGCGAGTTGAAGTCGCGCACCGAGGGTTACGTACCGCCGCACAGTCTAGACACTGTCAACTAGGTACCGTTTGTATGACTTGACATTTAGGTACGATACACCCGTAACTATACATAGTCGGTCCCTAAGTTCTGTCACAAAGGTTTAGTCAAATAAAACTAACTTTTGTTTATTTTTTAATTTTAAAATAGATAAAATTTAAAAGCTTAATTAAAGTAGTTTTTTTAGGAATTAATCATCATTCCACATAGTCGCCGCAACTTCCGATACGATCTTTTAACACTCACGGCCGGCACCGATTAAAACACGCACGACTTTTCTGAAAATTGCAGTTTTTGAAAACGCTTTAAAGGTTAGTCTTTGTTAACCAGTAAACTTTTTTATTTAATATTGTGAAGCCTCTCTTCTCTGGGTATGTTCAAAGACCAGCATTATTTTCTTAACGATATTTAAAAACCATAACGTTTTCGTATTTCTGCAAATTGATGTGAAATCGTAAGGTCAATTTAATGAGACATGAAGATTGACCGGAGTATAAGCGGATCTTTAGTTGCTTGGAATACATTTGTATCAGTATTTAAAGATAAAAGTCTGGTCAATATGTCACGCAAACTTCGACTCAATACGAGAACTCTTACAAAAGTTGTAGCCGTTATCAGTATCGTGGTCGTGCGTGTTTTGTCCCATGCTTTCCTGCCCCGAATGGGAATGCTTAAAGCTCGTAGACTAAATTATTGCAATAGTAAAGAACACAAATTTTGCTTTTTTTATTTTACACAGCGGCACGGAATTTAACCCAAATATATAACTTCGTTTTTTTTTATGTTCTACTCATTTTATTTAATGACAATCAATCCCACATGGTGCATGGTTATTGACAATAACTTTTCTTTGTCTATATCCCCTATATTTCTTTTGTTTTTTAATAAAAAGTCAACGGATTGCAAAACCGCACAAATCGTTGTTAAGTCACTTTAAGATTATACGACTTTATGTGTATTAATTGCTGTTTTTATCAATTGCATTACAATAGATACGCGACGTTCTTTTAACGACAAAAAGCTATCGAATATGTCATTAACACCCGCACAAGTCGCTCAAGCAGTATTACTTGTAGAACAAGGCCACTCTCAGCGTCAAGTGGCCGCCATCTTAAATGTAGAGCGTTTTAACGTGAAGTACGCATTAAAACGATACCGAGAGACAGGACTCTACACGAGAAGACCAGGCAGTGGCGGGGTGAGGTGCACGTCCGCCCGTGATAACCGTTTCATTATTCTGGAAGTGCTTCGAAATCGCTTTCTCACAGCCGTTGAGATAAGACAGAGACTCCAACTAACAAGAGGCGTGAATGTGAGTGAACGTACGGTTAGAAGGAGAATTCAAGAACGTAACCTACGTGCCCGTAGGCCAGCCAGAGGCCCCGAACTCGAGCGACATCATCGCGTAGCGAGACTTCAGTTTGCACGGGAATATTCAAACTGGACTCTAGAGCAATGGGCCAATGTTCTATGGACTGACGAATGCCGAGCCGCCTTGAGAGCACCAGATGGGCGAGAACGTGTGTACAGGAGACGTGGTGAACGATTTCTTGTAATAACCACAAGGCAAACAGTTTTCATGGGGGTTCTGTAATGGTTTGGGGCGGGATTAGTTCAGACGCTCGCACAGAGTTAGTGATTGTGGAAGGTCGTCTCAACGCTTCACGATACATCGAAGAAATTCTTCAAGATCACGTTGTACCGTGTACGCGGAATTCATCGGAGCCGAATCTTTTTTACTAATGCAAGATAACGCCCGTGCGCACAGTGCACAGGTCGTCGAGCAATACGTATCTGATGTTGGAATTCGGAAACTTCAGTGGCCAGCCCCAAGTCCGGACATGAACCCGATTGAGCACGTCTGGGACATGTTAAAACGGCGTGTGAAGCGAAGTTCCAACCCACCACAGAACCTTCGTGAGCTGAAAACTGCTTTAGTGGCTGCTTGGGAAGAGATTCCACAAATTGACATCAAAAACAGGGTACGTATTGCAATGTCTAAAATTAAAAAAACTAACGTTAAATAACCTACGTTCAAAATACCTAAAATCTAAATACCTAATGATTTTAAATACCTAAGCAAGTAACACCTACCTACGAATTACCTAAATTTAAAATGCCTATTGGACTAAATATGTAATGTTTAAAATACCAAAAGAAATGTCACCTAAATTTGATACACCAACATTTGAAATACTCAATGGTCAGAATACCTAAAATGATTCATTTGCGAGCTATTTGACTCATCATTGTCAAATGTTTCACGATAAGCGAGCGAGCGAAGCGAGCGAGTAAGATGGGTCGGGGCAGAAGCGACTCGGATAGGTTAGGTTAGAAGGCTAAGGTGGGAGCGAAGCGAAGCGTCGCTCCCGCCTTAGTCTTCGAGGTTATTTTTTTTTACGTCATGGAAAACTTGCTTGCTTGTTATAGAATAAAGATATGATTAAAATTGATTATTATGACTAAGTATAGGAATTATAATTATTTGATTACTTTTGTAGTAATAATTGTGTTTTTATTTAGATTTTGTAATTTACATAGGCGCTTAGATGGGTACGTATAAGTATAAGATTACAATGTGTATAAGATTATAATCCATACGTTTAAAATTGTTTTGTTTTATTTGCCAACCTAACAACATTTGGCCCGTGTTTTATAACGTCAATTTTCAAAATGCCTAGCTTGTTTAGCTATACATTATGACCATTATGCATTTTAAGATTTTTTTAGCTTTTGGTATTTAATCATTAGGTAGGTATTTCGACTTTAGTGATTTTGGACGTAGGTAAATTTACTTTAGTGCTTTTAATTTTAGACATTATAATAGGCACCCTTTTAAACTTTCGATATTTTGAATATAAGTCAAAACACCATTAGGTATTTAGATTTTAGGTATTTTGAACGTAGGTTATTTAACGTTAGTTTATTTTTAAAATTATAATAAACCTTTGTGAATTGTGACAGAACTTAAGGACCGACTAGGTACATATTTTTGTAGTAACACACTCAGTAACGGATAGTTTTACTTATATATTGTACTGATAATATGAACAGGGTTTAGTGTGTTAGGACTTGCCTAGGCGCAAGGCGCAAGGTTATGTCTTCATTGAATTATTGGATTATTCGCGCGTTGCGTCAAGCCACGCCGTCGCGTGACTCCCGGACAGCTCCGCATTGCACTGATACGGCTTCTCTGGCTAAGTATTCATGCATGCAACAAACAGACCGTGGGCGTTGACGCAATAGAGGACTACTTTACACTTTACTGACAGAACCTGTCTTCTGAAATGAGTTAAAAATTGTCTTTAACGTGAAGTCGATCAAAGGCAACTTAAGGTGACAACAAAGGCAGATCAGATTTTTTTTTAAATTTAAATTAATGTCTTTCACTCCTGTTAAGGTGTATTTCGCCAATGTCAAGTTATTTATAGACACTCCCATGGACTTATTAGAGCAATAAGTCCGTGGATATCACACGCGAAGACAATTGTTCGGTGAAAAAGAATTTTCTCTAATGGACTAAACAGAAGCACATGGGGTTAGCTCCACGCGCTTCTGTCAAGTCCGAATATTTCACTTATGCCCAAGTTTTCGTTTATAACATGTGACAGGTAGTTTTCGTCCACTCTGCTACGGAATACAATATTTAAACCCGACCGATGTTCGACAATTTTCTGGCTGGAAGATAGTTCTTGGATCAGAAAAATTAAAAGAAATCTATATTCGCGAGACATTACTTTTCTAGAACTAGTTGGTAGGTAAGTATAGAAATGGTGTGAAGTATGATCATGTATTGTTTTAAAAGCATAATCTGCCTTCTGTAGTGTCAGGTTAAAACAGAGGGAAACTTTTATCTTTACTCGGTTTTTACTATACGAGTTGTAGGGGAAGTTTCTATAAGTAGGTACGTTTTCCTTACAATGATTAAGTAGAGTTTAATAAAACTGTAAGTGTAGGTGCCTACATAAATAGACTATTTATGTAGGCACACCAACAACCGGTTGCAAGTTGGTTTTATATTTCTGCTTACGATTATAAATTTTGATGACCAAAGTTATTCCTACACCACAGTACCTATTTGCATTTATTATTTACTGAACTTATCCGTTTTAGTCCATCGTAATAATTTTGATTCATGTGATATGACGGAATTAGTTTATTTATCTGAAAATCAACACTTTCTTACGCCAGAATATTGACAAAACAGCGACTAGAAGTTGGTAGGTTTCTACGAATACCAAGAAATCGATACAAAGCAGACGGCAAGTTAATTTTTAAAATGATCTGCTGACATGTGTTCTGACGGCACGTGCGTCGATGAGAAATGGTTGAACTTTGCCAGGTGACGCGATCGTGATATACAATTTTAGCTTTTAGAGTTAGTTAATAACATTTAATATTCTTGAAGGGCGTAGCCGAATTGCTTCTTAATAATCATCCCTAGCTTTTAAATAAAAACATACATTGGAATTGGTTCTCTCATACTTATTTATTAACGGCACAAGCCACAGACCGATATGAATTCATAGAATGCGTCAAACTTATAACACCCTTCCTCGGTGTCGGCCAAGGGTTTTATAGAGTTGGGTTAGTTTTGAAGAGTCTTAGTACCAATTTCACCAAACGATGTTAACCACTTAACAGACGATTAGAGCTATTAACATTGATTATGTTTAACATCATTTGGTGAAATTTGTACTTAAAGTACATATTACCTAACTGTTAAGTTAAAAGTGAACCTCTAAATCTGAATTGCTTTAGACTGGGGGTTATCTTCGTGATCCTTAATTAAATTGGCATTTACACACGTACCTACATTAAGGACCTCAGTACTCGGGTAGGTATAAGATTTCCAAAAACATGTCGTTGTATTACCAACTTGTGATGCCCACACTGCGGAGTAAGTATAATAGGTATTTCATAGCTCGTTCATTGTTCTTGGTTGTCTTGAAATAGTTTAAAGTCCTCGAATATGTTATTGTTTTCAAATTAAGACGAATCGCCCTGCCACTCACATTGACGTTGCGCTGTTTCGCCAATGTGCGCAAAATTAAGTAGTGAGGTGGGACTTCGTGGATTGAAAACACCAATCATATTCTCAAACTTCAAATCATTTGATTTTATAATTTTTATAACTAAAAATAATTTGCTTCGATTCTGTTATGTTAACTACAACTACAAGTATCCGGGTTACCTTACTTACTTACTGCTAATTGACTTGCGGCTGCACTTAGAGTCAGTTAAGGACGATGCGTTGTCGGTGTGTTCACTGGACATTTTAGGGTCAAACATCTACTAGCAAAGGTGAGCCTTTATGACAACATTGACAACACAGATTGTAGAATGTGCGGTGATGCCCTCACCCGAGTAAGAATGTTTTTTTTTGGCTGTGGCTTCCCAGAACCAAGCGGTTTCAAAGCACTGCTATTGAACTCCACCATCGCTTCGCAACCGCTTTCTGGAAGGGGTGGAGGCAGCATTGGACTGTGCTAAAGAAAATACGGTCGAAGTGTATCCGAAAAGACTCCGTCGATAACATAAGATAAAATAAGGCCGTTCAATAAATACTACACGAGTATTCAAAGTTCTAGGGTTGACAGTATTTTATTGAGAGTCCATTCTAAGTTCAAGAATTTCTCATTAAATTCATAGAGCTTTGCGAGTTGGGCTGTCTATGAGTGAGTGGATAGATGAGCACGTGTATTATCGTAAGTTTTCAGTAGATCGATGGTTGACTTAGTGTTTTGTCCTATCCAGGTTTCTATGGCGCTATGGCAACAGTATGGTGCGGCAGAAGCTGTGGGGGCGGCAGGACGCCACGGTGGCGGGGCTGTTCACCCAGCGCGCGGAGCGCACGCCCGACGCGCCCTGCTTCATCGTCGTCGGCGACCGCACCTGGACCTACAAAGAGGTAGAACTTAGGACCTATGGTACACTTGGCCGCATGCATGTTGTATTTTGGTTTATTTGTTGGTCAATATCTTGTAAGTTCCCATTATTGTAAAAGGTTTGAAATTTGGAATTCATGGTAAACCTAATGGCAGTGCCAATTGATGGTGCCTAAACGTGACGCCGTATTAAAAGTAGATTAACCCGAATTACTCGTTACTTTGGTCTCGATCGTCTATAAATGTCCTCGTAATGCCCACGTCAAATTTCGTTAGTTCGAAAAATAATCTTGTGTCGGTCAACCAAAGTCAAAAATCACTTTGACAAATGTCCCATATTTAGGACATAGGGCTTTACGAGCATAAAAATACTTTATAAAGAACCGTAGAAATTATTGGACACACAAAACATAGTCATAAAATTCAGCAACATTAGAGGTAGCGCCATCATCGCTTGAAAACTGACTTAATAAAAAATTAAAAAGCAATTGGTGTAATTTTGCAAGGAAATATCGAAAGAATAAAATGAAGAAAACCATAGGATTAAATGGTTGCTATTAAATGACGATGACGAGATTCATAATTGTTATCGAAGTACAATACGTCAGTCAGGAAGTTTGGTTTTTTAAACAGCTATTCAACCTTTTCACTCTAAATTATTTATTTAAGGTAGGTACATACAATACTAATGTTATTGTATACATCTATTCTCTTTAATTCTAAGTATTTTATGATTATGAATACCTAATAAGTGGTTTCTAGGATTTCTACACGAAACACTGGTTGATTAACGTTGAAGCTGTTCCTCTGTGTAACGTGTGTGCCTGAGAAGGACAGTTGCAATCGCAATAAACAGTAAGCAGTCAGTTCGCATTATCGCATTCCGATTTGGTCAAAATGAACCGTTGAAATGATTAGTTTAGGAACACTAGTTCTCAAGGTTGAGTTTCATTTGCATTTGCGTACCTGTAATACCTTCCAGCGCAATAATGCTAAAACCACTCTGCAATGGATTTCTACAAGCATGCGGGCTATCAACCAATGAACCTGGGCCTTCAGGGTTGCAACGCTTATGCAGTCTTGAAATTGCAAACGTCTTGGTCTTCAGAACCTCTTACCATCGGCGTCCTGTTTGCTGGTTTGCCTTCTCGAAAGTTAACTATTGATTTAAGTAAGTAAGTAATGCAAATTTTCGTTACGAAATGGAAGAAAAATAAGGATTTTAATCGAGCCCTTAAGGGCGTACCCCGTCTCGATGACCTCGAGCATTTCAACTTCTTCCCTCCCCACTTCCTTTCCTCACCTCTGCAAGTTTACGTACATGCGCCATCGCTTTTTCGTAACGCCATCTAGTATAAAGTAAATGTACTACAATGGCCAACTTTTTAGGCCGCTAACGACATCTTACGGATTGTTGGCGTACTACTATAACTTGCAGTTGGTATTGAGACTTTTTATTGATCATTAATAGGAGATTTCCGAGATATTGATCATTAATAGGATTTTTTGTAATTTTTCCTTATGTCCGTGATACGAAAAACCCCTTAATTCAAGTATTAATTTAAATAAAAAACAGTGTTTTCTTGCATGACTTGAAACACTATGAAATAAGGAAGCTACATGCCATTTTTTTTCCTTACAACTTTTTGAGTAACCTTACAAAATTGGTTTTTCCATACTTGGTGAAACACAAACGCGGGGTTCTCTTAGTATGGAGAAAGTAACTTAGGCGCGTTTACTCAAAAAGTTGCAAGGAAAAAAAAATGGCATGTAGCTTTAAAACTTCCTTATTTCATAGTGATTCAAGTCATGCAAGAAAACACTGGTATTTTTTTTAATTAATACTTGAATTAAGGGGTTTTTTGTATGACGGACATAAGGAAAAATTACAAAAAATCCTATTAAAATGATCAATATCTCGGAAACCGTGAAACTTAGCATAATAGTAAATGTGGTCAAAAATGTTCAGAATGACCCTTACAACCCCTTAAAACCCCTACACCCGACTGTCAAACACCCTGTATAATATTTACCAGAAATATAACAAACTCGTCAGTGGAGTTCAACAGTGAGTCGTGTACCTGCTCGTAAAGTACTCGTAGTTTTGAGTGAGAGTAGTGTTTGCACACTGTAGACACCAGGCATAAGAGATATGACAGAATGCTAGTGGTGCACAGTGCGGGTAAGTCGGCTTGCTGTGAGACTGCGTCATTTGCTTGGAAGGTCGTCAGGTTGCGTAATTGTCCATTGTCGAGGGTCACCAATGTAGTTAGAGAGGGCAATAGAGAAATCTCTCTCCAGGCGGGTGTTATGCCTGGGGACCAAAGTCCATTGGGATGAAGTTGGAAGTGCTACATATATCAACTGACTGTTGAAATTTCGCTTGCGCGTTGTAGAACAGTTTAGTTCCGCTGTCTGACGTTGTGACGCTGTTGGCGCTGGCGAGTTGGTGGTACATGGTTTGCCGTTAGATGTCGCCACGTCGCGCGTGGCTCCGAGCGGCACGGGTTCCCCGTTCGACGGCCAAGCGGCGTATGCCGCCCGTCGCCCCCGCACAGACCCGGGAGTGGGGATTAGCGCGCAAACATTAATATTTTCTTTTTCTCAAAAACTACAGAATCAATTAAAAAAACATCCGGCCAAATTAAAGTTCACATTATTTTCCAATTATAAGTTAAGTCTCATGTGTAAATATCGCATAATTAGGCAGTTATAATGGATTATAGATCGAGAAAAGGGTTCACGGGAAATTATTATACTCTTAAAATATAAACATTTGCGAAATATTTTTCCGTGAAAAATAAAGAACAAATGCCAAGCTTAAATATATGTTTTTTACAGATTTTTGTACTACATTTTGGCTTATTTGAATCGACTTGAAAATCGCTAAAATACGCCGGGTAGCCCCTTAACTGTCCTTATGTACAGTCAACCAATTTGATTCCTAGGCCAGGCCACTATGGACTTTGTCAACGTGACGTTGTAAACCAAATCATAGGGAGTCTCTTACGTTTTGGTTGACAACGTCACTTTAACATAGTCCAAAGTGGCCTAGAAATCAAATTGGTTGACTGAACCTACAATGTTTTTGAAAACGGCCCAGTTTTGTGAAGGTAAACATTTGTGTCAATATGCAAACACGCTCACGAAGTAGCATCAGATTCAGATTCAGATTCAGATTTTATTACTCAGTCATAATTATTCATCAGACATAATTATTTAATAATACTTACCTAAATACCGCCTAGTAGTTAATTTTTCGAAAAATTGTTAGGTATAAGAATGAAGGCTTATACGTCGGCTCGATGGCGTCGTTGTAATCAATCGTCTCGCTGATTATAGCCGTCCCAAGGTCGCGGGGCCTCCTGCGAGTTTCTCACTATTATTCGCTAACCCCATAATAAGGGGTTTAGACGAGCACTTGTGTTTTATTATAGACCGTGTGTGACAGCGTTGTTACGGACTCAATTCGAGCAGAATCTGTCTGTCTGAAATGAAACTGTCGTAAATGCCCGGTATTCTTGAATATTCTGAGATATAATTAAGGACCTATTAGTGATTAAAATCTTGTCATAATTATATGTCATCAAACCAATTTTAACAAAAAGCTAAATCGGCCTTCTAGTAAATCTAAAAAAACTATTTTAGAAGATATTATATTACATTTTCTGTATTTACAGTGTTTGTTTAAAGGCTTACTGTAAAAACCAAGACACCTTTTTGTTTAATTTATTATAACAAGCACAAAGGCAAAAGAAAAGAGCGATAAAACATCAAAGTATCAAATGCAGAAAAACATCTAAGTAAGTACTAAAAATATTAATTAATCCAAGCATTGATCACGAAAGGAGTTATTTTCCAGTTTAACTTAATACTTTACTTCAATATCTAGCACTAACGATATCGTACGAAACCTTATTTACTTGTACTACAACTTACTCTATTGCTATAGTGAAAACCAATAAAAGTCTGAAGTTCAAACACGTCAACTTTTATCGTTGCCCCTTCAAAAGGGCCATAGTTATCGCGACACGTGCACAATTCTAGTTAGTGCAAAGTCGTATTGAATAACTGAGTACGAAAATATCCGAACCGCCGGCGCGACCTTTCGAAAATAGCAATACGCACTAATCGTCTCGTCAAAGAGAAGGATAGTTCGCAAGGGATACGCTTGCTGTCTGGTCTGAGAGTTTTGAATACTTATGTAACTGTTGCGCGTTGGACGTGCATCTGAATAAAGTAATAAATTTTCCGTGATGTCAAGTCCTGGTCATCCTTTCTTATGATGATCATAGAAAAATAAAAAGAATTTGCATTCATCACTTTAGTTTACTTCGTTTAAAGTTAGGTCTCACTGAGCTCTTCAAAATGAGACGTGATTATGTAATAAAAAGTTGCCGTTCCAGGATCCTAATTGGAAAGCGCTGGTAGATATTTAAAGTGTAAAAGTTTATAGGGTTCAGTACAAATAATGAAAAACGGAACCCTTATAGGATCACTCGCGCGTCTGTCTGTCTGTCCGTCCTTCTGTCACAGCCGATTTGCTCCGAATCTACTGGGCTAAATCAGGTGAAATTTGGTAGGATGGTGTATTCCTATGACCCAAACGCAGATGTGCAAAGTTTTTTTATTAAATAAGGGTAACAAATTACGAAATTAAAAAGAAGTTTTGCAAACCTTACTGTGTCATATAAACGTTATGAGGATCTCAATTTTTTTTCATTATTATTGTAAAATAATTAGTTTTGATTTTATTCATGACAGAAGACTAGAATTGACCATCGCCCCTGGATCTCTGAAAATACCGAGCCAAAAATTTTGAAAAACAAAAACGTTATATATACTTAGTTCAATGCTTGTAGATTACTGGAAAACCTACTTATAACAATTGTATAAAAAAACAACGTATACATACATGTACGGAACCCTGTCCACGCGAGTTCAACTCGCACTTGACCCGTTTTTTGTTTAATATCTTTTATTCCCAAAGTGCTTTGCACATTTGATGGATATCTGTTTTACCATTATAAAGTTGTAAATCCATAAACGGAGTCTGTAATTACCTCTGGCTTGTTTAAAAACTATAGAATTTGTCACTGTCACACCGTGCACCGGCGCGTAGTTGATCGCAGTGACTCAAGAACGGGAATGAACTGCTGTCGAGAAGTGCGACGGTAGAATGAAGCCGCTAACGATATGATAACGGTTTATTTACAGATTGCGGATAAGTCGAACCAGGTGTCGCGGGTGCTGCAGGAGCACGTGCAGCTGAAGCGGGGCGACGTGGTCTGCGTATTCATGCCCAACTGCGCGGAGTACGTGTGCACCTGGATGGGCGCCGCCAAGCTGGGCGCGGTCTCCGCGCTCATCAACAGCAACCTGCGCCACAAACCGCTGCTACATTGTATCCAGGTCGCCAAGGCCAAGGCGATTGTGTTCTCTGACCAGTTAGCTGATGGTATGAATCTTGTTTATTGCACCAAGTATATGACTGGTGAAGGGCACCAGTTAATACGCCGGCAACGCCACATCCATCAAAACCTTTCTTCTTTTTTTCTGCATTCGTCTTCAGGCATTCGAAAACTAGTAATAAGTTGAGACGCACCTATAGAACGGAAGTCATGTTAGTTTCTCGTTAAAATGAAACCATGTAACTACGCACTTAGTAGCGACGTTAACTTAAAACATAAATTGTGAATTCGTGACTGAGCATCACGCACACCACACCTCCCTAGTATACACCTATAAATATACACCTATATTTCATAATCATTACCAGTTATACATTTTTGACTAGACTGCTTCGGATTTATATTCCGATGGTGTGGTGTTCACTTAACGCATTTAATCCCAGCTTTAATCCTGTACCTGGGAGGTGTATGTGCGTTTTTACAGTGTGCTTCCTACAAAACGAAATATATCGGCACCTGGGGAAAGATGCGTAAAAAGACGACGCATTGAATGCGTTAGTAACATCAAAAAAACAAGTTTTTTTTCTAAGAAGCCTCATTCGCCTACACTTTTGCTCCATGACCTTATTAAAAGACCTTACCATTCTATTGCAGCCGTGTCAGAGATCCGCTCGCAGCTGCCCACCGACATGAAGCTGTTCCAGCTGTACGGGACTTGCGCCGCAGGGGTCCTGGACTTCGGCGCGGAGATGGCGCGCCACCCCCCCCTCTACCCTCTGGTGACCGACAGGCCCCACTACAAAGACACCCTGCTCTACATCTACACCTCCGGCACCACCGGCATGCCCAAGGCGGCCGTGTTGCCTAACTCCAAGTACGTCAGACAATCTAATGTTTATCAAATAGCTCATCTAAATTTCATAACAATTGGCGCTGGCTAGATTAGAAAGAAAATTGTTTGAATCGATTTGAAAATAATTTGATTCCCTAGCGCCTTTGATAGGTGTGTCTGTTAATGTTTGAATCAAAACGTTAAGAGTATTTTTTTCTCATTATTATTTTACTCTGGGAAAGTATATTATGAATTATACTCGTACTTAAGTTTGATAAATCCCTATATTTTAGCCCTCCGTAGAACTAGATAATTTACTCTAGACGCTGCATGGTTACTAAACCCAGAACATGACCAGCGTGAAGATCATGACGTCATCATGCAGGTTTTGCTCCTTTGCTGGAACGTTTGGAAAAGAAATACTAATGAATCATGAATTAATCCTTAATCAAATTTTACTACTTTAGCATTCATCACTTGCACTTCCATACTTGTCAAAAAGTGACAGATGTTTTGTCTACAATATCCACAGCCATAAACGCGAGTAATACCGCCCTGGAGTTCGGTGTGGTTTGTCACTTGTTACATCCCCTGGCCCCAGGTACCTGCTGATCACGCTGGCCACGGTGCACATGCTGGGGCTGCGCGGCTGGGACCGGCTGTACAACGCGCTGCCCATGTACCACACGGCCGGCGGCGTGGTGGGCACGGGCGCGGCGCTGGTGGACGGCATCCCCTCCGTCATCCGCCCCAAGTTCTCCGCCTCCAACTACTGGACCGACTGCCTCAACTACCAATGCACGGTACGATACTGTGCTATCCTTGCAACCATCATTGCGAGATTTGCGAGGTTAAACCGACTGGAATCATTTTCTATCTGTGTTAGGTTTTCATCCCTAGTTGTAAATGTTCGTGGTCGTAGTTACTAGTTGTTTGTTAAGTAGCTATTTTAGCTATTATTGTTGCAAAGGCCCGTTCCACTAAAGCTTGTAGCTTGAAGTACAGTTGAGACTCTTCAATGCGTATTGTTAGAAACCTATATCCGCTCGATTGAAGGAGAAATGTATTTAACACTAATGTTTGGACCTATTCCACTGTTTCCAAGAGTATATCCAGTATGTTTCGTGCAGGTGGCACAGTACATCGGCGAGATGTGCCGCTACCTGCTGGCGCAGCCGGCGCGCGCGTCGGACGCGCAGCACCGCGTGCGCATCATGGTGGGCAACGGCATGCGCCCCGCCATCTGGCAGAGCATCGTAGACAGGTCAGTACGCAACAACTTTTACTTAAGGTTATTTATTTTATTTTATGACAGATCTCGCATAGGAAATCGATTGAAAACTTACTATTAATATTTTTTTTGGAAATAGATTTTCACCTTTTGTTAATGCGAGTCTGTTGCCTGTCGCTTCGGCAGTGAATCAGAATATTTATTATTGACTTTGATAATCAAGTATTGGAACAGGTACATGCATTGTTTAATGTACTACTGGTCATACAAAGGCAAAGCGGCGATAGGAAACTTAAATATTAATAAATCAAGTCTCTTTCGCGTGTCTGTCCGTTTAATTGTTGTTATCTAAGCAACAGGTTTGATGCAGTTTTTACAATTATTTGTGAAAGTTTTGTGTGAAAATTGTTAAAATACAATGACTTCACTTGAAACATCGTAGTCATGATGAGTCATAATTACAAATCCGTTTGTTTACACAACCAAAACTGTTTAAACAAAGCAATAAGCAAATAGAAAACTTACCACGAACCGGTTATAACACAAATATAATATTCAACATGTTCACATATTTGCTTACGATTGTATTGCGCGCCATTAGGTACTAGGGATACGTGCTTATTTACTTAGGAATAACTTCTATAATATATTCGTCGGCTTTTAAGGTTTCAGACATCAAGGACTAGACAGATTGACTAATATTAAAGGTCACGTGACTAATCGATACATTGCTGAGCTGTTTCAGTAACAGCATTTAAATTCTGTGCCGTATTTAAAGGTGTGCTAATTCATAGTCATTTGTATGAAAGAAACTGTTGGGTTACAGAGGTCGCGTCCGACACTCTGGGCATTGTTGAGTTAATGGATGCGTGGATAAGCTTTTGGTGCTGCAATGCGCCAGTTAACTACTATAAATTATAATGCGACTCTTCATAAATCGGTTTACTAAACGAGAAAGAAATATACAATTAGAAATATCAAATAGCAAACGGCCGCGTCGAGAGACAAATGTGTAGTACTTGACGGCTCTGTTTTTCACGTTGATATGGCGACGCTAGTGATGCACGTCGTCGCTAGTGCGGCGCCATAGGACCCCCCTGGGAGTCTCAAAGTCCTGCCTGAAAGCGAATAGGAAATGTGACAATACGGCCAGAACGAGTGGTCCCAGCGGGAGCAACAGCTTTAGGTTTGGAGTCAGCTGCTGTAGCTGCAGCCGCGTCATTCTGAACATAGGCTGGCTTTACACGATCAACTGAGACAGTCACTGGTCCTCGGAGTAAGTCTACAGTGACAGTCTTGTCCGTTCTACTTAAGACGCGGTGTGGGCCAGTGTATGGGGCCTCTAGAGATCCACGCAGTGCATCCTTTCTCAGGAAAACATGGGTGCACGAACTTAAGTCCTTGTGTACAAAGATAGACTTATTTCCGTGTCTCGATGCGGGAACAGGCTTGAGATGCGACATATGACGTCTTAGCTGTGCGACAAAATCGTCAGGTTGCAGTGCGTGTGAGTTAGGAGTATGAAAGAACTCACCCGGGATGCGCAATGGCTCACCGTACACCATCTCTGCAGCTGAGCTCTGCAAATCTTCTTTCCAAGCACTTCTTATGCCAAGAAGTACGATCGGCAGCACGTCGGTCCACTTGTTGTTGTTGTGGGCCATGATGGCTGCTTTCAAAGTGCGATGCAGGCGCTCGACCATGGCGTTGGCCTGGGGATGATAGGCCGTTGTGTGTCGCAGCTGGGTTCCGCAAAGCTCCGTCAAAACCTTGAACATACGTGAGGTAAACTGACGTCCTTGATCGGTTGTTACAGTTTGTGGACAACCAAATCGAGATATCCATGTTTCGTAGAGCGCATGAGCTACGGTTTCGGCTGTGATGTAGGAAAGTGGCTTCACCTCTGGCCAGCGAGTGTACCTATCTATGGCGGTGAAGAGGTAGCGGAATTCGGATGAAGGTGGTAGGGGACCGACCAGGTCAATGTGGACATGACTAAACCTGTCTCCTGGTAGCTTGAAATTTCCCAGCGGAGAAGATGTGTGACGTTGCACCTTGGCGCGTTGACATGCTGCGCACGTACGTACCCAGGTACCGCAATCTTTGCGTACGGAGGGCCATACGAATCTTTCCGTTACCATCTTAGTTGTTGACCTTGTACCTGAGTGACTCATGCCGTGTACTGCGTCGAAAATTCTTCGTCGATGCTCCTTGGTGATGAAGGGCCGGGGCCGTGCTTGAGAGGTATCGCAATACAAATAAACAGTCGTACCTGGCACGGGCACTTTTTCCAACTTCAGTGACGAAGATCGCTTGGCAATGAGGTCGTGCAACTCGGCATCATTCTGCTGCGCTTGCGCGATGGCTTCGAAGTCTGGAGGCACGACAATTGCTTCGATACGGGAGAGTGTGTCAGCGGTAATGTTGTCTTTCCCCGAGATGTGCCTGATGTCGCTGGTAAACTGCGAAATGAAATCAAGGTAGTTAAATTGTCTCGGAGAGCATTTCCTGTCTTTTTGCTGGAAGGCGAAAATGATTGGCTTGTGGTCAGTGTATATCACAAAATGTCTACCTTCAACCATGTACCGGAAATGTTTAACGCTTTCGTAAATAGCCAGCAACTCCCGATCATATGCGCTGTACTGTGTTTGCTGCCGTGTCATCTTCTTTGAGAAGAAAGCCAGTGGTTGCCATTGTCCTTCTACTAATTGCTGGAGCACTGAACCCAAGGCTGTGCCAGAAGCATCAGTCACGAGGGCTAGTGGTGCATCAATGATGGGATGAGCCAGTAGAGTTGATTTGGCGAGACTAGACTTACAATTTTGAAAAGCTTCCAACTGTTGTTCGGTCCAAGTAAGTGAAGTAGTGCTTTTGATTTTAGGTCCTGAAAGCATGTCGTGAAGAGGTGCTTGTGCATCGGCAGCATGAGGAACAAACCTCCTGTAGAAGTTCAGCATGCCGAGGAATCTGCGTAATCCGCCTACAGTCTTGGGTGGCGGGAATTCCTGCACTGTTTTTACCTTATCGTCAATAGGACGAGTGCCGTCTTCAGAGACTGTAAATCCGAGGAATGTGACCTCTTTCTGACCAAAATTGCACTTGGACTCGTTGATGAGCATACCATACTCTTGAAATCTATCAAACACTTGCCGTAGATGTTCTAAGTGCTGTTCGGCGTCTTTG
Source organism: Acleris laterana (assembly GCA_963966035.1). NCBI lineage: Eukaryota > Metazoa > Arthropoda > Insecta > Lepidoptera > Tortricidae > Acleris > Acleris laterana. Next base: position 8,441,564 of record OZ014439.1, read on the forward strand.
GAGAAAATGAGTACGTCATCGATGTACGAGTAGACGAAGTCCAGGTCTTTGAGGACTTCATCCAGGAACCTCTGGAAGGTTTGAGCTGCATTTCGAAGACCAAATGGCATGAAGGGGAATTCGAACATCCCGAACGGTGTTGTGACAGCTGTCTTGCAAATGTCATCCGAGTAAACAGGAATTTGGTTGTAGGCTTTGACTAAATCAATTTTTGAGAATATTTTGCTACCTGCTAGACGGTGGGCGTAGTCCTCTATATGGCGGACGGGATATCTGTCGGGGATGGTGCGTGCGTTGAGCGCGCGGTAATCCCCGCACGGTCGCCAACCATTTCCTTTCTTGGGCACAAGGTGCAGTGCCGACGCCCACGGTGAATCGGATCGTCGTGCCACGCCATCGTGAAGCATTTCTTCAAACTGCTCCTTCGCAATTTTCAGCCGATCAGGAGCTAGACGGCGTGGCCTACAAAATGCTGGAGGACCTGGAGTAGTTCGGATGTAGTGCACAGTTGAATGTTTTACCTCTCGCGGCAATCCAGACGGTTTTGTTAAACTGGGATATTCCGCTAGCAATCGGTGGTACTCGCTGTCACCAGAAATCGCTTTTATGCTGGTTTGGTCGCAATGTCTAAGTTGTCCCGCTGTTGTGAGAGTAGTCACGCTGTCAATTAGCCTTCTGTGTTTGCAGTCGACGACGAGGCCGTAATGAGCAAGGAAATCAGCTCCTATGATTGGCTTATCTACGCTTGCTACAACAAAGTTCCAAATGAAATCCCTCCGCAAACCTAGGTTCAAATTTTGCTTGACTAAGCCATAAGTATGTATGATAGAACCATTCGCTGCTGTGAGTGCGTAGCTGTCAGGCGACTTACATTTGGGCATGAATTTTCGTGGCAGAACGCAGAGGTCGGAGCCGGTATCAATAAGGTACTGAATTTTGCTTACGTTGTCCGTTATGAATAGGCGGCTGGTTGTGGCGTGACAGTCAGCTGCCGCCGCGATGGACTGTCGTACTAGTTTTCCTGTTTGTAGCTACACGGCGGAATGCATTTTCTTGCCTTCGAATTAAAATTGCCATGATACCAGCACATACCTTCTTTGACAGCTTGATACCGACCGTGTGATTTGGACCTGCTGCGACTGCGCGACCTGCTCCGGTTGAAACGCGCCCGACGATAACCGCTGCTGCTGCCGGCGCTCAGTTGTGCGATTTGTTGCGTTAACTCGCTCTGGATGCGCGCCGTGATGGATTGTTCCATCCTCTTCAGCATATCTTCGAAAGAGCTTGTGCTCGCTACCTGCTTAAAGAAAGGGTTAGGAGTAGCATCAAGTATTTGGTCAGCAAGAACAGCGATGTCGTCCAGCGAAGCAGTAGTTTGCGAAGCGATAATGGCCTGCACGTGTGTAGGTAGGCGACACGACCAAAGACTACGGAGAAAATCGTCGCTGACACTGTCGCCAGCCAATCCTCGAAGGTGACGGAGGAATTGGCTTGGCTTCCGATCGCCCAACTCTTCGTGCTGCAGCAACTGCCGTCTTTTGTTTTCTTTTGACATTGACAGCCTGTTTATCAATTCTTTTTTTAATTTTTCGTATTTATTTTGTTCCGGGGGCTTCGTAATTATGTCTCGAACTTCCTTTGCGGTTTTAGGGTCTAATTCACGAATTACCTGGAAGTATTTTGTAGAATCGGCTTTTACGCCCGATATTGCGAACTGCGCCTCGACCTGGGCAAACCATACCTCGGCGTCGTCCGCCCAGAACGGCGGCAATCTTACTGCAACTCGGTCGACAGACCCTGCAGTCTCTTGTGCCGGGCCGGCGGCTCCTTGCATCGTATCTTCAAACTCGTTATCCGACATAATTATTAATCGTCGGGGTCACCAATTTGGTGCTGCAATGCGCCAGTTAACTACTATAAATTATAATGCGACTCTTCATAAATCGGTTTACTAAACGAGAAAGAAATATACAATTAGAAATATCAAATAGCAAACGGCCGCGTCGAGAGACAAATGTGTAGTACTTGACGGCTCTGTTTTTCACGTTGATATGGCGACGCTAGTGATGCACGTCGTCGCTAGTGCGGCGCCATAAGCTAATGTTTGTTGTGACACGTTTGCAGGTTCAAAGTGGCGCAGATAAATGAAATATACGGCGCGACCGAGGGCAACGCGAACATAAGTGAGTTTAATGCACTATAATTACATCTATTCTTGTACTTGGAGCACTTAGTAAATTAAATATAACCCGAGTGTGCAGAGTTAAGGAAGATCGTAATATTCATTAGCTCTTAGCGAGTGTGTTAGTTAATGATTTAATTTGATGATAGTTGTTTATACAATGTAATGAGGTTAAAGTGCTAAGAAAATTCTTCCGTCGTAATCTATGGGGGTGTAATGGATGTACGGTCGACTTCATAAATATGTGTACACTTTAGTACCTTGCCTCTTTAATGTCGTGTTTTAACTGTCATATGTGAATTGTCACAACGATTAAAGTGACAAGGTACTAAAGTGTACACATATCGTTCATTGAATACAAAACGGACTCAATCCGAAATGAGTCAGTGTTGCATTTTAAAATTAGAGTCGGTTGGAATACGATTTTTAAAGGAAGAGCAAATTATTTTGGAATGTGTCCGTTTTGTATTGAATGAGCGATATTTATGAACTCTACTGTACAAAGGCGAATTTGACAAGTTACAGTACGCGGTAGGCCAAGCCGAAATGCACCCTTCGTATCGAAACGTCCCAAAAGCAAATAGTCCTATTAGCATAATGACCTAAAAGCAAATTGTCCCATTAGCAAATTGACCCGAAGGCAGAACGTCCCTTTCGCAAAACAACCTAAAAGCAAGTCGTCCTATTATCAGGTTGCCCTTTTAGCAAAACGTCCCGAAAGCGAAACGCCATGAAATCAGAATGACCTAAACGCAAAATGTCCTATAAGCAGAACGTCCCATGGTGTAGAGACAAGAAAAAAAACGTCCAGGTCCGAATCGACGCTTTCTTCTTTTACTTGGTTCCAGGTTTCATTAATGTGTTGTGAAATTGGTGAAGAAATGTAATGACATTTGAAAAAAAATATAATAGGGAGATGCAAAAACTAAGAATTGGTGAAATTTCATCTTACGAGTTCTTGAAAAAGATAACACATTATTAAAAGAATTTTATCTGACGGTTATTAAAATGACATGCTTATAAAATGACTAGCAGACCCGTGACCACTTCGTTGGTTTGCTATCTTACGCGGTTTAGATTTTTCATACAAAAGGATTTTCCCGCTAATTCCCGTTCCCGTGGGAATTTCGGGAATTCCTTTCTTAGTGCACCTCTACGGTACCTAAGCTACGTGCCATCCAAATTTCAAGTGCCTACGTTTAGCCGGCTGTGCGTTGATATATATGTCAGTCAGTCAGTCAGTTTCTCCTTTTATATATTTAGATATGAAAGAAGTGCTTTTTTTTTTGTGGTGTTAAGTAATAAGTTAGAAAGAGCTAGTTGATTGAACACATTGTTACTTTATTTTGCTTCAACTGAATTAAAATAATATTTTTTAAACGGGCCCCTGGCCGTTTTTTTTCTTGTCTCTACACCATGGGACGTTCTGCTTATAGGACATTTTGCTTTTAGGTCATTCTGATTTCATGGCGTTTCGCTTTCGGGACGTTTTGCTAAAAGGGCAACCTGATAATAGGACGACTTGCTTTTAGGTTGTTTTGCGAAAGGGACGTTCTGCTTTCGGGTCAATTTGCTAATGGGACAATTTGCTTTTAGGTCATTATGCTAATAGGACTATTTGCTTTTGGGACGTTTCGATACGAAGGGGAAATGCAAACTCTGCTAAAGTTTGTTTTCATAACAAGTCTGTTTGTTTGTTGACATAATCAGTCGATGCGATCTGTCATCAGCTTGATGTATCATAGCGTGATGTATCTTGCCGAGATGCTTCCAGTTTTTCTAACTCAGTTGGCCAACTCCATAAACAGGGGGGTTACAGTCGAGTTCATAACCTTTAGTACCTTGTATATTTAATTTCATGTGTAACATCCATAAATATGAATAGACAGCGATTGTAATGACAACAGCATAAATAAGTGATCATTTATGTACCTTGTCACTTTAACGTCGTGTTTGAAATGTTATACAAAATTGTCAAACTATTGAAAGCGACAAGGTACAGAAATGATCACTTATTTATGCTGTTGACTGTACAAGAGTGTACACATTTTTATGAACTGTACCGTACCGTGATATATTAAAGCAGTATAGCTCAGTCCCTTTCTCTCGACCGAAAGTGAACTGGGTTAGTACGTCATGGAAACCCCTAGGGTATTAACCGTGTGCCCCCCCCCCCCCCAGTAAACGTGGACAATACGGTGGGCGCGGTGGGCTTCCTGCCGCAGCTGCTGCCGGCGCGCGCGCTGCCCATCGCGCTGGTGCGCGCCGACGAGAGCGGCGCGCTGCTGCGCGGGCCCGCCGGGTTCTGCACGCGCTGCGCGCCCGGTGAGACACGCTACACTATGGCCCGTATTAATAAACTAATCTCAACTCTAATGCTCGTCTTGAGATGTGTCAAAAATGACAGTGTTCTATGGTTTGACGTTTCATGTGACGCGCATCTCTGCCAAGATGAGTTTATTAATACGGGCCTATGACAATCAAACGCTATTGTTGCTAACCGAAATTTGACGGTGAAACTGAACTACGTGGAGTGGTTTACGACATTTACGTTCTCGTTGGCCTTACTTCGAGTAACTCAGAACAGGCGTGCAGTAGAGCCGTCAACAATAATAAATTATTGGGCACTAAAATATGTACGTTTTCATAAATAGAGATGTGTAGAGATGTATTCCAGAGTGCAAAAAAAATCATAATCTATTATTACTGGTGACTGTATCTAGTTCTAGTTAAGTCTGGGCTTCTACGACCATGACTTTGCACTTCTTGCACTCCTTGACCTCACCGAGATGCGCGTTAAACATGGACTGTATAAATAACGGGTACACTACATAATCTCATTTTTATTCCAAATTAGTTAAACACGAATTTCAGAATTCCGATTTTGAAATCTCCGAAATCAACACTATACCGAATTTTAGTTTCTCGAAACATCTTTTTTTATCCGTTTAATCACATTTCCGATAAAACGGAAAACGAATTTTGTAATTCCGACTATTTCTATTCCAAACCTCGAATATTCAAAATTCTGCACCCCGAATTCTCTATTTTTTTTATTTCAAATGCATAAACATTGTATAATGTTTAACATGCATAATGCTCAAAAACTGCAAGAAATGTCCGACAAAGTCGACGGAGCTCCGCTTGGTGGAGTTCCTGTTCCACGAAATCCAATCACAAAAACTCGGTGATATAAAATTCGAGATCTTGATAATTCGGTATTTTCAAATTCGGAATTAAATCATTCGAGATTCAAGAGTTGCTATAAATAATATCATTATCATTACTGACTTAATATTTTATATTCGGCTGGCAGGCGAGCCGGGCATGTTCATCGGGCTGATCTCACAGGGAAACGCCTCGAGGGAGTACTATGGATACGTCGACAAGGTATTTATACGGGATTTTTAAATAATTTACTAATAGGCAATAGTATAGTAGTTAAATAAGTTCTTATTTAACTACAGTGTTAACGCAGTGTTGACAAAGTGGAGGTCCACAGAAAACATAGTAAGGAGAGCCACCACTGTGTTGGAGAGATCTTGTTCATTGTTGTTATTACATTGTTCGATTAGTTCGTATTTTTCTTACTTTCTCTCGTAATAAGCAAAAGCTAATTGAGAAAAACAAGATGAATATGAAATTACCCGAGAAAACACGATGTCGTTTGATTATTCCTACACCTGTAGACTTTCTTTACTCAGATTTAAGTACTATAGAGAAATAACTTCGTGATTCTAGACGGACAGCAACAAAAAGCTGGAGCGCGACGTGTTTGTGAAGGGCGACGCGGCGTTCGTGAGCGGCGACATCCTGGTGGGCGACGAGCTGGGCTACCTGTACTTCCGCGACCGCACGGGCGACACCTACCGCTGGAAGGGCGAGAACGTCTCCACGGGCGAGGTGGAGAACGCGCTCGCGCCCGCCGTGGGCCAGCGCGAGGCCGTCGTCTACGGCGTCTCGGTGAGTGCCGCACGATCTAATAATAATATACGAGTCTCTTTATTTACACGGGATCTTTTGTTCGTTTATTGAGAAAATGGTCTATAGCTAATCGATTTCTCGTGGACAGTGGGACAAGTCCCATAGAGGACGAAGTAGCTCAGTTGATAGTAACCCTGCCTACGAAGCTAGCTGATCTTGGTTCGATATGATATGGGCGATTGTTTTTGTAATAAGCATGAGAATATTTTATTATTGAGTCTAGATGCGTTTTTATTTTTAATCAATTTTTTTATCTCCTTTGATTCATTTATTTTCTTATCTAATAAAATCGTAGTAGGTTAGAAAAGCTTCTATCAAAAATGGTCAATCTGATATTTACAATATACTTTTGATCCTCACTAATCAATCCAAACTACTTCTACGTGAAGTATTTATAGCCACAAATTATCTCTTGGACTTATGGAAGTTTCAGCCCGTTCAGATGCAGGATCAAACTTGACAAACAAATAATCATATAAAGTAAAATGAAGGTTAACTATGGAGTTAAACGGCTTTCTGTTCCGCACCGAGAGCGTAAGGATCGGGCGCTAATTGATAGGACGTATATCGTTGAGTGCGAGAGTCGTACTAGTAATGAGAAATATAATTTCAGATCCCGCAGAACGAGGGTAGGGCGGGCATGGCGGCCGTGGCGGACCCGGCGCGCACCCTGGACGTGGCGCGGCTGGCGCGCGACCTGGACGACTCGCTGCCGTCGTACGCGCGCCCGCTGTTCCTGCGCATCGTCAAGGACATCGACATCACCAGTGAGTCACGCCTCCTTGACAACCATATATGCACTTCATGGCTAGTACGAGGCCCAGCAATGTGGATTTCGTGATTTTTACAATACCGAATCGTCATCTGTCGTTGTCGCGTTCGTGAAAAGAGGGCTTATGTGTTACCTCTCCTCTTGTCAGCCGAGAGGTAGTGGTTATGTATTGCCATAAAAATAAATAAGAAACCCAAAGAAGGCAGCAACAAGTTATTACAACCTTTGATAGACAGTTCTTTGGAAGCCGGCCCATGCTTCACGCTTATCGTTTGAAAATTCTTCGTCAGATCTTTTTCACTTCTGATCTGGATTTTAAAGAAACTTTTGAGAGAGTTAATTTAGTCCTTTGAATCGATCTTTAAGATCAGCGAAAAATATATCCTCCACCAACCATGTGCAGTCAAAGGCATTATATCTAAACGGCCATTCGCGCCAAATATGGCATAGATAGACCTTATTATCAGCGTATAGGTAATTTTAACCACCCGACACTGTATTTAAGGTCGCTGTCAATAGAATTTGTAAACATAACCTTGTCCAAATATTTGACCACCAAGCGTAGAAATAAAGTATAAAGCATTGTTGTTTCATCTTAAACTTAATACGAAAATAATGATCTAGTGTATAAAGCACTAAAGAGACCTCACATGATCTTTTAAAGTACGTGATTATCGAGTAATTAAGTGAAATGGTTCGTTTGGTTTCGTTTACATCTTTTGCAAGTTCTATTGACGGCGATTTTAAGTACCCTACTAAAATAACATAAATTAGTGATAGCTCTCGATTGCAAGTGCAGACTTTGTTTGTTAAAAGAAAAATGACACCAATAACGTACATAATCATGAAGTAGGCGGGTCATGTTCTTAAGTATGAATAAATCTTTTTCCAGGTACATTTAAGCTCAAGAAAATCCAGTACCAAAAGGAGGGCTTCGATCCGGACGTGATCCACGAGCCGCTGTACTTCCGGTCGGGCGCCGAGTTCGTGCCGCTCACGTCCGCGCTGTTCCACGACATCTGCGCCGGCCGCGTCAAGCTCTAGGCGCGCCGCCGCGCCGCGGGGCTCGCGACAACGCAGGTCCAGGGGAGGCTTACTCAAATAAACAAAACAAAACCACCTGAGGATGACTGGGTTAGAGTTCATAGGGGCGGATTAGATTATTTAATATTACTACGCGATACATGCATATCGTGATACGTATCACAGAATATTGATGCGTATGACAGTATCATGTAAGATATCCGTATATTTTCATATTGATAGTCTACCGGGCCCCATATAGGGCCCCCCGTGACTGAAATGCTGGAGCCGCTCCTGGGAAACCCGCTAAAGAGCGCCATCGCTGTGTCCGCTTGACTTCAGTGGTGGTTGATTTACATGAAGACTACATGCATTGAAAGCCGCAGTGGAAGCGCTCTTTGTCGTTTTTGTAAACTCTCGCGGCGACCAAAACGTCTATGAATCACTCTGACACCCGCGAGCACCTGTGACGGCTGCACCGCACTCAAATCTCAAGTCTCACGCGCGTGTGGTTGTCGGCCTAAAGTCTAAATTCTACTCCATATTTCCATAGAGGTCGCCTAAGAAGGTGTAGGGATAATTTTATTCGACCGTTATTATTTATTCGATTTCACGAGAGAGAATTAGTAGATAAATTGGGGTTGAAGTAAGGGTGTTTAAACACTGGTCCGTGAAAAAAAGGGGAATAGACATTAGGTCGTTTCATAGTTGGACCGAACGGAGAGAATGAGCGAGCGATGATTTGTACGTGTGTATTATTATGCACACGTACATTTATTCCTATTGGGATAGCACATCACAAGCAATTTTTTGTTTGGCGCACAGGCTAGCCGATATGAGGGCTCTAAGTCCCATAGACATGGACCGCAATTTTATAATCATAAGACGGGGGGGATTACCGCTAACCGAGTTATTTTACACAACACACCGCGAATTTTGCTGCTTGGCGGCAGGTTGGCGGGTGATGGGCGGAGCCTGCACGAGGTCCTACTATAACGACTAGGGAATGCAAATAATCGGTTAAAAATAACCGGTGATTTTCATACAAAAAAGTTTAATAACAGGTTATATTGCATTCGCTTAACGACCTCGATATAAGGTCAGCTCACACAGTAAAAGGTAACGATAGTTTAGTACGTACCATTGTTGCCAGCTCTCGTGAAATTACTTATACGATCGATTGACGCTTTACTGTTATAATATAATTATTATACCTACCTATTACACTACAACCCTTCACTATTTACTACTACTAGGATGTAATCTTGTGCTAAGTTTACCAATAATTGAAACAGACGTTGCGTGGAACGATTTGTTTACCGATATCAGATCCGCCAATGAACGATAAGTAAAAAATATAACTTCTGAATCATTGTTGGTGAACTCGCACTTTTATAAAAATATGTTGAATTTCATTAAAACTGAGGCAAAAATGTGAATTCTGTTTTGTGCATTACGTAAGTAAAAGCCGGTAATAGGATTATTTCGGTAGGTACTTACTTAGTTCAGTACTTTACTGTTGTTTTGTAAATGTTTGCAGAAAGACGTACGTGTTATGTGCTGCGATGCAAACGCATAGTCAATTAGACACGTAGGCTTTGTTGAATGATCATCTATTTATCTCTTTAGGGCCAGACCCATCTGCGTTGATTGAATTCTTATATTACCTAAATTAGACTATTTCTTAATCAAGCCTATACCTAGTACAACAAGGTTCTTTATGAAAACGGATGACATAAGCGCGAGAGTGCACATTCACTGCCTTCAACCAACGGATAACGTTTTCTAACTTTCGTCCAGTGCCTTAAACGCGTAAATGCGTTTTCACAGAACGCTTACAGTTTTTACGTACGTGAAACAAAAGATGCGGTATCTAAAACCAAGGAAAGAGACGGCAGCGAATGTGTCAACGTTGCTTGTTTAAGAGTTTACCTTATTCCGGAGGAAAAAAATAGAATAATTATCGTCGCCAGCAGCCCCGGCTGGTTCGGCAACGATGACACAAAATTCATCTACGAAAAAAAACCGTATACCTTCAGCATTATACCAAAGATTCTTGCGGATAAATATAAAAAAATATACACGTTAACATTTAACTGATAAAAAAGTTCCGATTTCGGCCATGTTCATAAAGACCCTTGTCTAACTATCATGTAGGTGCAACTCATTGTGTATATATTGATATCTAAAAGCAGATGGCTGATATTTTGGTATCCAAGAGCTTTTTACTTGAATAAATAGATAAAAATAATGAAAAACCAAAGTGTCGTTATGACGTAAAAATATATTCAAGCTTATTCACGAGTTTAGTGGATTACCTTACCTAACATAATAGGTATAATACAAGCATCATTTTAATCGACATCAAGCAATAATAGTATATTTAAAGCTAAAAGTATTAACCGGCATTCTCGTCACCTAAAATACGAAAACGATTTATTTAGTTGAAATATATATTGTAGATAAATTATAATATTGTAGATAACATTCCACCATCTAGTCTTATAAGCTGTTTTGTGAGGTGAGGTTCAATGTGCACCCAGCATTCTTTGATAGTTTAAGTTCCTGTTTTAAATTTAAGGTCTTTTCTGTGTTTAAGACAGTTATTTCGATGGAACGTCTATTATATTGTTTGTTATTATTTGAGTTGACACACCGTTGCTTACAAGTCGTAGTATAGAGTTGTGGAGCAAATCAAAAAGGAAATTGTACAAGCGAACTTTGTATGGACATTCCATTTAGATATCTGTGCCTTGCAACATGTTGCACTGTAGAACACGTACCTAGTACGCCGTCGAACATTGCTCCGAATTTGTTAAATGTATAAGTTGTAAATAAATACGTAAATAAAACCAAATTGCTTCTTATTCAGACGTCTGACGTTGGTAGAATGAAATGCTTTAGATACTATTATAGTTGTTGGTGATTGTGGTTCCGGATTCGTGGACCAACTAAGTAGTTGTTGTCCCACTGCTATTTGACGGAGCCCTGTCTCGAGGTACGGGTTCCATTTCTGCGCAGTCTGCCGGTATCAGACGGTTAATTTTTGTGTTCATTTTCATGCATGAATTCATTGGTGAATTGATCAAACGGTGTTGGATATTTTGGGTCGCGACCCGTGGTCCTACTACTTCAACCCACCGCCGTTTACGACGGAGCCCTAGCTGCCTCGCGGCAGGTCAACTATTTCCGGGCGTTTTGCCCTTCGAGCGTTTAAAGATTCCTAACGAACCTGACCTAGCTACCTATTTTTGCGGAATAAAAAAGGTTTCTGGCGAATTTCTGACGAAAGCGAATAGAGCAGTGGGACCACGTCATGGGTTAGTTCCCGATTCGCCGGATTCTTGCGAACGATTAAGAGTTCTGACTGTCACATTTATTATGCAATTCCGGCGAAACGAGAATCTGACGGAACAAGAATTCGGCGAATCGGGATCTAACCGGGTCATGTGATATTTTCATTCAGCATCATTCATTCCCATTACAGATGTAGTGCAAAATGATTTTCCTTCGGGAAAACTCGGATCTCAATCGGAATACGATGGCACCCGAACTGTCAATCAATGATTGTATTAAATGAGTGACGTTTTCATGTCCATTAAAATGGAACTTTATTGTTTAGTGTCAAATGACAAATGCTGTCATTTGTCACTTTGTTATTTGTACGAATGAATCATTTCATTCAGGGGCAGACTCGTGGTCACACCACTGCTATTCGCTTTGGTCGGAAATTCGACAGAAATCAATCATTCTTATTCCGCAAAAGTAGGTAGGTTAGGTTCGTTAGGTATCTTTAGATGCCCGAAGGGCAAATCGCTCAGAAATAGGAGCCCTGCCTCAGGCAGGGCTCCGTCGAATAGTAGTGGTGTGACAACCTGGTGTGACCACGAGTCTGCACCCTTTCATTCGACGCCATATTGAAGGAATCTACGGATGATCGTTCTTTTTTAAGTCATTCCAGCTACGCCGTGTGAACATGGAATGAAAGACAAATGAAGCTTTCACTCGAGTGAACCGTCTGAAGATACGTAACGAAGCTCCAACGTGAGATAAATCAGTGAAATCTGTCAACAAAAAATGGATCTTAACAAGTTCTCGTAATGTTGAAATTTACTTGTACCTACCTCAATAGCATGGGATATCATGGAATATTTAATATTTTTACATTGCTTAGCCACAATATTTAAAAGTAATTTTCCTCCGTTTAGCGTTACAGGGGGACGCCCTGAATGCGGGTGCAGGGGAAAGCATATTTTTTTTAAATAAATCGATGTGTATTTTTGTTAAAATATTTTTAGGACTAACGCTGCCGCACCGCGCAAGAGACAGATGTTGACTGAACTTTAACCGCCACATAAAGCCTGTACCGAAAAAAAACTGTAAATTTCAAATAACTGTAATTTTTATTCCAAACAAGATAGCTGTTATTTTCTTGCTGTCATAAATAAGGTGTCATTCTTACCTTAGCCATTGCTATATAAATTACTCGGATATCTGGAAAAACTTACTTTCGACAATTAATAGAAAACAACGCCGCGAAATGGTCGTTTCCAAATGGCGTGAAAATCCGCAACGTCCTACGAGTCTTATCGCCAAAGACCTAAAGTTCCCGCGAAGTTCTGTGGATTTTATTTTGAAGAACTATTTTAATACATTGTCTCTTGAACAGAAGCCCGGAAGTGGTAGACTTCAAGGGCCAAGTGACCCTAGGCTTGACAAAAAGATAATCAATTGCATAAAGCGGAATCGAAGTATGTCCGTCAGAGATATTGCCAAAAAATGTGGCACAAATGCATCTATGGTGCAACGAGCTAAGAAAAGAGGGGTGCAGACTCGTGGTCACCCCAGTGCCTTTCGACGGAGCCCTGCCTATGGCAGGGCTCCTATTTCTGAGCGATTTGCCCTTCGGGCATCTTAAGATACCTGACGAACCTAACCTACCTACTTTTGCGGAATAAAAATTATTTGTGACGAATAACCGACTAAAGCGAATAGCACTGGGGTGACAAACTGGTGTGACCACGAGTCATCCGCTGAAAAGAGCAGGTATGCAGACCCGGAAGAAAGTTAAGACGGCAAAAGTGACCGAAAAGCAGCGTTCTGTAATTAAAAGTCGAGCTCGAAAACTATACGATTTCCTTGGCACAACAAAATCACATTTAATAATTGATGACGAAACTTATACCAAAACTGATTTTACAACGCTTTCTGGTCCACAATACTACACGGCGGGTAAAGGAGAAACTCTTCTCGAGTCTGAAACAACTGTTAAGATTGGGAAATTCGACGAAAAATTTGTCGTATGGCAAGCTATCTGTGAGTTTGGCGACAAAAGCTCCATTTTTGTCACAAAAGGTACCGTCAACAGAGAAATATACATAAAATAATGCCTTAAAAAGCGGTTGCTGCCATTTGTGAAGAAGCATAACGTCCCTACGTTATTCTGGCCTGATCTAGCCCCAGCCCACTACGCTAAGGACACGATAAATTTCCTCAAGGAAAATTATATCCCTTTTGTACCCAAGGAACTGAACCCACCAAATGTCCCACAGTGCCGCCCAATCGAGCATTATTGGGCTCAAATTAAGGGAATTTTAAGAAAGACGGGTAATGTGGCCAAAATTATAGACGACTTCCGCAAAAAATGGAATGCTGCAGCCAGAAAAGTTGCAAAATGCTCCGTAAAAGCTGATATGGAAGGCGTTCGAAAGAAGCTGTACCACGAGTACAAAAAGTATTCAAATTAAAAAAAAACTTACAATTAACTTAGCTGAAGATAGGATTTTAATTTGGTTATACTAATATATATTGATATCTACCAAAAATATCGTTATTTTTTCATTTGAAATTTACAGTTTTATTTCGTTACACCCTTTAAACTCATGCTATGCAGATGCATTTATAGCTGGCCGATTTTCTTCTCAATTTCCGAGAACTTGTTTCCGTGGATTATGATTAAATTATGCCATCCGGTCCGGTAGGTCTGAAAGCCAAAATGCACTGGTCCGCACAATGTTCAAACCTCAAAAAATATTTTTCCCGAAATGACTAATTTCTAAAAGCCTTTGATTTTTAATGTCGGAAATTCGTAGGTACATTTAGATACATTAATTATGAAACAATATCGAAAACCCTAGGTTGAAATAAGAGTGTCGACGGAGCGCCTATTTCTGGGTGGTTTTGCTCTCCGGGCCTGCTGCAAGAGTAACATAACCGAAACCTATCTACGTAGGATTTTTTTTAAATTTATATACGAGAAATCAGTCTCATAAGAGTTTTCATAAGAGTAAGAATTCTGAAGTAGGCATTTGAAGAAATTACATTTTAACGATTTCTCCGTACTTAATGTAGGTACTTAATTTATTTTAAGATTATCAAATAGTCATTTTGACTGTACACCAATTTGACAGTATTATTTCCGACATTCCAAAACAAAGACTAAAAAATCAGTCGCCATTTACAAATTTCTTTAGATGACTTTTAATACAAAGGAAAACCGATAAGACATTGAAGCCCCTTTGCAATTGCAATATCGACCGACGACACGTCCCCTTGGCCTGCTTATGGGTAAAATCGTCCTTGTTGGTAACAATCAACCAAACATACAGCCTTGGCCTTCGCCTTTTGTAAAGGAACAAAAGGGAAGGAAAGGTCGCAGGAGTACCTTCAGTTATTGCAAAAGAACAAAGGTGAAAAAAAGTTGCAGTAGGTACGTCCTTCATCTCTTGTAAAAAAAGTAGTGCCAAAGAAAACGCAATAGTTCCGTCAAAGGAACATCCAAAGGAATAATCCACCGCCGGTGCAGTGGCGTAGGAACTGATGAACTGATGTTAACACTTTGAACGCCTTTGACTTGATACAAACGTCGTCCTCACACTTCAATGACAGCTGAAAACCACAGCTAATGTCAACCTTACATCACAAATACTCGGGTCTATTTTGCACTGTATAGGTCGATGGCGTCGTAGGCATGACAGTACACGACCACTTTAGTGGTGCTTGGCGTTCAAAGGGTTAAATAATTAAACACAACACGTCCACAATTTCTCATGTATTCACTATACAAGCTCCAATATAACAATTATTGCATATAAGAAAAAATAAAAAATAAATATTCGATTTACACCCGGGCATCAAAATAAAAACATTTCTCAAATTAAACGTACCTAGCGAATAACATCTTAAAGAAAATAAAGTGATCTGTTTCTAAATATAATTTCAAAACGTACTTAGTAATCGTAAACTCTCTGCTGCCGCAATAATCTTTCGAACAAACTAAGACTAGATTTTATACACGAAACCGCGAAGACACGCGTCAACATGGCCTATCTTATCTGTACAAATATTTGCGTTACATGAGACACACTGTGATGTTCAATCGACGTTTGTATTAATGAAAAGGTCTGTTTTTGGGTTCAAATGTGTCCATGCTGCACGTTTTTAAGGATTCCAAAAGTCAGTCCGAACTGAAAAAGTTGACACTTGCAATGGGTGCCTGATCTACTATTTCCAGTACCAAAAGAGGCTTTATGCAACAGTCTACGATAAGTTTTTTACATTAAGTAAGTCCACATTTACATCAAATATGAAGTTTTTTATTCTATCGTTTCATCTCGATGTTTTTAACCAGACAACGACATTAAAGAATGACTCGTATTAAAAAAAGTTATTAGTTTGAGGGGATTTTCACATAATGCCCCATTTATATTTTATAAATAAATTCTAAATTGTGTAAATATAAATTGACACGAAATCAAGAGGATCAGGCACAAAATGGCTGCGGAATTATCGGTATTTCTTTGGGAAATCTGTCCAATTACAATTATGTTCTATTCAGTAGATGCGCTTCGAAATGAACATTTAATTAATTTATTAGGTAATACTATCGCGTACTCTTAGTATCTAGTATCTACTCACTACTGCAGCACCGTGGCGTATTACAAAAATCGTGAATATTCTATTCTAATACTTAACGGGCAGTGAATGGCAATTTACAATTTCGGGTTACTCGAGTCGATTTACTATCTAATTATTAAATCTGTAATATAACAGTATTATCTTGTCTTAACTGAAAAACATCGAAAATATCAAGGAAATCAAATACAATCGTTTATTAAAATGACGACGCTAAAAACTTACTGAATAAAATAATTTCATTCTTATCTAATTTTCACTCTTTTACTGACGAATAAAATGACTTCCTACATTGATCACAATTATTTTCTATAAAGTCACTATGTTTGATTTTCATGTTTGAGAAAAATATTCGAATACAAAAATATATTTCCAACGACTAGGTGCCAGAGTTCCGTGCAATGCGACGTATGACTATTATGAATTTCGTGTGCATTTGTTCACGAGTTATTAAGTTATTATTAACAATTTATTTCAATTAGTGACTAGTTTCAAGGCGAGTCTAATTACCGACGGCCGTAAGTGTACTCAAAGAAATATTATAACTAAGTCAAAACGATATACGAGAACATCCGTGTTTAATACAACTTATATTTTAACTCACGTCCCCATATGAAATATAATATAAACGTTAACTTAGCAATTAAGTACATAAAACTAGCCCTAAAGATAAGCGTATTGCTTATTACAATAAATAATACTGTTAAATCAGTTACAATCAGTCCCCGCAAAAGCACCCGCTTGCAAATTAATAATGTTAATTGATTTAACATCAATGTTCGTTTAGTACAAAACCCGGTTTTTGCGACTGGCAACAAGGTTGCTTTTGATTTGACTAGTAAAGCAAAAAACATCAATTTATTAAAATCCCCAAACGGCATTTTGGGACATAAAACTACCATCGACGTGGTGTCATAAACCCCTCTTAAAAATACAGTCTGAAGCGTGTTCATAACGCACCAACGGTTCTGGGAACTTAAATTGCAGTCAAATCTCACTGATCACTAAAACGACCTCGTTTCTCGACATTAAATCTCATAATGCGAAGGTCTATATGGAATGTAAGTTTTAAATTCGTACGACCCTAAAATGATCACATGTCTATCTCTGAGAACTAGTAAATATTGGGTTATTTTTGCCCAGAATCAAGATTAGAAGAAAAATATCCTAATGTTTTCGCACATTTTTCCTGTTCCTTTTAGTAACCGTTAGCCCCGTTATGCATTTTGTACGCGACATGCTGCGTATGTTACAAAATGAAAGTGAAACACTAGGGACATTATCATTCAGCCTATTTAAATCAGTAAATACAGTCAAAAGCGCTCTCGAATATCTATCCGTCCATTGTGCCAAATATATATACATAGATCTTATTGTCAGTGGCATAGGTGCGTGTAGATATTTCTAAAGTATTTATAACTTTGTACCTTAATTTTTCCAATTCTGAATAAAGCACGTGATGACACTCTCGTGAGCCTACTTGTATCTCACTGTAACGTATAGCAGCATCATCGTGTACGCCTGTTCGTGGGATAGGTGAGAGATCCATGAGGCGAGAGGCGAGAGGCGAGGGAGGTGGGTAGAGCAGCAGCCCGCTATCAAGTGTTGAGGGAGGGGAACCAGGCGGAGATGCCGGAGCGCGGCGGCAGCGCGGCGCGCAGCAGCGCCTCCTCGTGCGCCGACAGCCGCAGCAGCGTGGCCAGCGCGCGCGTCAGCTGCCGCGCCTCCAGCTCGCGCGCCGTCAGGAACCGGAGCACCACGTGCTTCAGATATCTGGAGTATATGGGAACAGGGACGTTGACTGACAGGTAAATCAGCTGCGTTGACTTGTAAGAGGTTGTAAGACATGACGAACATTTATATGAAGCTTCTAATATTAATTTAAGAACACAAAAATAAGTTCAGTTTCTTTAGTCTCGTGTGTTTGGGGGTTTAATTTCGTTGTCAATGATAAACAAATATTTATAAATAATTTAGGTTTGTGTCAACTTCACGTACCGTCTACTAATATCTTGTTCCTCGATCGCGTTCAGATCTGGCTTGCTGCTTTGTAGTTCCCGCTGCAACGTCTTCTTCATGTCGGATATCCGGTTGTCTAAAGTCTTAATTTTCTAAAAAAAAGGACGGAGGTTAAATTACCTTGTTAATATAGTTTTCTAGGCCATGAAGAGGTGACTTTCTGCTTACGTGTTTTATATAAATCAAAAAGGTTCTATATAATATTTAGTACATTTAACTTAACGGACGCGTAAACAAATAAGAAAATCGAATTCGATTTTATTTTATTTTGCACCGTATTCAGTGTATTAGTTAGATGGTATAACACTTTCACGGACGCTCTACTTATATTCATTGACCTACGTTAGAGTTAAACATAAGTCTAAGTCCGAGCACTCTACTCGTATATAGCAGAGTCGGCAATACTATCGATTTTTTGAGTATAGAGGTACCAGTCCTTAAAATAAATATTTTAGGAGTCACAAATCGCTATCATCTGTGTGGCTATAACTTGGCAGGTTAAAACAGCTCATCATACGACTTTAGAACTAAACATTTTCTTAATGATATTTATAACCGATACTAAATTAAACTGAGAGAAATTTCTCGATATCACCTTCTTTCCTTGGTTCCCTCACATTCGGGGCTTGCGTCTGATTGACCCTTGGTATGTCTAAGCACTGATCAGTGCAAGACACATGATCAACATTTTATTCAATTTTGAACTTAAAAACGAGTCTAAAATGTTTTAATATTTCCAATCCCAATGAATCAATAAACCACAGACATTCATCATTCGTTGAATGAAACGTATAATATAGTTCTAAATTTGAATTTGACCTTTGACGCGCCATTTTGCGGCAGACGACAGATGCAAGTCTGCGACCCCGTCTGACATACGAAGGGTTGACACTTCATATGTCGGGCGGGCGTGCATTGGGATGAATTCATATTTTATACTTTCTTACCTTATTTTTATCACAGATTTCAGTTTCTAAGTCTTGAATAGTTTTTTTAAATGTATTTTCGCTCTCCGCCAGAGCCTCGATTCTTTTGTTCAGCTGATCAATTTCCAATTTACGCGACTCCTCGTTTTCTTTTATTAACATACACGCTGCTTGATTCTGGAAATAATAAAACAGCTGCCATTATTATATCGTATTCAAACAAAATCTATGAAATGCGGAGATTCTCAATTCGTCGAGTTTTTTTTTATTAAAGTCGTAAGTGCTTTTAGTCCATCCTTAAATATCAAGCAAGACTGTTCTAGTTCTAGTGCCTAGAGTTTGTTCTTAAACGACTGCGAGAGAGAACTTCGGTTTTTTATCTTTATACGTATCAAAGGTACTAAGAGGTAAAGGTAATATTTCATCGCACATCGACGTGTATCGTAACAGGTAATAAAAAGTCACAAACGCAAGCTGTGAGAGAAGTGGACACGCACTACATGTTTTACTCGTGACTTCTGCGTAGATCTCAAAGCCATTATGTCAAGAATGCTACCATTTTTATACAAAATAAGTAGTTTCTATTTCTATTAATATAAATAAATATATAAATAAAATATAAGGGGACAATCTCACACCAATTGACCTAGTCCCAAACTAAGCTCTAGGCTTGTACTATGGGTACTAGACAACGATATAAATACTTATATAGAGAAATATATCTAATCATCTTTGCACAATTAATTAAGTACAGTCGCGGAATGACCAGTTTTCAAATAAATTCATTTACGCGTTGCAAGCACTGTTACCTTTTTAAACTGGATAACAGACGAGAGAAATAATATTGAACCAATAGTGGCTGTTGTTTATAGGTGACCATATCAACCATTTTGTAACGACTAATAAAGACTAAGGCCCGTATTAATAAACTAATCTCGACTTTAATCCTTGTCTCAAGATGCGTCAACAATGACACTGTTCTATGGTTTGACATTTACTTTACGTATCTTGTGACGGGGTCTCAGCTAAGATGAGTTTGTTAATACAGGCATAAGTTCAGTTTGAACCAATAGTGGCTGTTGTTTATACGCGTGACCATGGTAACCATGTATCTGTTGTGTCTTGTAGTTAAATGACATTCATTATGACGGAATGTGTCATACTCGATCGATAAGCAGATACTGATAAGTTATCATGAGCAAGCAAAAACTGATCTTAAGGTGGCCAACCTTTTCATTCTGCGACTATCTACGTCATTCTATTACCTTTTTCGAGTGTGAAATACAGACAAATAAACGTACTTTCGCGATTACAATACTGGACCTGATTACTTTTAAGGTAAACTTGGGAGTAGTCTTTAGGTGTAGTGGTTAGCCGACACCTCAATGATTTAGAATAAAAACTTAATCACCCACGTCACTTTGTTTAAATATTTATTCGGATTGTATTTTTTAGGGTTCCGTAATGTATCCAAACGGTGCCAACGGGAAGCTATAGGGTGTAGTGTGTAAGGGCCCTTAAAATAAAATTAAATGGGCCATCCATAAAATAAACCCTTTGTTCGACTCGCACTTGGACGATTTTTTTGTACACGCTAGCTTACACCTATCGAATTATAACTGCACCTCTTTATGCTGCGCTAAAAGCGCCTCCAGCTCGGCAATCTTCGCCTTGAGTTCGGCCATCTCCGCCTCTTGGTAGCGCACGTCGCATTGGCCCATCTCTATCGTCTGCGACATGTGCGCGTTGCGGAGTAGCGCCTCGTCCTTTTCGCACCTCTCTCTGACAATGAGTATAAGAAATCCCTTTAAAATACAAACTAATAACAATGCACCATGAAAGTTGAGAAATTTCTGCTAAATGTTGTGCTGGAACCTCAATAGAATAAAATAACAAACAAGTGTCGTGACGTTATGTAAGATATTGTTAAGTTAAAGTTTTTTTTCGATACGAGAAAAACTACCAACGTTTAAATGTGGAATTATTTCTTAAAAAACAAATAATTATCAACAATTAATCCCACCAAAAGTACAAACTGTTCAATGCTCCAGATGGAACAGAAGTTTAGGTAATTCCTATTATACTTCCGACAAACTACGGTATATTTTGCGGTTTTTCTGAGCCCCACCGGCATATAGGCATTTAGGTTCCAATTACGCTCAATGAATGATACAGTTGCGTCGTTAAAATGTTTTCGACCGTGATCGTGACGCGATCACGAACCGCTATATAGCATGAATATATTTAAAAAACACATAAGCTTTCATAATAAAGTGGAAATGTCGTACTCACTTATCGTACTTCCTCTGCATATCTACAAAGTCATGTTGCATATCGGTCACTATCGAATTGAGGTGGTTCACTTCGACTTTCGACTCGTCGTAAAGTCGGTTATATTTGTCGACCTTCTCTTGCAGGATCTTGACTAAAGTCCGCTCGAATTCTAACACCTCCGTCAACTCTCTGTTCTGCTCGGTCAGAGCTTCGATGCGGGTTTCTAGCTCCATCATTTTGTCCTGGAAATGTTTGTTTAATAATTAGCTCCCACATGGTAATTTATTCCACTAGATCATGATTAACACAACCCTAACAACATTGTTACCGAGTCATTTCCACGTTGTAGAGTTTCGCATCTTTTTCCTTTCCCGTTTTTGGTAAAGCATCAGTGAAACTAAACATCGATACTAAAAAAGATCAGAAACAATGTTGTTCAGACAAAGAGGCCCCGTGCGCCCGCCGTACGACATATTATAATGACTTTATACCGTCTTAAAAGCTTGGTGAAAAGATTGTATACTTTAAACACTCTGCAAAAATATAAAAACTACTTAATCACCGTATGCACTGCTTATACGTAGAAAGCGGGCCAATTCATTGAATATTACCTCCCGATTAACACATTTCTCAGACAATTTCTATAAACATCTGCCGACGTACAGAAACAAGAACGTATTTAACCACACGGAAATCAGACGTGCAACAGCCAGCGTAATCAGGCGGCGAGTGGCCAAACATCAACATTCACCGGGCCAGCCGGTTCGGCGTTATGTCCGCTACGCATAACAACTACAATACTGCTACTCTACCTACTTCCCGCGTCATTATCATCTATTCACAGCGATATAAACAGTTGGACAATAGAATAATAAAGTTGGCTTAAAAATGTCGATAGTAATAAATTTCAATGTTTCATTATTTACCAATTGCTAGGCTGGTTTTAGTCGGTAACAGACACTTGTTTAGCCGTTTCAGCGCATGATGCATACGGTGAGTCAAACCTCTTTACAAATGGTGATGATGGGCGCTGAATGAGGTAGAAAACATGACAAACCTTATTACAGCGTGTCTAGACATTACCTACGAGAAGCTGACAATGGGGCTTACAACTGTATTTGTATAACACTGACGTAACAGAATAGTGGTTGGAACTCATCGATCCTTGTTAAGGAACTACTCTTGAACCACTAAGTGTATTTTATAAATCGAGAGACAAATGTGACGTTTAAATTGTGATGTAATTTATAATATCTTTTGCAATCGTCTAAAGTAGATATGATTGAAACTAGGAAAAAACCCAATGTTATGTTGTCTTGCGCTAATTATATTTTAAGTGACAGTAGGGCAAAACCAAAGACTACCGATGTTAAATAGGTCTCTCGATCAAAAAAATATTTTTATGCCAGTAATTGGTGTTACTAATCGATTCTTTACCAGTTGGAAGTCATTTATTTAGATGCAATAAAATTCAACGTAATGTAGTATTTGATTATAAAATAATTACAATGCAAATGAATGAGTCTCCAATTAATTATTTTCTTTTCAATTAATCACCGCCTTTGTGAAAAACTGGTTAGTGTGTTGAAAAAAACAATCATGCAAATTACACCAGACAACATGAACACGTCCCACAAGACCCGCAACCGCATGCAAATGAAATTAAAAAGGAAATGGTCATAAATAAAATTTATTGACGTCAAACAATCAGTGCGTAACAAAATTATACCTTTAAAATCGACACAACAGTTTCAATCACAATCTATAAAATAACAAATATGAATATTAAAATAAATCTTATTAAAAAAAATTAACTTACTTGGAATGTAAATAAGTATCACGCATTAAAAATAATTTATTTGAGTGTAAGCCTCTAACAATAGTTTTTGATGGCGTCCACACCTGTGTCATCGCGCCAATGACGACATAAGCACACACACGCGCCTCCCAGTCAATACATCGCTATCGCAATCACGTGACAGTTTACATTACCGGCTTATCTCAAACTGAGACGATAACAACGCTAATCTAAGGAATCAAAACGGTACATTACTCAAACACCCAGATCATCAGTGTCATATTAGGTGTGCTGCGTGATGCATCACACACAACTCTTACACGGTATACGGTGCTTCTATTACTTTTTCTACGTCATATTAACATTATAATGTGATAACAGGTATTTTTAACATAGTGAATATAGAGATTTAAAAGAAGTGCGAAAACTACTTTCTTTACACACTTTCCCATAAAATTGCACACAATATTGCACTTCATTACATTAACATTTAGTAGCCATTAAATAAAATGTCAATGGATGTACTTAAACTTACTCCTAAATAACAACGAATAAGAGTGACAAGGGAAACTAAGCAATAGGTAAATGCATTACACTTTAGTAAAATTTACTCTAATCAATAGTAACGTCATTAAGTATACGCGGCTCGCCTTAGTAACTATTCTAAATTCGCTATCATGATTTTCACAAAATTTATGTCATGCATGATACTCATGAAGTCATGATAGACCATACATTATTTCGATGACTGAACTTGCTAAGCAAAATAACGGCATAAATATGTTTAAATTTATGCTTATTAGCAAGAGGAAACGCTGATGGCCTCATTACAATGACACATGTACACACACATGTATGAAAATGCCAAAAAGTAAAGAATAAATCTATCTTACAACATTATCTAAATGACTAAAGATGAGAATAAATTCATACCCAAATAATACAATCAAAAAGATAACAATGATACGCAAAATATTTCACACCAGTAAGCGTCAATAAGAAAGTGAACAGTGAATATTGCCACGCAGTGTTAAGCGATTTGTGTATGTTAGTCACTCAGTACATACCACTCATAAAATACAAAAACCATAACTACCGTAGTTAAGGTAACTGTGGCATAATTCATAAAAATCACCAATCTATTCTAGATGTTTGGACATTAAATTCTTGTAATGCATAATCTCCATTTTAGGTTTCATATCTCAAAAGGTAAAAACATCCAGATAGTTTGTAAAGCAGTCTGTTATAGCTGCATAATTTTTGAGCCATCAACATCGTGATATTTGCCATGGGCATGGAGAATTAAATCTACAGGAAGTCCTTTAATAATTAAAAGTTTTCTAGATTTAAGGATCATTTAAGGCGGTTAGAGCAAATGTTCTAAGTAAATATAATAACTGGCGATTTATTAAAAGTTAGGTTACTTTAGTACAAAAATTGTAGATTTACAGCAATTTCTAATTATTTCGGACAGTTTTGTATTCTTAAAAACAGAAGTGCCCCACTGCGTGTGCAATACATAGTGTTCAAATCAAACTGGGACGGCAACGAGATAATCGTCGATTACAGCGCTTACATACAATCAACGACACACTTAATCAACGATACATCCGTGAACCTTCAATCAATAATCGCTTGTACGCAAAAGCGTGGCGTTGATGTTATACAATTAATGCAAAATCTAAATGGCTTTTAACGCTACGTTATTATTACGTATGTTATGCTATATGTATGCACCAAAAATACCAACATGAGCTATTAGGTGAAATCAAATTAAATGCGTTCATTACCAAACCAATATCTATTGTATTTTGAAAACGCATGGATAAAATAAAAGGCTTAGAACATAATAGATACCAGGCACATAGAAAAAAAACTAATATAATCTCCGTTACGATGTACAGTTGACGAAAAAAGTGATCCGTCTCCCAACAGGGGTTAAATAATCAAGCATGCGCTATTTTCATTTGTTAGGAAGTTTTGTTTGCTTTTGCAAAATACCACTTTCTTCGCCGACGGCACACAGAATCTTTCTTCAGGTGTAAAGGGAGAGATACATTAAAGAGCCAGCCAGTTAACAGTTATAATTGTTGGCTCGCAGACTCTACGATCCATTGGCGAGTCATACGCTCTACTCATCCAAAGTCTTCGGATTTCAAACACACAATACCAGCGAGCGATAACGCAGTATTTAAGACCGTAGTCCTTTTAAGAGCTTAATTGGCATTGGCGTTTATACCTTAGCATCGCTCA